>WBMZ01005817.1:0-481778 GCA_013400975.1 Atrichornis clamosus
CCATCACTTTTATGCGCGGCAGGTGCCGCATCGCCCCTGCTCGCCCCGTGTCCCGCCGGCCGCGCTTGGCTGCTGCTCTCGGCCGGGGGCCGCCGCCGCCGCACCTGTCGCGGCCCCGCGCTCGGCACCGGCTCCGCGGAAACCCCCCTCTCCTCCGCCCCCCCGCTGCCGGGGGGGCGCGGGGTCTGTACCGGCCCCGGGAGCCTCCTGTGCCCGGCGCGCTCCCGGCCGCGCGGCTCCCGCGGGAACCGGGCTCCCGCACCCAGCGGTGCGACCCATCCATCGGGGTGTACAAACCTCTGCAAGTCTGACGCGTTCTGCGTCGCCGTGTGTACGTCTGTATGCGTGTATGTCACAGGACCACAGAGTCGTTTAGGCTGGAAAAGAGCTCGGAGGTCATCGAGACCAACCTTTGACCGGTCACCACCTTCTCAACCAGAGCATGGCACTGAGTGCCACGACCAGCTGTTTCTTGAGCACCTCCAGGGGTGGTGACTCCACCACCTCCCTGGGCAGCCTGTTCCGATACTTGACAACTCTTTGTGTGAAGAAATTCTTCCTCATGTCCAGCCTGAACTTGGAGGCTATGTCCTCTTGTCCTGTCACTAGTTGCTTGGGAGAAAAGGCTGACCCCCACCTGGCTGCAGCCTCCTTTCAGGTTATATTTTGGCAGGAGTGGGCTAATACAGCAAGCATGGAGGTGGATTTCATCACCTTCCCCAGCCAACACTAGACACACATACAAAGCCAATTTTTCATTCTGTTCAGAATGTCTGTCTGCCTCAACCATTTACTTATTAAAAGGTCATCATAAGCACTAATTGATTACACCTCTTTTCTCCATAAAAATTTGACATCCTGTCTGAGCTCAGAAACTCGTGAAAGGTCATGGCACAGGTTTTCTCAAATAAATCATTTCTACCTGATTAAGCAGCCTTGACTGACTCTTTTTTTGTCATCCTGGAAGCTTATTTGTGGTGGTGGTGTTGTCTAAATATTAATCCTTCTTCTCAAATCAGGGCTGGATTAGCAGAGTCACATCTCTCTTACCACGGGTGCACACACTAAGGGTAGACAACTGCTTAGACATGTTTGGCTGGGAGTCATGCCCCTTCAAAATACAGATGGGTACCAACAAGCAGGGCTACATCTCTGCAGGACATTCCTCTGCTGGAATGGCAAAGTGCTTGGTTTGTGGTTGTAGCACTTTCAATTTGGGCAGAGGTTGTAGGAAAAAATGGACAAACAGCTCTGTCAGCCAATTACAGCAGTATCATACCTTGGCCTATTAATGAGCAACACATTTTAAAATGTGATTTTCCTTTGTATTACTTGGGAGAAAGAGGAGAAAAGGCTTTTGATTTCCCACTGAATGATGTTTTTGAGATTTTTGTGATTTTCATAGCAAAATATCGATGCAATAAAATTAGCTCGAGGTTGAGGTATTCAATAGCAAAGGCTGCAGGAATACAAGGCTCTATGGGCAGGTGTGTTCCATGCAATTGATCCAATGAAATTCCTTTAGGGTGTAGAGCAGGATGTGGCCCTTCATAATCAGATGCTGGGGAAAGCTGTGTTTAGGGTCAGGCGAGTGCTAGTTTTCCTTAGAGTGTGTGACTATAATGGCATCCTACTTCCATAGCGTTAAAAGCCCTGTCTTCAGTCTGCTTAACCTTTTCAAAAGTAAATGATCTAGAAAGTTCTGGAATTGAATTTCAATACTTAGAAGTGTTGCTTTTATGAAGTTTCCAGGTAAGCTTGCACCGTCCTCCATGCAGGTTTGTCCCTGTTAGTCACATACGATATTTCCAGAGTGAAATTTCAGTTCAGATGAAGTCAACAACAAAACTCCCATTGACTTTAATGGAGGCAGGAATTCACCCTTGATATGTTCTAGTAGCTGAGCAGTGGAGATAATTGATTGTTTGTCAGACTCACTCATTTGCTTACCAGTGTTTTCCTGTCCTTAACATCCCAGCTTCTTTGGGGTTATTTTTATTATTACTGAAAGTAAAATAAAAAAACCCCAACTCTCTTCAATGAAAAGAATCCTGAGACAAAACTACTACTGGTATCATCAAAGTCAGAATTTATGGCTTACTGACAAACCAAGAATGAGAAAAGGAAGAAGCAGTACTCAGGAAGAAAATGATGCTGTGTCTGCAGAGAATGATTATCTGTGACATTACAGCAGTAGCTAATTTGGGGGTTAAGGACAAAGGGGTGGCCGAATGAGTCTTGTTCTGTTTCTGAGACAGTTTGAAATAGTAATGCAAGAATTGTGGGTTTTTTTGTTTTTTTTTTTTTTTGGTCAGATAAGGAACCTTGTAAAAAGGCCAAAATGCTGGTGACTTTAATTACTAGGTTATTGATTGGGATAACATTTATGCAAGTGCTAGGGGGAGCATATTCCTCAAGGAAGGTGCAGTAGCGCAGCATTGCTGTTATTTTACAATTTGCTGAATTGCTAATAGGAAGCAAGAATAGAGCTGCATGAATGCAAAGCAGAAGAGTGGGCAATATTTTATGTGCAGTGATAAGGTTTTGCCTGAAATTTGCCTTCATGCTACACAGACAAAGTTATCTGATATCCATTGTAGGAGGCATTCAACAATATTCAAAAGACTGGAAATATGAAGTATCTCACTGATTAGTTGCAGTCTAGTGGCTGGTATTTCTTTAATTTGCCTTTATTTTTTGAAGAACAATGTTAATAGGAAATGAAAAAAAACCGAAGAAGAATTTGGAAGAAGGCAATTTGGAAAAGCTATACCTATGAAAAGAGCAAGGTATTTAGAGGATAACAAAAGAAACAAATCTAAATTAGTAGCACAGAATGTCTCTGGTCACAGCCAAGAAGCCTTCCAAATGTATTTCCATTAAATAGAAAGTATAACACAAAATTGTTTCACTGGTTAAAAAAAAAAAAAGGCAGTTAGAGACAAAAATGCCTTTAAAAAGAAGTACTTGAAAGTTTGTGGCCTCATTCTGTGCCTGCAGGTCACATTGGCTTCAGTTAGACACTTGTTTATCCAAGTACAGAAATGTGGCATGATTCTATAGACAAATTGCTAATTTTTTTGCACAACTGTTCGTATTTTTCTGCCTCATATCATGGTGCTTCTTGCCACATGCTGTGTTTTTTGAAGGACTATACTCTGTGTGCCTTCTCCATCAAAGAAATTACGCATGCACATATATTTTTATTTCCATATACCATATTGCTCACACGTGTGACAAGGTATGCCTGTGTTGTAGGCAGAAGCAGCACAGATCTCATGCAGATTTCCAAGCCACTGCCTGCACTAAGTCCTCCTGGTTTGTGTTTTGGCCACGGCAAGAATTCCAAGGACAGGTCAGCCATCCACACACAGGGGTACTTCAGGTGGCTGCCAGGCTCCTGTCCTCCCAGGAGAGGAATGTGAATATTGACCAACCTTGAATTCTGGTGTTGTTGTGAGTGCACACGCGAGCTGTTCCCCCTCGTGAAGAGACACCTGGCACCCAAGCTGTGCGAGTTTGTCTGGAGTAATCCACAGTGCTCCTGTTCTACAGCTTCCTCAGAGGGGGAAACAGAGGGGCAGGCGTTGATCTCTTCTCTCTGGTGACCAGCAGTAAACCCCAGGGGAATGGCTCAAGCTGTGTCCGGAAGAGTGAGGCTGGATACTAGGGAAATGTTCTTCACCTAGAGCATATTCAGGCACTGGAACAGATTTCCCAGGGAAGTCGTCGTGGCACCAAACTTGCCTGAGCTCAAGAAGCATTTGTACAATGCTCTCAGACACATGGCAGAATTCTTAAGATGTTCTTGCGCAGGGCCAGGAGTTGGACTCGATTTTCTCTTCCAGCTCAGGATATCCTACGATTCTATGCACATGTGTTATTAACCAGGGCACTACTTACACAGGGCTTTCCTAATAAAGCAGGTGCACAGTGTATTTCAATCACATTTGACAGATTCAGGGGAGAGTCCAGATCTACCAAAGAGAAACAAATAAAGGATGTTGATGGCTGGAAATGTCCACACAGCTCAAAATAATATATTTGGCAAAATGTTATCAGTTATGTGTCTGTCTTTGGCTGGCTGTGACAACTGCTTCTGTCCTTCACAAACCTGGATGATGGAGTTGTCGTTTTTGTTTCAATTCTTAATAAATATGACTGCCATAAAACACCTGTTGATTGAAGAATTTTTAAAATGGCATTTTACCTTATACAGGCTCTGTAAGAGAATGCTTTCAAGGAGAAAATATTGAGGAGTAGTCAAAATATGGAATGGTACAAGAGAATTTTTTGGAGAATGAGGACTTACACAGAGCATGTTAAATGAGGAAAGGTTAACCATGAGGAGGATTTAAGGCTTCACATGCTAAAGTCCTGTCAGGTGGAATGGTGAACCTTCCAGATTGTAATAAATATCCTCCACACACTCTGAACTCTCAGTCTGCTACTGCAGTGCAAGTTCCCAGGTCGGGAGGAGCAGGAGCATCTCTGTCCTTCCACTGCTGGTAGTTGATTAATGTGCGATCTAAGAAGTCCCTTCTTGATATTCTAGCCAGCCAGATTTAGCATGACACTTATCTCTTCACTTGCAATCTCTTCACTTACTATCTCTGTTCTTCATCTGAATTGATCTGTGCCATGATTCTCCTGTGTGTTAATGAGTTTTCTGTGTGGTGGAGTGCTAGAGGCCTTGTGAAACTCCAGAGACATCCTGCCTACTGCATTTTATTTATACACCCACTCTGTTACTCCTGACAAAAAGAAGATGAGTTGTTTATGTTAGGTTTTTGTCAAAAAATTTGTCTTACAGTAATTTTTTCTGCTCTGGCTGCCCACAGAGGCAAATTCAAATATATTATTCACCTGCTATTTCAAAACCATTTAAACCTGCCAAATCTAAGTGGTGTTTTACATGATTCTGCTGATACTCTCAAAGTTGTTATTAACTGCCTCAGATGTAATTTTTGATTGTGGTTGCATTCAGCAGAATGATGACAAGGCATGTTCTTCTCCTTGTCAGACTGAAGCGATATAAGGACAATATGCCTGCCCTCAGAAACAAAACGCTTTGGAAGCTGTGTTTCTGCAGAGTCTGTTTTGTCCATTAAAGCTCCCAGAGCCCTCCCTTGCCTGACGCCTTATTTCACTGCTTTTTAAATCCATCCTAACCAAGCTAGATCGGTGTTTGGGAAGATGTTGTCCAGAACATTCAGCTGTTGTGCGTGGTTTGGGGGCTGAGATCCTTCGCTCTGCATTTGGAAATCCCTGTGTTGGTGAGAAACCAGGCCTTAGGTGAAAGCTGTGGTTGCTTGTGTCTCTTTATGGAGCTGGCTGGCTGGCTAGGAGGGACTCTTCCACGGTCCTGTATTTTGCCACATGAATCCATGCCTCAAACATAGACTGCAAGAGGGTGTTCTGCTGGGTTTTGTAGGGAAAAGGGACCGGAAGCACCACCCAGCAAGGAGTCGTGTTCTTCAAACTCTTCTTATGACAAAGTACCAACAGCTCATGCTCTTTCTGTCCACTTCCAGACGCTGTCAGCATGATGCTCAGTCCGTGTAATGTCTGACTACCCCACAGTCCATGTTTTTGCCTTTTCAAAGACTAAGGGTTGCTAGGTCTGTTTTGCAATGGTTTATGGAGACAGAGAATCCAACTCTCCTGGGGTTTGCTAGGTCACTGAGAAGTAGAAGACTAGAATGTACAGTATAAAATAGGCACTGAGTTTTCACACAGACCTGTGTTGGTTTGTTTTTTTTTTTTCTTTTTTTAGTAAAAGTGGAATGGTGCTGTAGAAATGCAACCAGATTTTAGTTATAGAAAACACTCAGCTGCTGTATCAACAAACAGGAACATGAGATGTAGAATTGTCCACTTGTGTACAACTATTGCAGACACTTCAAAATGCTTATTACATTGATTTGTTCCATCTTCCCCTCCCAATGATAGTTAGAACTGCCAAAAAAAGAGCTTTTCCCCCCGATACTTGCAGTTTTACTGTAAGCTTTTATGAAGAGCACTATACTACACAAGATTTTGTAGGTACTTTAAAAAATGTATTTCTTTAAAGTGCTTAGAGCTGACAAATCCAAAGATAGCCCAAAACCCATGAAAGAAATATAATTGATTATATAATTACTGTAGCTTCTACAATATCACTGCAACTGAAGTTTTGTCCCTCTTCTAAGCTTCTGGAGTCTTCTCCTAAGAAGATACTCAAAATTTGACGTTCTTTAGATACTTCACTTTGTTCTCCTTAGTGCTTCAATTCCACTCGGGCATTTCTGTTAGCAAAGACATCTGTGATCATGATTCCACAGGTCAAATTAGATGAGAGGACAGATTCAATTTCAGTCACTCAGGTTCAGGTCAGAAGTGACACCTTTGCACCAGTTGAGTTAATCTGCCCCTGCACCAATGTAGCTGGTGGTGTAATCAGGACAATAACCAGTTTTAAGCTGCTGTTGGAAATACTACACTGATATTAGAGGATGCATGAAGGTAAATTCCTTTATAATCTCAATTTTTGCCAGAGAAGTCGAAGTGGAATGTATGTACGTGTGTGTGTATATAAAAACATAAAGCTATTTCAATTTCAAATGTCTGTTGTAAAGAAGACAGCCAACTTTTCAGGGCCATGTGATCTTACAGTTTATAATAAAATTGTCTCATCCCTGACCTTTTACTCATATTTGAGACAGTGGGAGTAGATACTATTTCTTTAGATAGGGATGTGGAAAGTTTTCTAAAAAGTTCTTTTAGTCAATCACTAATTAAACCTGAAAGGTTTAATATGATAATTTCACAAATTGGAAAAAATAAAACCAAACCAATGATCTACTTAAAATAGAATTTATTCTAAAATACTGTAATTGAAAAGAGTGTTTTGAAAATCTAAATCCACAGCTGTTGGTGAAAATTTATTCAGTGATTCTTTGGAGCTGAACTAATACAGTTTAATAAATGATAGGTGAATTATAGCAAACGAACAGTTTACAGTCTGAAAGCTTAAAAGAGTATTCTGTTATGCCAAACAAACATGGAATGATGCCAATATTATGCTTTTGGAATGAATTTCTAGCTCTATAAGTGCAGATAGTATCATGTAAAATAAGTTTGACTAAGCTAGTTAGATTAGGGATCTGTGCAGACCATAACAATCTCATGTGTACTGCAAGTACAGGAATTAATTATAATTTTTTGTGGTGTTATACCTATAGAACTTTTCTGGATTCTGTTATATGGTAAGTCTTTTACACATATTAGAGGTTGCACACCAAAGAACAAGCTCAGACACAGAAAACCCTCTACAGAGATTATTTGACCTTTATTTGGGTGCCTATGGGGATACCACTTGGAAAAGATAAGTAATTCTCATTAAGATTCCTGCTGACAGTTGGCAGACCAGGTGGTCCTGCAGAACACAAGTGTAGGGTCTCACATCCTGAGTCTTTAAAGATTGTGCAGGTATGAAGGGGCTCATTGGTGCTCTGAATTAAACCAAACTCTTTGTTTGAATTTCAACCAGAGCTGTTTGCCTTGTGTTTTCTGAATACACCCGGCTCCCTGCCAAGATGTGCCCAATTTACTCTCGATCTTACAGCACATTTTGGAGTCTTGTAGAACTCCTCTTTCATGCTTCTCTTTATTTTAAAATAACCAGAGTTTCCAAGCTGCCTTGTGGGGTCCCAGCAGGCTGGAATGGCCCATTGCCAGCCCACACTCCAAACCAGTGCTCTTCCCTCACAGTGGCTGCTGCTGAATCTTTCTCAGAGATACACTGAGAAAATACTGCTAAGAAATACTGATTAGTGCCACAGGCTGTCCTTTCTCACTTCAGACTGTTGCTAACCTCTCTCTGTCTAAGATTTCTGCTTCACTCTGGGCCAGCGCACACTGTCGTGGTGTTTCAAACACTGTCCCAGAACTACAGCTTGTGTGTGATTTCAGCTTTCATGGAAAAAGTGAAAATTCAGATAATAAAGTAACGAAGGAAACTTGAATGCCTGAATTGAGTGTACCTCAGGGAGAACCGTCTGGATTCACAAACACACTGGCACCACACCTCTGTTAAGTGCAAAGTAAGCCCTGCATCTTTGTTAAAAAGCTGTCTGGTTAAGTTATTAAAGTTATGGCTTTACTAAAGCTCTTCCTGAATGGAGATTTAAAAAATTTTTAATCCTTTTGAAATGAATGACATTTAAATTCATTTATTGCTTTTGCCAATTCTATCTAAACCTCCACTGCAATCACTGATGTTACTTACAGGGAGAGAGAACAGTAAGGCAACATCTGTGTTTGTATGAGTAGAGTACAAATAATTTCTTAGTGTGTCTGCTGTCAGTTTTCTTTTTTCAGCTGTAGTTGCCTGTTCTTTTGGACATTTTGCTCTCTGTGGTAACCCACTGTCAAATCTTATAGAACAACATTTCCTTTTATATTAAGAATACTACCAGAACCTTGTAAAAAGGAATTCTGTTCTTGTATCCGGCATTAAGAAAGTGTGGTTAAAGAAACTGCAGTTTGACATATCCATCAACTGTATTGAAAATTATTTCATACAAGAAATAATGGCTTTCTGCAGAGATCATTAAAATGAAATTCTTGACTTGTCTTGGGATCTTTGAAGGTGTGGAGAGGCAGACTGGCACAGCTCTGTGCCTGTTAGGCACATCTGCATGCTGACCTGCCTTCTAGGCAGACCTGAATAAGTTGCTTGCCTGAAAGGTGCAGCACAAAGGCTCATAACTCACTTTCCAGGCAGACAAGAACAGGCACCAGTCTAGGAGACAGCCCTTTGTTGATAACCTGCCTCCGAGGCAGATCTGTCTAGTTATCTTTCCCGTCTTTGAAGCCTCTCCACACAGAGTTGTGTCCTTAGCGGGCTCGCTGCTGCCTGCCTGGGAGGTGCTCGGGCTGCTAATCTTCCTTCCAGAAAATCCCAACCAATTATTTACCCCAAACATCATCTCTCCAAAAGGGACATTTAGAATACAAACTTGCAAATGCCTTTAGTTCTGACTGATCGCTGTGTCTGGTATTTTCTATTAACCTCCCATGTACAACAACTGTAACAAACATCCCTCTCCCACGTTTAGAAAAATAAGGAAGCTTGTCAAAAATTTCTACTAATATAGCACAGAGCTCACACATGCTCGTTTCTGTGGCAGTAATCAGGCTGCCTAACTTGCTGAAGGGAAGGAAGGGAGTAGGGAGACCTTTTTTTTTTTTAATTCAAAATTGCTATTCTGTGTTGAAGGACTAAAGGGAAGGCGGACACTGTATATTTCAAAGTTCAGTCTTAAAAATGGCATCTAATTATATGAGTCAGGGAACCAGTTCTCAGTCACTTATGCAACATCATAAGTGCCACTTGCTCATTTCTAATCAAATAAATGCTTTACTTGAAAAAAAAGTAATTACTAGTTAACAGTAAAGTAGAATTTAGTTTATTTTTGTTTCTTAGAGAAATTGAGATTGCAAGTCAGATATTAGACTTGAGAAAAAAGAGTCATAAACCTCAAGGCCATAAACCAGCAGCAGTTAAGTCACATGATAAAGGATAGATCAGATATTAAGCATTTTTATATTTGGTGCAATATTGTTGTGTAAGTATATCAGTTTAATTCTGCAGTAAGCTGGTTGCACTTGGTGCATAGTCACCCTGACAGGCATGGAATGAGCCCAGAAACAGGCTCTTATTTTAGCTCTGCTTGTGTTTTGTGGAGAAGTTGGAGTTTTCCTTTAGATGTGTTAGCCCTGGACACGGCGTGACAAACTCCATATGTTTGGAAAGCATTATCTTATCTCAGGAAGCGCAGCAGTTCACGGTAGGAACTGCAGTACCTGCTGGTCCTGCTCTGATTTTTCCTGTAGTCTGAACCAGTTCAGTACTGCACTAATATCTGCTGTCAGGGATGACGTCTCCGTTTTTCAGTCCCCCTAAATCTCTAAGTTGGGACACTGCATGGAGAGCACTGTCCCAGCAAACGTGTGTGGGCATCCTCAGCCAGAATGCAGGAACACTTTGTTCTAGGGAGATTATGTCCTGTGCAAGCTGCTCCCAACTTGTGACTGGCCCAGTATGATTTGTATCAGACCCCTGGATGCATGGAATGTGTGATTTCTGCTGCAGAAGCATGTAGGCTGGGGAATAAGGAGGGTTTTACGCCTCTCACTACAGGCACTTTGGCGGCTCTGTATCATAGAAGAAACATGATTAGAAAAAGACAATCTTGTACTTGGAATGGAAAGCAGTGAATTTTGTATTACTGCTTTAATTCTGATCCAGGCTAGTTTCATAGCCTGGAAAGGCTTTTTTTCTCTCTCTTCTGCCCAAATTAATTTCATTCATTGGGCATGAGGAATAGAAATTAGGAGCCTGAAGTCATGCTGTGATATCCAGAAATACAGGTATGATCCCCTTTGTTTTTTTCCTCATCTTTCTTTCCCTCAACCTCTTTCACCCCATCTTTATTCCAGCATATTTTGACTAATGATTGTGGTTGAAGAAATTGAAATCTGCTCATGGGTATTTCTCAAGCAGACTAAGTTTGTCAGCTAAATTATTCATTGTGAAATAGCTCCTCAGAGGCAAGGACTATACTTAGCGTGGTGGTGACCGGACTGGGCCTTCGGGTGCTGCCACAACAGGCGGATGCAGTGCTGACAACATTCACAGTTTCAAAGGAGCACAAATGGCAGCATGGATCTCTCCATCACACATGGGTGGTGTGGACCTGAAAAGCAGGACCTGCTCAGGAGAAGAGAGTTGGGTGCTGGCAGGGAGAAAATGCCCAGTTACAAATAAAAAGTTGTGAGTGCTACAGTGTAGTGAAACTGGGTATAACATTTGGGTGTAGGATATTAAAAATACCACCCTCATGGGACATAGCTGTGTTCAATCACTTCCCCAGCATGTAACTAATCACGGTTCATTTGTTCATAAACCAGACTGAGATCCTTGCAAGTCACCAGATGTCTTGGTGCTATGCATCACTAACTGGGGTAGCTTTTGATCTGCAGGACTGAAACCATACTTATTTGAGTCCATGATTTACTTTCTACAAGACTTGGAAATATTTCTAATAAAATGATGTCCTGTTACATATGTATCAGTTGATAATACATGGCAAGTTACTGGTTCAAATATATTTAAATAATTTTTGAGAAGAAATTTGAATAGTGCATTTGAAAAATCAGAGTTTATTGAAGAAAATGGACAAACCTCATGTTTTCATCAAAGACTTTATAGGAAGAAATTCCTTAGGACGAAATTCTTTACTGTGAGGGCAGTGAGGCCCTGGCACAGGTTACCTAGAGAATCTGTGGCTGCCCCATCCCTGGAAGTGTTGAAGTCCAGGTTGAACAGGGCTTGGAGCAACCTGGGATAGTGGAAGGTGTCCCTCTCAGTGGCAGGAGGTTGGAATTAGATGATCTTTAATGTCTTTTCCAACCCAAACCATTCTATGATTCTATGATTTTGTTTTTATTGGTGCAGTGTACTTTTCTAGTCTCAGCATTTTGGAGTTTGCCAAATGTGCTGCAGAAAAATCCTCTGATGATCATCCATGTGTATTTTGAGAAACATCAAGCACTAAAGGGAAGACTTTAATGGATATGGGCAGAAGAAAAGAGATACTGAAATCCAGTGACTGAGTTAGAGAACTGAATCTGCAGTAGACATGGGTAACCAAACCTCTGAACACTCCAAGCTTTAGTGAATTCAATAAAGGGTAACACAGATCTGAGCTTTCCACAATTATTAGTTCAACTTTTGTGATGCTGAAGTCCCTGCCAGGCTTTTGCTGATACTGTCCATGTTCTTCATCTCTATCCTGCGTCACAAAATATCTCCTCACGCAGTATGCCATGGTCTCCTACATACAGTATGAATAATGAGTGCAATTACCAGCTGGGAGTGAAGTGGAAAAACCTCAGCTTGTCCTCAGTTCATAACCCTTCACTGGATTGAATCAGACACTCAGGGCATTTTAGAAACTCATGCCAGCTTCTTATGCACAGCATTTTTTACACCTTGGTCAAGGTTACTTCGTGGGGTGTGAATACTCATTCTGATGCACTGTATAGAGAGTAAATTGCCTGGAAATGCTATTTTAGACATGAATGGAGAATATTTACTTCCGTCCTTTAGCTGGGCCAGACTTTTTCTCTGGCATTATGTTTTCAGGGTGAGCTATGACCTGTTTTTCATTTTATCCTGGATGTTCCTTTCAAAAAATGGGTCTATCTCTGTGCTCCTTTCCAAATGAAATCCCAGTGCTCATCCTGTTTTTAAATCAAATCAGTGTTCCACCCCATCTCGTTTTTGCCACCAGAGATGCAATAATTTAAATGCTTTGGGAAGGAAAAACAGCCAGTAAATTTAGTGATGGAGAGAAATGTGTTAGAGTAAGCATTAGTCCTACAAATGCATAACTCCTAGACTCTGGATTCTTAAGGTTTTGTGCCTGTTTTGGAGCTGGGTTATGACTGAGGTCTGATTCATGCCGCAGTTTTTTTCTTTCTGGGGGTGTAAAGTTCATTATCTCTGTCTCAGCATTTGTATTGATAAACTGTGTTAGGGGCATGGGGCCTTCGAGTCTGCTACTTCTCTGCTGGGTTTGGTTAAACTTGTACAAAGATTTAAAAACCACAGGGTGGACTGCCAGACACAGGCACACCAGCAGGTGCTTGCATACATTTTTTCCCTCAAAATCCATGCAAAAAGCCCAATGTATCTCACCCTGCCCTGAACTGTACACTTTTCATAGGCCCTGTTTGTCCCTGGCATCCCTTTAAAGCTGGAGCTAAGCTTGCTCTGCCTTTGCTCCATCGATCTGACTGACGTCAGCCATCAGTCTGTCTTTGGTCCACAGAGCCTTTGCCTGTCCTGGGGCCTTGAAGAACTGCTCCTAGTTTGTTTCTATACCTTCAGCAGGGAGCTGGTTTTGGCCTGGCAGTACCTTCTGTCTGCTGCATATTTTCATTAAGTCCTGGTGCAACACGAGGGTCCATTCTTCCTGTCCCTGTGCCTCTTAGCCTTTGCTGGATTTAAGCTCACAAGGAACACACAACACAAGAGCAGGCAAACAAATCAAGGCATATTCTTCCGCAGAATAATTAAAGTCTTCTCTGCTTCTAACACAGCATACAAGGAATTTATTTCCCACTTTTGTCTCTCACCATCACAGCACCTCCGAATTATGGGCTGTCTTGGTGCACATCCAGGAGCGCACCTTGCCCAAAGGCAAGATGGCAGCTTTTGCTCACTCTGGGTTTACTTGAAGATTGGAGAGCATGAAAAAAAATGTGCTACCGGCATGGCCAGCAGCTAAATGTCAAAATTTGGCTCTAAGACAATACTACTTAAACTATTTCTCTAAGTGCTCCTTACACAAGGAGGGATTGAAGGATCAGACTCATAGCATTGTAAAATCACTCTCTTAGGAATATTCAGAATTGCCTAGAACATTTTGAATCTAATTCTCCAAACCCTCAGGCAGCTTTGAATATCTCAGCTCTAATACGTTGAAATAACAGACACTGATAAAAAAAAATGAGAGGGTGATACTCTGTTCTATCCAGGCAGTTTCCCTCAGGCATGGCCGGATAAGTGCGGGCTGCGCTGCAGAGCTCTGCCAGCGCTTCGCTCTGGGCCGGGGCTGCGCAGGGGTCACTCAGCAGGCACCCCTGTGCCCACAGCAGCCCAGGGTCATCCGTCTGCCACTGACCCGTGCTTCGCTGTCATAAGGGAGTTTTTGGTGGCACGTGGTGCTGCTACATCAGCAGACAGATCATCTTTCCCTGCCCAAGCTGCCTCTGTGCCACCGCCGGTTTCTGCAGCGGGCTGGGAACCTCCCGGTACAGAGCCAACCTCGCGCCAACGCAGCGCAGAATTTCCTCCCGATCCTTGCATTTAGACGGATTTTTAAAGGCCTTTTATCTTACTCGGTCAGATGCATTTCCCTAGGGCAATTCTTTTAGCTTCCAAAGGCGCGGCGGCTGGCTTTTCCCGCTGTCTGTGCGCAGAGGAAGAGGATGGGAGGGATGCGCTTCCTCCTGCGGCGCCGGGCGGGCCGTGCCGGCTCCCAGCGCGGGCTCCACGAGATGGCACTGCGCTCCTGCTCTTCGCCGCAGCTCCAGCTCGGCCTCGCTCCAAGCTAAGCATTTCATCAGAACGATTTCTTCCGACCAAAGGTTGTGTTTCCCCTCAAAAAGAAAACGGAACGCGGAAGATTGTTTTTGTTGGCTTTTGAAACGTATAGAGGCTGTTAAAAAAAAAAAAAAAAAAAGCTGGCGGAAACTTCAAGGTTTAAAGGGGGCAACTTGAAGGGATGTTTTTCTCAGCGTGTCACCCAGTTCACCACCTCAGGTCACCCCGCAGCTGCAAATCCTGCAGTTGTGCAAGGGAACTACTGTAGACATGTCACGCAAACATCAGATTGTGGTCACCTGATTTTATGACAAATTCACGTTTTTGTAGTTGTGATGAGTTATTTCTTTTTTGAGAAATGTTTTTCACCTAACATCTTTTACGGCTTCTTTTTTCTTTTCTTTTTCTTTCTTTTTCTTTAATTCCAAAATCTCTGAGGGATGCAGTCAAGTCACTGATTGAGAACAGGGATGGTTATGGAGTGGGTAGTGGGAGCAGGATAAAAGAGTGGTTTTTTTTCTCATGTGCTATCAACTGAAGAACACCTTGGAATGTTTGAAATTAGATTATTTTATAAATATTGTATTACAAGACTATAAACACTAAAAAAATCACTTAGTAAATACTTGTTTGTAGGAATCATGTGTTTAATTCCTTCAGCTGAGAGTCTCTGAGGACAATACAAGAATAAATTCAGTGCAAGTAGGAAAAACTACCTATGCCATCAGTTTTCTCCAGTAGTTAATATTACATTTAAACTTATAATGATGGAAATTATTTTTTAATAAAGTGCTATTTGAGATATTTGTAATTTTAAAAATTAAATTTTAATGTGATCCTTGCTGTCTTATATGAGCTTACGTTATGTGAGTTGCTGTAACAAGAAAAATGAAAGAGGAGAAAAAACTCCTTGAGAACAATATCTCTAAGGTCGACAGGTAGGTAAAATCTTAATTTACATTGCAGACATTGCTTGGGACTCAGAAGGGAATAAATACATAGAGACTGCCTGTTCCAATCCTTTCAGTGCGCCACAGGACTGTCGAAAGCTGAGCAGGCTGCAACGGCTGCCCTTTTAGTCATCACTGGTGTAGTTCTGTACACAGATGAGTAGGAAATGCTTCTTTATTTCCAAAATGAATTCCAGTCAGAGGTAGGCTAAAAGCACCATTCATTTAGATTAAAGATCTTGAAACTATCATGTTTGCAACCATTTGTCACAGTTTAAGTAGCAGTGCATAAATGTCGTGCTGTTGGTATACAATTTAATCTCTGCTGACAACAGCTCCATTTCTAAAGTTTCCTCAGCATCTTTTTTTAATGGCTTACATTTCTTATAAACAGCCTCTGCTGCTTATGCAGAAATGGGACAGCTCTGCAGGTTACCAGGCCTGAATCTCCCCCATATGGGGAAAAATTAAAGCATCAAGGGCAGTGGATGTGGGAGCATCAGGCAAAGCGTCTTTGCCGCTGATGGCACCTGCATCCAGCTCAGCTCCTCCTTCTGCAGGAGCTTTTGAGGTTTTTTTGTTGTTTCAGGTCAGAACAAATTGGGTTGGTTTTCTTCTGTGACTTTTCTGGTCTACGCTTTGTCCTCGTTCCCTCTCCTGTTGCTTCCACTGTCTAAACCTGGGGAAAGATAACTCATAAGACAAGAGTTTGACTTTTTTTCCCTTATGTTTCCAATATCTGAAGGGAACCTACCAGAAACATGAAGAGAAACAATTTTCAAGTGCAGGTAGTGACTGGACAAGGGGGAATGACTTCAAACTGAAAGCGAGTAGATTTAGATTAGATATTAGAAAAAAAATTCCTTACTATGAGGGTGATGAGACACTGGAACAGGTTGCTCAGAGAAGCTGTGGATGCTCCATCTCTCGAAGTTTTCAAGGCTAAGTTGGATGGATCTCTGAACAACCAGGTTTAGTGGAAGATGTCCCTGCCCACAGCAGAGGGGTTGGAACAACATGATTTTTAAGGTCCTTCCAATTAGGGTCATTCTTTGATTCTGTGATATTTGGAATTATTCTGTTAAAAAAATATGAACAATGATTGTGATTTTATTAAACACAAATGTTTAACTTGTAGTGGATGTCACTCTCTTTGTACTGTTGGCAGAATGTTTATATCTATAGGCCTTTACTTGCACTAAAACATTGGCCCAGAGAGAATAGGTTATAAATCCCAGTGTCTTTTTCCAGGGGTAATGTCCTTTATAGACCTTCTATAGATCTTCTGATTCTATCTGTGCTTGAGACTATGCCCAGCCTGGAGCAGGTGGAGGAAAAGGTTTTGAATTATGTGCCTCTAAGAAACTTTGCTGAGCTCTGTCATTGCAACTAGCAGGAGTTTTATGGAAATATATCTTCAGTGAAGAAAATTAAGGTGTTGTTACATGCAAGACTACACTGATAGAAACAAACTGCAGAAGTCTCATTGCTTCACACTTGCAAATAGTGATGCAAAAAAGCTTTTTACAGTCTAAGCACGTTTTTACTAACCCAAGTGATAAGAGGGTACGACTGAATTGAGGATGTCCTAAAGGAGCTGGAGGTCTGTTGCAGTAGGATACTTTTTTGATACAGCTGAATGTGGCTCCTAAAGATCAAGGCTAATGTGCTTCTTACAAAGTTACTGGTCAAAGGACTTCATATCAGTACTTCAGGGAAACTCTCCAGTCAGTGCTGCCAGGCTCTTGTAGCTATCATCCACAGTTTTTGGAATGCCTGCAATTGTTCTGGGTAGGCAAAGAGCAGATATGTTTTCATATTAAAGTATAACCACAGAACCACTATAACCACTTATAACCACAGAAGAATAAATCCGCAGAAGAAAAGTTTAAAGTGTGGAAACAGAACCACTTCCAGCTGACACATTTAAGCTGTGTCAGTGCTAAAAAACATTACAGTCTCCAGAGTCTGTAGAAGAAGTGCCATCCCTTGACCAAAGGTCAGTTTAGTTGGAAGTTGCTGTGAAAAAGTAGCAGCAACAAATTCAGGTAAAGGAACAGGACTGACAGAAAGTACAGGTTGAGCCTGGATCTTGGTGGTAGGAATTAGGAACCAGGAGCCAGGCAGCAAGAAAGATCAAAGAGATCAGAAGTTATTATATGCAAATACCTTATCCAAAATACTATGAATTTTATTTTGCAGGGGCAAATATTACATGAAAGTCCAGAGGAGGGAAAGTCAGTGCTACAGCTGAATTCGGGTTGCAGTCTTCTAAAACACAGCTCATGGGAGGTAGCTGTTGGTCTCGTGGGATTTTGAGGAGTCCTTGGCTCACTGTGGTGCTTTGCACCCTCTCTGGCTCACTTGGCAGTTCAGGTACTTCACTTTGCAGCACTGCTTTTCACAGTATTGCAATGCTTCCACTGCACCTTTTCTGACACATCACTGGAAATGCTGGACCATCTCAACACCTGTTGCATAAACAGTGTTTTTCTGTTTTCCCTTCTCCATTTTCATCATGGATCTTCTTTCCCTTGCACCAAAGTAAGTCCTCTTTGCCCTTTGCCTTGTGCAGCTGGCAGCCACACTGGTCCATTTCCCCAAGCCAGCCTTCTGGGCAAGCTCTCATCACCTCCTGCTCAGCCCCACCAATGCTGGGACAAGTCCTCTTCCGCCTCTTTTTTTTTTTAACCTCCATAAACCTCCCTTTTCTAAATTTGAAACTTTTATTTCTTCAAGGTCACTTCATATTTAATTTACCAATATGGCATATGCGAAGAGTTAATTTAATAATCTAATATGGCATTTTTTAAAATTGCCTTACAAATATATTGTAAGTATGATCACATCTCTCTGAAATGAAAATCAAGACCACTCAATGTCCTTTTGTCAAGCTGATTGTATCTAATTAAAAAAGAAAGATATCCCAGCGATGCAGCTTTTCTTCCCATTAACATGCACTGCACAGGTTACCACCTAATTTAATACAGAATGTTGTCTTGCTTTGCTCCATTCCTGATGAAACTGCTCTGTTTAGGTGAAGGCAAATCCTGAGTTAGGAAAAGAAACAGAAATCCCCTCCCTAATACACAAAGATGCATAATGCGATCATTTATTTCTTTTCCTTAATAAGTGTATCCAGCTATGGAAGCAGATGGACTGGCCCTTGGCCTCATACCACTGCTTGCTTGGCACTCTGATTTCTTGGTAAATAGATAAACATGCCTATAAGATTAAGTGACAAATTCACATCAGCACCCAAAGCTTTGATCAATACCACTAATCCATTAAGGATTACAACAAAGCATCTTATGTTTCTGTCCCTTCTTTCTGGAATTAAATGTGAACCAAAAAATAACAGACTGAAATATTTCTAAAATTAAATGAAAAAAGAAAATTACCCTCTGTACATTTTAAAGATAAAGGACCCTCATTATTGCATCTGCTGGCCTGGACAGACTGCCTTTGAAAGCAATTTAAGTATAACAAAGTAATTTTCAAATTGAAAAAGGAGAGGCAGGTGTATAAAATGAAAATGTAACAGGAGCAGCCACAGAGCCAGATCCAAAATCCCATCTATCTCCCGAATCTGACAACAGTTAATTTGACCAAATGGCAAGTGCACCTGAAGGAGAGGGGACAACAGCTGAAGTAAAGCCAAGACAAACACCTGTTGAGAACTTAGCCGAGGATTCAAAGTCCACTGAAGTAAGTGGGAATTTTTCTATTGGCTTCAATTGCCCAGATCAGGCCTTCAGTTCTTTGAATAAATAAGAATTTATGATTCAGTGTATCTTCTTTCCCAGTAGAAAGAGCCCCTGCAAGAAGCTTCACAAGAGTGACTGAATTACAGGGCAACAGGACTTTGCTGTAATTTATTTAAAGTTATTTTCATGCGTGAGAGTACGCCCGGAGAGTCAGGTTCTGCAGTGATGGATTGGATAGGATGCTTGCTAACATAATGCTAAGGTGACCCAAGTAAGTGTCCCCTGCTATCTGTGACCTGTAAATAGTTTTGAAAACATGGCTGACTATAGAAAGAGCTTTGTTTATTGCTTTTGATTCACTTGCCTCTGATTTCCATCTGTGTCCTCATTTTTATTTTCCCTCTCTCCTCTGCCATAGTCTTCCGCTTGTTATAATTGAAAACTGGTAAGAGAAATGTAACTTTCTATAAACATTCTCCATGAAATAACATTTAAAAATGTAGTGCTTGATGAGCCTTTGAGCCGTCTCCTGGGGTTGTTAGATCAAGGTTGTAACGAGTTGGTGCATTTGCTTACTACAGTATATAGGAGCCTAATGGCAGCTGCAATCATTTACTCTCGCTCCCTGGCTCTTTGGGAGTTATTTGCTTGGTTACATGAGGTGTCAACATTAATGCAGATGGGGATGGAACCTGGAGAAATTAACATAAATTGTGTCAACGTGCTGTCTTCTGATGTAGTGCCACTTTCTTTAGAATTTAGTTTTATTGCTATCAATATTTTCCTCTGATCGTCACTGCTGCAACATAATTTCAACACTGAAATTTAATTTCATCCAAATGTGCTGTCCTGTTCAATCAGCGATGGAGGGTTCATCAAGTCACTCCCTCCCCCCACTTTTTCCCACCTACTGTGCCATTTGCTGTTTATGGCTCGTTCTCTGGACTTTCACACCCCCAGCATTTGAGAAAGACGGAAAAATGCCATGGCATTTCATTTAGTCGGTGTTAGCTCCACTCCCTTGGGTTGTGAGAAAGTGAAAATTACTTTGTAAGATAAGACTTGGCTAACATAGGAGCAAATATCACTAAATGCTGAATCTGAAATCCAAGTGTAGACAGGGTGTAGGCATTAAAGTATTTCCTTTCATGATCTTTAGCCATGTTGTTTCATGACCAGGAGCTCTTGAATGCTGCTGTGTGTATTTGGCTTCTGTTGCTTTCCTTTTCTACCTCCCTGTTGAACATTTACAACACAGTTACAGGTTTCTGTGACAGAGAAAATGGCTTTTCCATAGGGTTCCTAAGGAAATTTGCAGGAGGGTGAACACCACAGAGGAAGCATAAGATTGATGTCTTAGCTTAAAGGACACATTTAAATCTAGTTTCTGACTGGAATTCTGTATCCTGGAGGAAGGGAGAGAAGAAGATCTCAGAGTGGGTAATAAAGTTCATATCTTCCAGCTATGGGGTAAGGAGGGATGTAAATAGCCCTGGGCTGAATGCAGGGGCTGTACACTTACTGGGATTTGTATTTGACCTGTTCCTGGGAGCAGGTATAAATTCAAGGCCTTCTCTTTCTGCCCAGTACTTCCATTCCCTTATCTCAGAACTATTTTGCATGATTGTAGGGCTGGCCTGGCTCTACGGAGTGAGTTCCACCATGTAAAGTGAAATATGTAGGGGGGAGATAGGGGAACAGAGAAGAAGGAAAAAAACAGTCAAGAAAAGCAAAAAAAGGAGCTAAAAAAGAGCACTTCAGAAATACTTGAACAGAGTGGTCATATTTATATCCATGAGCTGCAGCTGCAGGGTTTTAATAGCAGCAGCAGGGCTGTCTTGCTGAGAAAGAGCAGGAGGAGGCAAGAAGACCCTGCTCTGGAACAAGACTGGAGTGTTGTAACCTGGTGGGGAGAGGAGCAGGCAGCTGCCGCAGGCTGCTGGAGGTGATTGAGAGCCAAGGGCCAGGGCAGCTGTGACAAGGTACCTGAGGGAGCAGTGGACATCAGGGTTAAATCACATCTCCCCAGAGGCTGAAGGGGATGCCAAGCAGTAACAGTATTGCCTTGGGCTCTGCTGTTTTAAGTCCATTTGTCTGAGTGCTGTATACCTTTTGACAAAATAAATCATACTCTGTTTTGAAGAATTTGTTTTCTGCATCACAGCCTTTTAGTAGTGCTCCTTGTCTGCCACAAGAAAAAGCTCTGTTGGAGGGAATTCTGGCAGGCTGCAGCAGCAATTACCAGCCAAGGGGATATGATTTAGAGACCCACATCAGAGTGGTCCTGGGCTCTGATGTCAAACACAAACCACTTCAGGCAGGTGCCTGAGAGATGCAGTCAAGGGTCTGTTTGAGAATCTGAAAAGGGGCAGGAACCTGCTACTCCAAAGACAGGAATTTCCTTGTGTTGGTATCCAGCAGAACAGGGAAGATTCACCTGTATTATCATTAGTCTGTATTATCATGAACAAACCAGTTGCGCCAGGAACCCCAGGAAGATGATTTGGGCACCTGAATGGGACGTAGGGAGAGCTGGAAGTTTCTCTTCTGGAAATCAAAAGCTTGGATTTCTGTCTGAACAAACCCTACAAGGTGACTAAATCCATTTGAATTCTGTGCTTTGAATGGCAGCTGTTGTGTGTTCTTCAGCTGGACACACTCTGCAGACTTCCTTTGTGTATGGTAGGAGATGCTCAGACAAATGTTACCCAGCAAGGGGACAGCACAGCTTTTGTACAGATTTTTCATCCTGAAAGATAGATTCTGGTTTTTTAACACTGTTTCTAGAAGAAGTGACAAGAATTCTGATAATTTCTGGTTTATAATGATACTTAGACCACTGTTTGCTGATAGAACAGAAATCGTTAAGATAATGGAGATGGAAAATGCAGATATGTTGCTGCCTTTTTTAACTTTTTTTTGCCTACGTGGTGTCTTTAACATTATGGGCCTGAGCACTTCTCTGCCTGGAGTGACTCGTTACAAGGGCAGTCATAATACTCCCTCCAGACAGATTTTCTTCTATATCAATTTAGCATACCTTTAATTACAACAAGGAACCCTTTAATTTTCAACTATGTTGTAGGGGGTTTTCTACATTCTAGTCTGAATTCCACTCAGTATCGTTAAATTAGTCCAATTTACATACAACTGACCTTGCCCAAACCAATATTAATATTAAGGGTAAAAAACAGCTCAGAGTGCAAAGTCAAGCAAGTCAAGCACTTAAGTCCCAGGATCAAAGTCACCTATGAAACTTTAAATCACCCCTTCCCTAGTTCCAGATAAGCTTTGCTTTGTTCAGCATAGAGTTCCTACTGAATGAGTAGTGGGTCAGTATTTCTTCTAGTCCTTTGTCTTTGGTTATTTACTGAGTGCTACTGAATCCTTGCATCAACAAATTAAATAAATAGACTTCTAGTGCTTTTGCATCATGCTTTCAGTGTTGTAGCTAGCTGATTTACAGTTTTCTGTAAATTAATTAACATGCTACCGCTGCAGGGTGAGGCAGTGTTGGCCCGTGTGTGGATACGACCTAGGACACAGATTAAAAGTGAGTGTTAATACTGTAAATCCAGTTTGAAATGAATCACATTTAGTTTTCATGTGTCTGTAGGAGTCTCTATGTTCAAACTACATTTTCTGCTGGTCTCAGTTACAGGTGTGAGTGTTTGTTTATTTGCAAATCAAACCCCAGGTGTCTGTGCTTGAATTCACATCCTTATCTTCTGAAGGAGTGGATCTCCTGTCTTTAAAAATTAATACAGTCATGTACACAGAAGTCGTGTCAGAGGCTGTATGTCTATGGGAGCTAAAGAAATCTCAAGAGCAGTTCTTACTTTGCCATTTTTAATTTTGGAGAACTTGATTTTTATTAATAATTTTTTTTTGGCATAATATCTTGCAATTGAGCTCTCAAAGATATTTATATATATGTGTCTATGTGTGTGTATAGTATATGTAAAATGTATATATTAAAAATTATTTGTATACATATATTTAAAACACACATATATATACAGTTCCACTTCTCTGCATCCCAACCCAGATTGGCTTTGACCCTCTTCCCCTTGGACAGGGTAGAAGCAGTAATTGTAGAGAGGAGGCAAACTGACTGCTTTCCATGCAACTGTGCGATGGTTGTTGACAGGAGGATTTGTCTTCTCCAAGGAACAGCTGCCTGGAAGAACACACGGAGCTCTGACTGCGTTGGGATTGCTCAGGGCTTGCTCGAGCGTGGGCAAGAGGCTCTGCAAAATCCTCTCAGGCTGAAGGAACTGTGAGGACATGAGGCACCGAGCTGAGAAATTAGCTATGAAATTCTAGTGGGTTCCTAACTGAGCAAAGAGAGACTGAAAATGTGGCCAGATCTGAATAGTTTAATGATATGACAACAGGATTTTCACCAGACCTCTTTCCAATAAAACAGCTCTGCTGCTTTTCTCAAGATGAAAAAAAATCAACTGAGATTCAAAACCAAATGTCCCATTTGGAAATTTTTAGTTGCTACTCTGAGAGAGATTTAGTTGCAAGGAAGAACTGCATGTTGAATAGGAAATCCTAAATATGCTTAACTACAGGCATCAATAATTATGAAGCTAATGTAAAGACTTTCCGCTAGGTCAGACACAAATTTTTAGGTCGTGTTTGAACACTCCAGACACATGTAAAAATTGCAAATGTGCCAGATTTCCTCCTACCTCCTTTCAGAAAAAAACCCCCTTCCAGTTTTGTGCCCTGTAAGGCTTCTGAGGGATTCCATTTCCTCTTGAATTTAGCTTGGATTAACGCTTCACAGCACAGCAATGGATTGTGCCAGAAGACAGCCTGGAGTTCTGACTGGTGTGCTGGACTTCCAGCAGTGCATCCATAATTCTGCAGGCCTCAGGCTGGTCTCAGGCCACCACTTCCCACTGTAGCTTTTCCAAACATTTACCAAACATGGATGAGTTGAAGCGTGACCTTTTCTTTGCCTTTTTTCTCTGGTCTGGCACAACTCTTCCCCAGCCAACCAAAATCTGCTTCCCTTGTAAGTGGTACTTAAGATGATTTGCTTTCGTGGTATACCTACTTCTCCAGAGAAAAATATAAATTGACATTAATTAATTAATTGGCTTTGCATTCTCCCGCGTGTCACTCTTTTGGTATTTCTTCCCTTTTAATTGGGAACATGCTATCAAGGGCTAATCCAGTAAAGTCTTTCATTTCCCAGTTCTCTTTTCTTTCAGGGAGTGTACAACACTTGCAGGACCTCGACTCAGGTCTGGATTCAGTCATTGGATTACTGAGTATTCTTCAAAAGATAACTGTGAAAATCTCATTACTTCCAACTCTTATGAATGAGGCATTAGGAAATACAGCACATGAAGCAATTGCACGTTATTATTTCAATGGCCTAGAGATAGATCCTCCTTTTCTTTAATAGCATCTTTGACCTCCCTTCTTCCTGTAGTCAAGCTGCCCCAAAATTCCATTTTGTAGCACACATTTGTATATGGAGATGTCATTTGGTTATTTCTTTTCTAAGTGAAAGCTACTTTCCTCCTCTTTTTTTTTCCCCACAAGCGAAAAGAAAATTCAGTTTCTAAGAATGTAATGTGCAAACTTCACTGCTACATCTTGCAAAATTGAGATTGCTTAATGCAACCAGAAAAGAAAGATTTTTTTTAATATTATGATCAAACTTAGGCAATTTTAGATATTCTTTTGTGGTCTAGTGAATGCAGGGAACTAAATCCAGAATGAATGCCAGAAGCAACAATCATAGTTCTTTTTTTCCTAATTGAATTCTTTGATGATCTTCCCAATTGACTTGAGAAGCCCAAGTACTCAGTCTCCAAAATTCAGAGATTTGGGACATTAAAAATATGAACTTGTAGGAATATTACAAGTATATTTATAATACTCATGCCAACTGAATAGTGTGACATGCTATGTAGTTGATTTTGTTCCCTCAGAAAAATAAGGAAAGAGTGGAGCTGGGATTTTAAATTTTATCCCTACCTTTTTTCACCCTCAAACTGGTAAATAGTAATCAAAATGAGAAAACATTATCCTTAGAGGAATGAATGGCAAATTTCTATAATTTTGGTGGATTTAAAAAAAATTATTTGTGAATGAAAAAGTTCCCACTGCATTGCTAAATATTTCTACAAGCTTACCTGTACTGGCTGTTTCTATTTTCGCTCAGTAGAAAATAATTAGTTCATAGGAAAATTCATCGGGAAAAGTTTTTAAACTAGAAAATTGGTGTTTGGCAGCAAACAGAAAATGAAACTTCAGTAGCTTGTGGAAAGCCACAGAATGTGCTGCAGAGATTTGAGGGAGATCTGCCATGTGCGTATCGTAACTGGATGGTGTTTTCAGCTGATTTGTGATGGGAGACTGCAGGGTGCAAACACCCAGGTCTGGCAGAAATGTGCTCCGTGCTACCAGAATAAAGCACATTTTGAGTGAAGCCAACCAGCCTGACTGTCCTGGATACAGGAACGGGGGGTGTCTGAGACCGGCATGAGGAAACAGCCCAGACACCGCATTTGCTCGGTAGCTTTAATGAGCCATTCTCCTCTCTCTCATCTCAGGCAGGATTCTCATCCTTCAAACACATTTTAAAAATTCATAATGTTTACTGCTTGTTCTCTTTGCAAGCCATTTGATTTTTTTTTAGCTTAAATTTTTATAGTCTTGCTGGAAAAAAAAGATACTCTGTCTTAAATCCCCTTCTGCTTGGTCTCTCTTTGTCCAAGTTTCTTGACCATTTGTTATATATGTCATAGGAACTCACACATCCTTTGTAGCATTTTCCTTCTCTCCTTCCTTTAAAACATCTTTATGCTTCAAAGAGTTTGATTCTTTATTTCTTCTTAAAGAATCTCAACCTTATGTATCTACTAAATCTCTAGGCTACTCGTTTTACTGAATAATTTGCTTTCCCTGTGTTATGCCTTCTTTATTTCTGTACATCATTTGTATAAGAGTGTGGCAGTTCAGTTTTGTTAACGTGAAAAAATAAGGGTTCTTCTGCTAAAATTACTTTAAGAAGGGAAACTGTGCAACATATCCTGAAATGTTTCTTTCACATTTAAAAAATCTGTCTATATTCTTTATAAAATAACACTGGGATTTGTTCTTTTAGCATGTGTTCCCTGGAGCTAAAGGGGTTTTAATGGAGAACGTTCTCTAATAGTGTTGTTGAGGTTCCACATTTGCTGTGGTTGCTCATTGACTTCTACCTGATTTATTTCAGCTCCCTAAAGGTAGGGTAACAGTTAGGTAATGAGAGTTAAAATTCCTTTAAATCTGCTTTGCCTGAATTTCTGGGCAGATCAAGCTACAGAAAGTGTGTGGGGTGTGTGTGCCTGTATGAGCCGATGTGTTTTTTGACAATTTCATGGAAGATGATCCTTGTGTTCCCGAGCTCTTCTTTCCACTACATTATTTTGAGGCACAACAAACCTCTTGTTCCTTCAGTCCTTCAGAACCACTGTTGTAGTGCAGATAACCGGGCTGGGGATGAGCCTGCCCTGGGCTGCTTGCTGCGCAAGCCTGTGCCAGGAATTAGTCATTTTGGGGTGCAAATTCCATGAGGTTAACGAGTCACATGTAGAAGAGGCTGTATTTAATGAAATAATGTCATCCTCTTTCTATGAATAAGAGGAACTGAAGCATTCAGGCAAGTGAGTGACTTGCCCAAGGTCAGAAAGGAAACTGGAGCTGCTGCTGCATCTCCCCAGCTGCAGTTTCAGAGACTTAAGTGCTTGCTCATCCTTCATGTGAGTTCTCAAGCGTGGTTCTTCGGTGCTTCAGGCACTTTGCTCAAATAAGGATTTTGTGGAATATTTAGGTTTTGGAGGTTTTTTCCCCAGTTTGTTTTAGAGAAGTAAATAGACAGTAAAATTAAAGAAAGATGACGCAATGAAAATGATTTTCCATAAAATGAGAGTGCGAGAGAAGCAGATGAAAATATAAAAACATTCTGGCTTTGATTGCATGATAATCTATAACCTCTCCCTTTAAGAGTTTTACAGATTATGAAATTGAAGCACAGAAAAAAGAATATTAAATTCTGCCGTTGGGAAGGACTGATGTTTTAGCTAATTTCAGAAGAAATAGATTCCAGGGATAGACCTAGTTTAACAAAAGAAGGATATTTTAGTATGTATTTTCAAAATGGACTTCTACTTCCCAAAGCTTCTCTTTCCTAATCACATGAAACTGAGGAGGCAGCAAGGCAGGCCCTTTTCTGTTGTAACATTTCCATGACAATGGATGGTGTGAATCTTTATCTCCTCCACCCATTTTCTCACTTTTTTATCCTTTTTTTTTAATATTGTAAAATAGCTGTCTGTTGGAATTTCAAGGTTTCAGACTATAATCTGGTATTATGGGCTATTTGCTTAAGGGATGCAGTGAATATGTTGTACAGGAGTAGCACTGCTGCTTTAATACAAATTTAAGTAATCATCCTTACAATTGAGCTATCAGTAAATTCATCACCAAATAGGCTATCAACTAATTATATTTATTTTTCCAAATTAATATTATTAATTTCCAATACACGAGACCATAGTGGGAAACATCAGTCTTTGTGGAAAGGCAGAATAAGGTCCAGCTGGTGTGATTACACTGCATCTGATGTATTGCTGTAGCTTGTGAGACATGGGACACTTCCTAAATAAGCTCCTCAATTTTTCCTGGAGGTTTATTAAATCTAGTAATTTTATATCCTTGTGGGGGGTGTCTGAAGAGGACGTGCAGGCAATGCAGGTTAAACAGTGCAGAAGAGCAGGTAATGTATGTGGAGGAAATAATGTTGATTCCTTGTGTTTGCCTGATGAATGGGACTGACAGAAGTAAGGATAGCCTTGCTGATGGCTGGATCCCTGGGAATAAGGATGTCTGTGCTGATTTCCAGAAGACTCGTTGAGTTTTGAGCCAGTAAAGTGCACAGTTTCTTGCATTAAATCTCCTAATCATGAGCAAAACTACAGCAACCTGTGAATTACTCCATGTGATCAGGCCCTTTGCTCACAGCCAGCGTGGTAGGGGTCCGTGAGTTCTCCTGTGGGATTGAGGTATGTGTGACCATGGCACAGCTTCATCCAGGATTCCTTGTTAGTAACAGCTCAGTCTACAAATTGCTTCTTTTGTTGTTGTTTATTTTTTCCCTCTGTCCCAATTAATCTGTAAATTGAAGTCTCTCGTTACCGCTAACCTGCTCATTTAAAAATTTTAATTTCTCTTATCATTTTTGCAGATTTTGAGGGAACCAAGCAGTTTATAGTAATTCATACTAGCAACATGATCTACTTTCTCACCCCAAAAACTCAGCCTTAAAATAATTTACCCCTCTAAAAGTTATTTAAAAGTGTATCTGAGGTAGGAGCTTAATTCTGATTCAGTTACATTCAATAAACAGCTATTTATGCAATTTCAGTTACCCTTAGAGTTCAAACATTCAATTAAGTACGAGATTGATATGTGAAAAATTCACTTGCCTAATCATGGGATTTCAAAATGCCTCACAGACAGGGCTGCAACATATTTCCTGTTTATGGGTGGGAAAGTGAGGGTGAGTGATTAAATCTACCTGTGAACCACTGGCAGAACTGGAGCAGACATGGGCTGAGTCTTGCCAAGCCCCTTCTCTTGCTCTGACACTGAGAACCTCATTTCAGCTGAAGTCTTACCTCAAATAATTACTTATTCAATGTTAGGAGTACTTCAGATAATTATATGTAATGAATATAGTACATATATAATATTCAATAATTACTTAAGAATTACTGATGCATATGTTATGAAATTGTATAAAGGACATGGGTTATAAATGAGGATATTTCTTGAAACTAGGGTATGAGGGTTTTTATGCATTTGCTCTAATAATTTATGCAATTTGCTTTTATTTAAAAAAAAAAAAAAAACAATTTCTAGAGGGTCTACATCCCTTGTAGGAAAAATAATATTTAAAAAAAGAGTTCTTTATCTAAAAGCTCTTGACAGATTCAGGGAACTTCGTTAGCTTGCGGAGCTAGTTTCGATGTCAGAGGAATGGTATCAGACTGCAACTTCCACTGAATTATAGAGAACTTGTAAGTGTGGTATAAATGAAATTAGAACTGGGTGAGAAAATACGGCTTCATCATAAATCAAGTGATATTTCAGGTGAAACGAAAAATACATGTACAGGCAGAATTTTGTAATTGAGTCACATTCGGAAATATTAAAAAGCTTCAAAGTGAATAATTGTTTCCTCTGGTGAGCCTCTTTCCAGCACTAAAGAATGTGTGTAATATTGATGTATTGCCCCAGTCACCTGGAATACTCCTTATTGTTGGAGTAAACAAAGTCACTTCAATATTTTTGAAGGTTTCTCTACATTATAAGGAGCATCATGGGAGCTTATTAAGTTCATTAGAATACTGAAGAAATGTTAACAGCAGTTCTAAGTGCTTCTCTACTCCAAAAGAATTTTTTTTTATTTTGAGAGGAAAAGTACAGGCAGTGAGCACTGGAAAGACTCATACTGGATGAAATGAGGAGAAAAAAAATGTAGCCACTATTGCTGTTAGCAGTTGTGGAATCTTTTGGGAAGTTTCTGAGTTTAAGGAAACAGTGTTTTCACTCTTAAAGTTTCTTTTTTTTGGTTTTTTTTTTTTTGCATCATATGAAGAAATACCTAGCAAGAGATAAAACACTAAAATAAAGTTTTGATAACAAGAACGCAACTTTGAAATATCTCAGCAGAGAGAACGTTGGGGTGTCTGGGGCATCTGTTGATCTGATGGGCTGTATTGTATACAAACAAAACAGACACCTTAAAGCACTGTGCATCACTGCTGCACCAAGAGTGCTGCCTGCAGCTGGGGCTTCCGACAGGGATACTGCAAAATGCTGTACTGGTCCAGAGCACCATCTGATTTCATTCCGCACTGGGATCCAAGATGAAAGCCTGACCATGTGCAGGCACAAGAAAGCCTTCAGATAAGAGAAAGGACCTCCTGGAATCAGCCTGGATGTGAGAAGCAAGGAAAAGGTTTGAGTCAAAGATGATGCACATGGGCTGAGCATGTGAGGATACTGCCTGGATGTGTGTTGGATGTGAGGGTCCTCTGGGACTGAACTGAAAACTTCCTGGCCTTTGGATGACTTCTTGGTGTGTGGAGGATGCCAGAAAGAGAGTGCCTGGGTAGATCTGTCTAAGCTGAGAAGCAGTTCTGTGAAGCATTAGCCTGAAGGCAATAACAGAGTTTGATGGCACTATCTTAACAAATAGTGAGATAGGAGTAAAAAGGGTGAAAATGGGTGCAACTCCATGGAACCACCTAGGAGGAAGGGCAGAAAAGTTCAACAAAAAAGTAAAGAAGGAGGAGGAATGAAAAGTGGGAGGTGACAGGGTCACAAGAGAATCAAAGGAAGACAAGAATTCCAGTGAAAGGCTGGTTGCAGGACAAAGACATTCACAAATGAAGAATGGAAGCTAATTCAAGTTTTTAGACTACATTAAAGCTAAGTTAACAGCAGCTAAGAGCTAGATTGAAGTTCGAGACAGGAAAAGAACAGCTCTAATCAACTGTTGTGGGCAAGAAGTTCAGCAAACTGAGAAAAATGATCAGCTGAGACTGAATTTCACTGGGAGGAGTGAAACTCTCACAGGTTTGCGCAGGGGAACACGACTGCCCTGTAGCAATGGCTAGAGAAAAAGAAGAGAGAAGGAAGTGTAGACAGTGTGAGGGAGACCAAAATCTGGGGTGGGCTAGTAGATGAGTTAGAAGAGAAGATTAACAGAGAAATTTATGCTGCTCTGGCATGGAAAAAGGAGAGGCTTGAGCCTGGCTCTGCAAAGTGAAATATGGTGCCAGCAGAGCTGTAGGAATCCCTCCTTCACCCAGTTCCTTCTGTCTGCTAAGGGACATTTTGAAATTCTTTAGTTTGCAGAGAGGCTCAAAGATGAGGACTGTGGTTTGAACAAAGAAGGATCAGTATAACACACTGAATATAGAATAGAAATAGAAATAGAATATAGAATAGAAATAGAACAATAGTGGAACAGTCCAGCAGGAGCAGCACAGGAACAGACCACAGTCAGGGTGAGACAGAGGCTGGTTCATGAAGAAACTTATGCATCGTGGTTACCTACAGCAGCAGAGGCTAGAATTTGAGCCTCTGATATTATCTTTAGTTCATCCTCTGAACTGTTATTGTGACTCTTAATTGTGGAACCCAGAAGTGGCTGGGCTCAGAGCCCTCCCAAGTACCCATTTTCTCTTTGGGCACTCAGTATTTCCAATCCTTGCATGGGATTTCCAAGTAGATAATTACATTGGCTTTTCTTTTTCTTTTATTTTGTTTGCTTGATTTGGGAGGGTTTTTTTGACTTTGTGCCTGTTGCGAGGAGATATGAAGCAGACTGAGATCTGCCCTGTTGTGCCTAACTAGAAAGGAAATCTTTCTCATCCAGTCATTCCTATGTAAGTGTTTTGAGTCCTTGTCGAAGTGATGTATTCCCAAATGGCACCAGTACTAATGTGGATATTGAATTATGAATAGATTTTTATGACACATATATCAGAGTTTTGAAGATCACTAGGGAAAAAATTTCTACCGACTGCAATTTGAGGAAAAGCACACAAAGCCCAAAATAGCTGTTGATTTCAGATGCTGCTGCAGTTACAGGTATCAGAAAAAACCAAACAAGCAGCATTTTTCCTTCATTTCATGTGTCTATTCTAGTTCCACTGTGAGATTTAAACAGCAGTGATTGACCCTCAGAATAAATACTTTTCAGAATTTAAAAAAAAAAATGCTTTGGAAACCTCTAATATGATCATTGATTTTGGCTGGCTATGGGAGAAATTTTGGAGCAGTTATGACAGTAGATTTACAAGTCTGTGATGCAGAGTTTAAACAAAGCCCTATTGATGGTGCAGAGGCTTTTATTTCTTTGTCTGCACAATGGCACAGAACAAATTGAAGGGTGCCTTCATAGTAAGACATTTTGCTCTTTGATATCATCTTTGATTCTCTTCAAACATGCAGCATTAGCACCTTCATTTAGATGTTCTCTGTATGAACAGAAAATAGGTGAATTCAGAGGGGTCCTATGAAAGAAGACAGTGCAAATGGGAGAAGGATGCTTTCATTATTTATTCTGAGTTTGGTTTCCTGAAAATTGAAATGCTAGTGTTCTTGAAAGACAAGTTTTTCTAGCAGAAACTAATGTAAAAATGACATGATGTAGTAATTACTAATGGAACACAGTCTTGGGATGTTTTAATGGAAGTTTCTGTGAGTAAAAGACAGAAAGTTCTCCGGGTACACTTGTTCTTTTTTGTCTCCTTGCCTCAATTTTCTTATCTGTAAAATGGAGATTCCAAACATTAGCTGCTTTTTGGAATTCTTGAGTAATGTGCTATAAAAATGCACATTTTTATATTTATCTTTCAATTATGGGTTTAAAATTCCTTAAAACAGTCATAAAGAGAACCACTTTAATTTCCCTTTGACTTTTAATTAAAGGCAAAATAGTCATTCTAAAGATGGCAGCATATGTGGTCAGTTCAGTTCCCTTTCTAGTCTGCATAATTCATTTCTAGAATAGCTGAGTCAGCCATTTATAATAGTGTTTAAAATTCTTGGTAATAAGCCAGGAAGCCAGTCTTCAGAAAGGTCAGGAAGACCAAAACATGATCTTTCTCTGAGTAGTCGCTGCTCTTGATGAATCTCTTTTCATCTGTAATGTACTGTTTGCACTCTTTGTGCCTCTGCAACGCCAAGGCTGCTCGTGTGCCCAGGGTAAGTTGGTTTTTCTTAAGTTGAGACTGGAAACTCAAGTGCCAGTGGTATGTCCGAGTCATGAGGGAGCTGGGACAAGTCGGTTTGATCTCGTGAGTTCCCTGAATATCTGCAGAACAAGTAAACTGCCACCAGCAGATCTGGAGTGGCTGATAAGAGACGCAGAACCCCTCACCTGTGGTTGCAGAGATGGTGCCTGCAATGGCCCAGTCTCAAGGCTGACCTGTGCCCTGTGCTGCCGTGCACAGGTTTAAGGGATCAGTAGAATCCGTGTGGTGCCCCAACACTCTGCTGTACAGAATAGTGCTGCCAAACTCTTGTCCTTGCCATATATTTTTATTTGATTTTATATTTACCTGACACACTGACAGCACATAACAAACAACAACCAAATTATACCTATGGAGGTATTATTTTTTATTAGTTTAAATAAATACATTCAATCAGGCGTAATAGTTTCATTTATTTGAAAGACTGTGATTTATTGCTTTATTTTTGGGTCATTTAAGTAAATAAATAATATTCTGTGTGGCTCATAATCTTCTATGAATCATTCCTTTATTTTCTTTCTTTCTAGCAATCCATAAACACATTAAGTACAATTCCATATTTAAATAACATTAAAATGGTGGCATAAGTTAAAGCCACCACAGCGCAAAGAAAGTACAGGCTGCCAAGATAAATTTAAATGTCCTAATTTTGATTATTTATTTTGCAGTCTAAATGCCGAACATATTTTTGTAATGAATATGTTTGTAAATTTCCAGTGGGGTTTCAATTTTTTCAAATACAAGTTTACTGGGGAAAAGAAAATATACGATGACTATAATTTGCTTGCTCCTCTGCTGCCACAAACAGCCACACAAACTTTGAAAGTGTGTTATTTTATCAGAACACATTTAAGCAATGAAGCACAATGGGTGGTGTTGTTATGGTAAGATAATCACCCCCCAAGGTGCACTGAGGCACAGTGTGCCTGATTACCTCTAATCCTATTGGGATGTAATTATTTCATGGTAACGATATTCTTGGAAGTGCCTTATTGCTGTTATCAAATTTCTTTTAGCTTTATATCTAAACACATTAAGCAATGACTTTGTCAACTTCGAAGTCCGTTGAGATTAAACTATCTTTTCACAATATTTAATTGGCAGTTGAAATATTTTTTTTTCAAGTCTTGTTTCGATTTCCTTGTAAGATTCCAGCAGAATTGCAAGCAGAAGAGCAGAATATTCTGATCCATCTGAATGAAGCTGCAAAGCACAAAGAGTTTTATAAAATTAGAAAAACAGTCCTGTTGACTAGCAGGGATTCTGAGAAAATTAAGAATACTAAGAATTTAAATAATATAAAGTTATATTTGAATTGTTTTAAAATTATACTCCAATTTTATTTCAATAATATAAAGTTAAGTATGCACTAAAGTCACATCAGCTCTGCAAGCCTCCTATTTTCAGTGCAGGGTACGATATTTGAATGAGTCTGAACTATGGATGCTCACCAGGAGAGGCAGCCTGGAGGTCCATTTCTCTTATCTTCAGTCTTCATCTACCATCAAATCAAATATTATATATATGGTATATATTAAATATTCAAAGAATATGTGAGGTTATATCTGATTTATGTGTTCAGAGGTTATACTTAGACCACGGGGCAGAGGTTTCACAGTTGAGCTCTTTTGCTTGAACGATGCAAGAGTATTCCACGGCTCTCCTCCAGCATCCTCCTGGCTGTCCTGCCCAGAGAAATGGAGACACAGGAAGAGGAGACCTCTAACCCCAATGATGAACCAAAAAAGTGGATGGAGGAGAAGGAAGCCTTCCCTGTCATACAAATCAACCAAAGACGCTGCAGCTCAGAAGTCTCTCTTGGTAGTTTGTAGAGCTGAAAAATGGATCTAGGAGTTAAAATGGATTGAGCTGAATTTTCTGTTTTAGTGTAGGAGAGGGAGAAATGCAGGAAATTTGTCAGCGGATAGAGGTGTATTGTTAAGTCATCACATTTTGAAACTATTGAGCCCTTTCTGGAGATGAAGAATTATTCTGCTAAATCCTCAGAGCCCTATTAACTTGAGCAAGGATAAAGAGCTGAAGAGTCCCTTTGGGGCAGAAGAGATTATAGAATGGAACAGGAAGATCCCAAAGCAAACCCCCCTAGAAACAGTTTGGGGGAAAGGCTTAGAGTAAGATTCATGTCTTTTTGTTGCATAAATCTATGAAAGAAAGACTCCAGAAAACGGAAAAGTTGGACTGCTGTTTATATGTTCTGTTCAAACCAGAGTTAGGATCTTTTTACAGTATTTTAGCAAAAATTCAGGCAGCTTATTTTTATTTGTAATTAGTGTATATGTGGATGTTGGCTCTTAGGGATGATCTCATTAAAAAGAAAGGAGGAGAGGACCAGCAAGATGTAATGTTTTCTGGACCTCTGCCCATTCCACAAATCACATTCTCCTCCAGGCTTTCTCAGCAGATCATCTTTGTTTTCTACTGAATGGAGTACTCAAAGATGAGTTGCATTCATTTATTTTCTAAAGTAGGGCTTGTTTGCACTCTATTTGAAATAGATTTCTGTCTTATTATACTAATGCACGTTCAGGCCTAATCTAATAATATGATCAAGATTACTAAGTGCTAACAGAGCTGTTGTCTATCAGGGATGAGTTTATCTCAGTGAAGGCGATGATTTCCAGAGGGAATAAGTAAGATTTCAGAGTATGCATGTGAATAATAAATGAAGATACAGGTAGCACATTTCAGTAATGAGGAGGTAAAATGAAAATTGAGTGGCTCAAAACTGCTGTGGTCTAAAGTAGATTTTAATTGATAGAGATTTGCAGGGTACATGGCCGTTGTGCAAGTTGACAGTGTTGAGCTAAGAGGACAGGAGACTTTAAAAATTATTTTTACAACAGAGAGGTACCAGATTAAATGAATTCAACTCAAGTTCCACCTGATATGGTTACATCTTACCTGTTTTAATTCTCTTTGGGGTTTAACTGTAATATTTTATTTTAATACTTACATACAAATTTTGCATGAAGTAATTGAAAATCATTCTTAGACCATATTCTAGCCTTGATTAAAGCAATATTCATAATGAAATTGATTATTAATTTTTCAAGGAAGCACACATGGAGTCCAAAATCAGAACTCTTTATGGCAATGATATCACTTCTGCAGATTAAAATGTTCACCTTTTGTTTTGGAGATGGGTTTTGTTTTGTGTCACTAAGGTAGTGGGTCTTCCATGATCTAATTTAGGAGTTCAGCTTTGATCTGTGACAGTTTTGTTTGAGATATGAGACCTTGATCTCATATTTGAATTTTGCCTCAGTGAGTTTGCTGAGTTGCTGAAAGAAGAGAGTGATCAGGTTTAAATGCTGCAACAACAAATATTTGAGTAATAAAAATAAAGTAGCTAATAGAAATGTTTCTACTGGGAGTTTAGTTCCAGCAAGTTCATTTTTTGTGTCAATGATAAGAAAGGAGAAAGAACGAACAGTTATTTTGGCCTCAATGTGACATCTACCTGTCTTGAAGGGAGAGAAGGCTTTGTTTGCCTGAAATGTAAGTTTGTAGTTCTAATGGAGAAGATGGCTTGTGATCCTGACAAATAGGTGTCTCTTTCCTAGCTCCAAAGCTATTGAGGAATTCTTGGATCCACTGATGTCATCCATATAAAAGCAGGTCATATAGAAGAGGGTGGAGGAAGAAAATCAAGGAGAGAAATAAATCAGGAGGGGAGAAAAGGAAATGTGACTACTAAAAATGTATCAGTTGCAGAAGCAGAACAATCTGGAGGCCGCCTTCAGAGCTGAAAATGTCACGTTGCGCCAGGGTTCAGAAAAGGGGACGAGCGCTCTGCAGGCTGCAGAAAGCAAGCACATAAATTATAGGCAAGGAACAAGGTGAAGGACAAACAAACAAGACAAGGCAGCAGAAGACACTTTCAGTAGGGATCTGGCCTGTTGAAAATTGCACTTCAACAAACATGATAACAGGGATTTGGGAAGAGAACAGAGGGAAACACCTATCTGTTCTTAAACACTTTTAATTTTTTAAAGATCCTTTCTGTCCTTTCAGCAAGAGAGGTAAGACAGAAGCAACCACTGCAGGTGAATGATGCTGAACTGGGCCTGCTGCCTGTTTTGGTTGTGCTTTGCAGCAGATCTTGTACCAGATTTCCTTGGTAAAAGTTTATGTGCGTTTCAATGTGGCTCACCCAGCAAACAAGTTTGCTTATGAAGATGAATTGCAATAACAAATAAAGTTGGTTAGGTAGGACAGCTTCTTGTTCTCTTTCACAGTAAGTAGGGAGCATCATTGTTGAAAGAACTCAGGGAATTCCAGCCTTCCTACTGTCTCTCTTGACCACTAACAGCAGGGTCATAGGGCTCAGAGGAATACTCATAATATCTGTGAGCTTTAAAAAGCTTAAAAGTATTAAAAAGATCTTTAAAAGTCTGTACCTCTTGCAAATAAAGAGAAAAAAAATGTAAATTGCCAAACCCAATATCTCTGTTCTTCAGATATTATGAATGCAAATGTTTAAAGGCACAAGTTAGGATTACTCTTTCCTTGGGTTTCCAGCACCAGAGTCTGGGATTTGCCTGGAGATTCTGATGATTTGTTTTTAGGCCAATTCCTCATTTGACCTAACTGAAAAGCAAAGTCTTTTCATTTCTAACTGTTACTTATGTTGGAGGTTCTAACAGAAACCTAGTTCTGGGTAGGCTAAAATACTTAATTTTCATTCAAAAATGCAATTTACCTTACAAAATGGGCGAAATTTAAGGTCTAAATGATTTGGTATAGATTTTTAATAACAGCTTTTTTAGTCCTAGGTAATCCTTGGGATGTGCAGAGTATTATTCTTAATGCAGGAAAGCAGAGTGCCTGCTTTCGAGAGCTTATTACCTTTGAGCAAGAGTGTTAATATGGTTTAAATCCTATCAGGGCCTGGAGGAATCCCTCTTCAAACCCTGCCTCTACCAACTTCCTATTAAACTTGTGTCTCAGAGCTGCTTCTTACAATAAAAAGAATTGTCTGTTCTACAAATGAGTTGAGCAGATGTGTATTTATGCAGGACACTGGTGGTGAGGAGACCCTGAAGACCTACGCGTGTTTTTTAGTGGGAGCAGTACTGGAAGTGTCCGGCAAGGATGTTGCATGATACCTGCAGGAAAGGGATGGCTTGTGGCTCCTGGGCTGCCTGGTGCATCAGCTGAGGAAGGAGGAACTCTGGCAGGAGCTGCTGCACTTGACTTTCTTGGCTGCCCTTGGATGTGTCAGCAGAGCGAGTCTCCGCCAAGGCCAGCCAGCAGTGGAGTAATAGGTCTCTTGGAGAATTCTTGTCATCTCCTGTCTGTAGTTCATTACCATTCCTTTTTTTCTCACCTTTGGCATTCTGATCCCTGTGGCTGGCATGTTGTGGTTCTCATTCTGTGACAATTTCAGTACTCTCAGGGAGCAGAGTACTCTTGTTTTGAGAGTATGAGCTGGAGATAAAGGGTGAGTTAGAAAGGCACAATTTTACCTGTGCCTTGTATACTTTTTCACCAAGTTACTGCAATGATTATTAGCCAGTCTTCAATTACATCTGTTTGGTACAACTTCTGTGTGTGCAGTACCTCATATCCAGAAAGAACCTGAACTTTGCAGTCTGGGCCTTCACATCTATATCTCAATGAGCAGGCTTCAAATCATCAACCACCTTGCTTCTGTCTAAATGGGGTACTACTAGTGATGGAGTCATTATTTACCTCTTCTTACTCTTAATCTCTTTCTCTTTCTTCAAAACAAGACTCTCCCAAATGAAAATGAGAGTGCAAAACTTTAAAAATGTGCTCCTTTTCCAATCTCTAATGCCCTTTAATTCTTTTCAAGGTAATTTTCATTCTCGTAGCTCACCTGACTCATCACTGTCTTTGCCCCTTTATATCTTTGTCTGCTATTTTTGCACTTCATTTTCTATTCTTTCATTCCCTTTTTTTCCCCTCAAGCTGCTGACACCTTTTGCCCAATTTCTTCCTTAACTGTTTCTCGTAAGACAAGTCAGGATCCTTAATCAGCCCTGGAGCATGAGGCTGGCACTGTGTCCTGCCTTGAGCTGCAGAGGCTCAGGAGGCTGGAGCACAGATCAATAAATAGACCATGCAGAGGATGTTCTGCATTCCCCCTGCTCTCTGTCCTTGGGCTGAGTTGATATTTAAGAAGCTCCATCTCACAGCACAAACCAAATGAGATCGTTTTCATTAGCCCAGAAAGATCTCAGCAGTGGGACTTACTTTATATCAGACATGAAGTGAGGGTCAGATCCTTAGGCAGAGGTAACCAAAGTGCTGCTCTGATGGAGGGAGGGAGATGGCACTGATTCCCCACTGCAGTGGATGTGGACCATGATGGTCTCTGCTCAGTTTTGGCTGTTATCTTTCCAGGCACCTCACAATGCCAGTGTTTTATTATTTAAAGATAGAACACTAGCAAAGAATACAAAAAAACCCCTACCACCATACCGAATATTAAGCCTAGGAGGCCAATATGAGAAAAAGAGTAGCAGAGTAAAAGTGCAGCAAAAAGATTTCCAATGATATTCCAAAGAGGAACTGAATCAAGAAATGAACACCTGTACCCCAGAACTAATTGCAAAAGCATTTTTGATCACTGGCAATGGTAACAGCAAATTACAACATTCCTGTGGCCCATATAGGAGACAAAAATTATTTTATTTCAGTTCCATTTTGGAATGAGTGGAAAAGTAAACTGGGAGTCTTGACATGCTTTACATTCTTTAAAGACTGAGCTGAGTGCTTGTTTCTGTCAGGCACTGTCTGGTTCTGTCAAAATGGTGGAAACAAAGAAAATATCTTTCATTTATGTGCAATGTTCTTAGCTGGATTCCTTGGATTTTTCCCTGTGAAATCTTCATTCTTCTGCTACTGTTGTTTGAAAATTATTTCTTCCTGAGGAAAATGTGATGGAGCAGCTGGTTAGGCTGTCTTTGTAGATTAACTATTTGCAAGTAGGATTCTGGATTGTACTGACTGCATCTCACCTTTTTCTTTATATTAATTTGAATGACTTTCTCCTAGAGATAAAACAGTTGCAAGGGTATTTTAGGTTCTGAAACCTTCAATAATTAGAAGTCCAAGGAAGGAAACACCCATTTTGAACTGTTTTTATGAGTGTGGGAGTTTGCGTGCTGACAAGGAAAGCAAGGCACCATTTGCACCCTTGTATTTTGGTATGCTGGAGTATCCCTGTGGAGAAGCTGGACATGGTAGCACAGGCTGTGGGTCTTCAGCCCCTGGAGTTGCCATTTACTTGTTTTAGAGTGATCAAAACAGGGAAAAGAGTTGTCTGTCAGAAAGCCAGGACTCATGTATGGTTTTGAATTTTCTCAGGTAAAGGAAATTGTGCCCCAAATATCTGGGACAATTCTAAAAATGTCTTCTTGAACAAATGCTCTGAGGTCACGAGCCTTTGCAGGTACGTTAGCTGACAATATGTATTTTGTTGCCTTTTACAATAATGATAACTGAAAATGTCATTGCCATTATATAGTGCATTTTATGCTCTTTGTTGAATGCCCTTAAGCTTCCTGTCCTGCTCAACAAAACTGCAAATTACTGGTCCTGGGTAATCTTCCCTCAGTGGTTTGATATTTGTGTTTTTAATTGTCAAACCAATTACTGGGGCTTTCTGCTAGAGATGCTAATATTGCTTTGTGCTTAGCCAGGGGAAAAAATAATAACCATCTTCTAGGAAGTCATGTTTTGAAACATAGGAGTCTAAAAATACATATTTTAAACTCAGGGAAAAATGTGAAAATATTGGTTTTATTTGGCAACTCTTGTGTACTGTAATCATAACAGAATTAATATTGTTTTTCATTTTGGGAAATTTCAGTGCGGTAGTGGAATATTTTGAAGGAACTTTTAAAAGCTTTGGTAAATGTAACAGCCTGTGTTGAAAATCATACTTGAGTTTCTTACAAGCAAGGTCAGTGCAGGTTTACACAGCGTCAATGGGATCCATTTTGTGCTGGGCTATGGGGTCTTTTAGCACACTTTCCCTCACACTTAAACTCTGAGAATCAAGGCCATGGGCTGTTTTAAAGACCCACTGTAAATGTGAGCATTTACACTGATTGCAAAGGAGTGCCTCTGATCACAGACCTAACCTCTCCAAACGAGGGGAAGGACAGGGGCCTGGAAAGGCAGGAGCTGGAGGAATTTGAGCCAATACTCTAAATCAGAACTACATGTTTGTTTGGTTGGTTTTTTTTCCTCCCATGAGGTTTAAAGGCTTTAAAGACCAGAAACTTCCCTGGGAAATGTTACTGTATTGTCTTGTATCTGAAAAGGAAAGCTGTGTCCTTCCTGCATTAGAGTGTTGCTTTTCTATTAAAATATGCAGAAGCATTTTCTTTGCCACTCAGTGTTTTCACTTGGTGTGGGGAGGGGAAGAAACAGGCGGGGCTCCCTTGGAATAAACTGCTTAGTGTGAATAAATTGTCTCTATCTATCATGTGTTTTCTGACCTGAGAATCAAAAATTATGGTCATAGTGACAATAAGGGTTATAAAGAAGCATAGCTATGGTTTGGACAGTTAGGGGTTTATGTGGGGGTGAGTCACCATACTCCATGGCACAGACACATGCACTGATCTTCTTACATATTTCACTTCCAACTTTTAAGTAGTGTGACCTAGTCATAAAATAAATCATTTTTAATGATTAATACTTACACGTCCTTTGTATTCCAGCCCACCCAGGACTTCCTGCAGGGTGGCTCTCCCTTCTGAAGTGTCCCCTTCCCCACTCTGGTGTCATTGGAAAACTCTGTCAGGGAACACTTGTTCCCACCTTCCATATGACTTATGGAGACATTAAACAGCAAATTGTTTATAAACAATGAATAGATGCTGACTATTTAGATACCTTACTCAAGTATTTTAAATCAACAATGTGATTGTGCATTTATTGATAGATCAGTGTTTTCCTGCTGATAGCTGGGAAAACTGGTACAAGAGCCACTGAGGGCACTGGAGTGGTTTTTTTTTTAATCAATGCTTTATCTATGACAAAGAAGATATTCATGTCTCAGCTTGGAAAAGACAGAGAGTGTGAATGAGATCAACCTCACAATCCTATTGCTCAAACTCTGACTGTTTGTTCTGGGTGAGTGGTACCAGGAGAAGGTTGTGCACTGATTTGTACCCTGGATCCACATCTGGATCTGTGTGAGCTCAGCCAAAGGGAGGCACAAGCCCAAAGCAAGCAGTGCAGGCAGTCAAAGCAGTGGACTTTTCAGATTATTGCTCTGTTTGTATCCTGGCTTTCCCGAGAAAAGGAAGGATGACTGCCTTCTAATAGATAGTTATTCTCCTTTAAAACAGAAAATGTAAGGTTTAATTTTTCTTATGGTTTCATCCCTTTAACAAAAGCTGGATTTCTTCTCAAACCACACTGTAATAGTTACAGTTAGATGAACATTTTCACCTCTTGTTTGTTTTGTTCTTTCTTATTAATATATGTACTTTTCTTCCAAATATCTTTTTTTCAATTGGAAAAATCCAAAGACAGGGACCTGTTACAGATTTATTTGGATCAGTTTCATATTAACTCACCACATGGAAGTGGGAGAAGATCAAGTAATTGTTAGAATGCTCCTGGAACGAAGCGTGGAGAAATTGTTCACATGCTGGCATGGAGGCCCATGCAATTAAAAATAAACATCAGTACAGAAGAAACTTTATTGCTAAGTGTTCCTGAACATTCAGATGACAAGAGTTTTGCCCACCTTTGCAGTATTAAAGGAGGATGTCTTCCTCTTTTATGCCCTTGTGGTGAAATGTAATTAGAGAATGATATGATATAGATAGAGAATGTATGGCTGAACATTATTTTTAGACTCATAGTGCTGTAGATGTTTAAGAACAGCTTGCAAACTGATTAGTTTTAAATCCCGTAGTGTGAATAGTTCCTGTATTAAAAAAGAAACCCACCAGGTGGAAAAGATATTGCTGGAGAAATCCGCCAGCAATGGCGTATTGCTTCTCCACAGGAATATTTTTTGTGGTCAGACGGTTTTGAATACTGTCTTGCAAAAGTATTTTATAGTGTTGGGAACTATGTAGCAAACTTTACTTATTTTTTATTTGAAAAATTTAGTTTATTTTTTTCACCACATATCCTACTAAGTGAAACTTTTGAAGTTCAGTGCATACATTGACTGAACTGAGCGACAGGCTTCAGCCTGCCTGTGGCAACAGGAGGAAGATTGCTTCCTTGTCTCAGAAATCTCTGGAAAGACAGTGGTTCAAACTGATCCACGATGGAAGCCTGCTGTTGTTGGTCAGTCTGCAGCAGGAAGATGTTTGGCTGAGTGTGCTAGAAACCATCACATCCCGAATCCCAGCGGCCTTTGGCATCAGGAACAGCGTTCTGTTCACATGCAGGACCGCAGACCCTCTGGTGCTGTGGTTCCTTGTCCAGTCAGTGAGAAGGGTTTGGCAAAACCAGTTCACTGCCCAGTCCTGTGTTGTCCCCTCTGCCTTTGAGTGCCTGGAGTCCAGTACGAGGCTTCTGGGGACAACCCTTTTGGGACATTGCCTCCAGTGAGAGTTTTTTGTTTACTGTGTCCATGACTGAAAGAAGAGTCACTGTGGCTGTGTCTGTGCTTGCCACCCTTCTCCTGCACAGCCCATGCTCATTTGCCTGCAGTGGTGGTATGGGTAATGTTGTTTCTCTCACCTTCATCCCCATCTATATATTTTGACCTTTTCTTATTTTCAAAACCTTAAGCAAGATTTTCACTAGAAGCCTTTTGTCATTATTTCAGACATGAAAGTATTTGTTCGTCTGGGGTCCCTAAAACTGGTGCTCTGGAATCTGAGAGGACCAGCAATCGAGATTCTTCATCTTTTTCCATTATCTCCTTTGTTCTTTTTTTTCTCCCTCATCCCCTTGCCCCTTTTTTTTCTTCTCTTTTTGAACCTTCTTCCTCTTCTTTTCTCTCCGAATGCAAATAACATGTTTCTTCTAACTATTGTTTTCTTTTCTGATTGGGACACACAATGCATCAGGTCATTTTAGTCCATCACAGAATAATAATTTATTTAACTATAGATTACTAGGGAAAGCTTTTTTCCTAAATTCTCTCCAGTGGAGATAACGTCCAAGTGAAAATTATTTTAAGTGCTGAACTCTGTCCTCATATTTATTTTGGCAGATGCCTTGGAAATTATGTATCATCTTTGAAGAACAGGACACTGATGAAATGCCAAACCTCTCAAGCACCCAAATATTTATTCAAATTATATTTTGTTTGTTACTTTTATGATTGTGTCCTCTCTATGAGCCAACTCGCTCAAGATTTTTCACCCTTCCTGCATCAAAACTCCTCTTAGAAAACTCTAAATATATAAACTCTAAACTCTATATCCCTTGTGATGTTCACTGGCCAATGGCAATAGCTGCCTTCTGGTTCGTGCTCTCCCATTTTCACTTGCATGTACCTACAGGGTGAGAAATCCTTGCTCCTCCTTTCAAAGGTCTTTTTCACATATCACAAACTGTTTTAAGCTTGTCCAATCCTTTTCCTTCCGTCACTTATAAAAATTATGTCAAATTATCATGAATTGTGAATGTGCAACCCCACCTGTAAGCTCCAGAGAGGATTAACTGTGGCTGCGGGAGGTGGCATGTACTTGTGCTGTATATAATCTGTCCCCCTAGAAATTCCTACACTTTCAGCTTTTTGGCATTTCTACAATTCATCTTAATCCTAATGGTGCATGTGATAATAAGAGCACGGTCTTTTATGGCTTTTCTCCATTTTCATTGCTATCAGGTGTCATGAATTTGAAATTTATTCAACTACTTATAGAACTGTAGCAGAAAGGGATCTTACCTAGTTTTTACTCCATTTCCCTTGTTCCTCAGCTGGAGCAAAGCCAGCTCATGTTACTGTGGGCCCTCAACTTTACCTATATCAAAGGAGAGGATTTAAATCTCATTACATATTTCATTTCCTTGCACAATACTAAAATACAAAAAAAACCTGTCAGCCAAAAATATGTGATTTTAAACACCATATGACTTGAAAATTTGCACAGGAGTCAGGACAGACACCTGACCTGCAGCTGCCACACACCATTGAGAATAAAGAAGTTCATGCCTTAAAATACTTATATAAAACACAATCTTGCTTAAAGGTAGCAAGAGTGTGTTCAACTCCTATCTCTGTGAGAGATGTTTTAATGATAAACTTGACATAATTTAAAAATTCCACTCAAAAAATGCAGCAGAAGTGCCTGTTGTGACTGCGTAGTGGGGCTGGGACTTACAGCACAGAGCCAATGGCCTTGAAATGGCAGAGCTGGGCTCTGTGTAACCCTGGCTCCAGCCTAAACCCCGAAGGATGGAACTGTAAATCAGCCCAGGAACATGATCAGCACATGTTAATTAGACAAAAACCCTTTTTTAAACATGGTGAACTTTATCTTGCCTGTGTTACCTGCCTCTAGATAATCCTCTTTGCTGAATAGTCATCTCCAGAGCAATTTAGCCCCAACCTTGTTCACATTACTCAATGTCTTGAGGATCTCCGTGCACAGAGAGGGAAAGGATGGGGTTGGGATGTGCTGCTGCCTCTTGTCCTCCAGCTGTGCCAAAGACAGAAAACAAATAAAGAGCATTTTTGTTCAGGGGATTCAGAAATAAGGTAAGTACAAAGAGGAAAACTACATTTCTACAACTACATCTATATGAAAACCTACGATTCTACCTGAAAATTTACATTCTTATATTTCCACCTGAAAATATATGTGAATTATGTAAAATGTTCTTGAGAATCAAAACACACTTGCATTTACAAATTTCATCAGAGGCATAAGGTGAATATATTCACAGGCATGAATAACTGAAAAACTAGTTTTTTTCCCCACATAATGTGCTTCCAATTATACTTTTGGCAAAATACTAGGAGACAATAATTCATTTATAACGTCCTGCAACATTTAACTATCAGGTATGTCTTTCTAATTAGGAATTCAGAAGGCATTAAAAATCATTAGAGGAATAGCTGGGTGAATGTAAATAACCTGGTGTGGGTTTCTTGCCACGGATGTCATCTTGAATTTGCAAATGAATTCACTTTGAAAATACTTCCCCTTCTTAGAATTTTAAATCTTGCAAACCTCTGAACCGCTGGATTTTAGTATTATGACCAACAACTGAAATAAACCTCAATGTTTTAATCAGCATGGATATATTTTATCATGATAGCTTGCTCGAGGACAGGGCATAGAAACTCCAATAGGACATAGAAACTCCATGGCCAGCACTCTCCCACAGATATTAAAATGAGCCAGATATGGACCTTGTCACAAATGTTGCAACTTTTGCTTAACACAAATGAGTATTAAGGAACAAATTCAAACTTGTGACTATTGGATCTCATTTAGGGTCTGATCTTTGTAGGATATCATTGCATATATGCAATTATAATCCTCATTGCACATCCCAAATACATCTGATTCCCTGCAACAATATTTAGTGTATCAGAGCAGGTTTTGGGGATGCTGCTTCTTGCAATGGGGAGCTTTAGTTTATAGGATGAAAGCTCACAGAACTTCATGTCCCAGCATGATTCTGCTGTTCTTATACTGGGCAACCAAACTCTTGTCACTGCTCACAAATGTCTGAAAGTCTCCAGGTTTAGTTTGATTTCTTCTTGCTGAGGAACCTCACCTAATTCTCCTGTTATGCTTTGGATTAATTGACCACCTGTCTTTGTGATCTAAATTGCTGTTTCTGTTTGTAGAAGGCAATTTTCAATATAAACAAGTAGTTCCCAGTTCCAATTTTATCGTAATGATATCTTGAGTTCAGGAGATAATTATTGCCCTGCTTGCCATGTGTGAAAATACCATGAATTCCAATAAATTAAACCCATATTTTCCCTGTCTGGAGTTCAAATACTGTAAGTTCCTTTATTAGAGCCAAAGGGAAAAAGTGCATAATGAAACCAGAAAAAAACCCTCTAAAAATCTGCCCAAGCAGGTGACGCAGTAAAAATACAGCACCATTTACTTCTCCAAAATGTGAGTCACCAGAACTTGTGTTTTTGCTTTGTATCTTCACAAGTCTCCTTTCTGCATTACTGGTGCTCCCAGATATATGTTCTATCTTTCCAGCTAGGAGCTTAACCCTCTACATTTGCAGTGTGAGATTTCTGAAGAAGGGAAAGCTATCCCTGAAATCTTTTAATAATATGTAGTCGTGGTAACAGAGCTCTGAGAAAACAGCATGTGTTGCATCTTCTTCTAACGTTGCAGGATATTGTGATGTAGAAAAAGAGTCATGTCAATAGGAAAGGAGTTTTTATCTGTATAGGAAAAGGGCATTTTGCTTGCAAGGTAATATTAAAATGCTACATGCCTACAACTGCCAACGTACTTGTTAGCATTCAGTGGAATCATAGTAATAAAACTGGAATTTAAATATGGACTTTTAAAGGAGAATTGAAACTGTTTGGGAAAAAAAGTATACCCTGACTGCAGCTAGATAATCCCATAGAAAAATCTCTACTGTAAAAGTAGAGCAATAAGAAAATTGTCTAAAAACCAATTGGAAATTAAACTAATTTGAGATTTCTTACAGTGATTGGCTCAAAGTAAAAATTAGTGGAAGAAATAGCACAAGATGCGCCCCAATGCCAGCAGGGATATAATTTTTTCCCTAGTGGAGTGCAACATCTTGCTCCTGACTTGGTCAAACTGAATCAATGACTGTCCTGAGTGAATTGTTCATGATTGAGAAAGGATCTTCTGTCTGGACATAACTGCTCTTCACTCTGGTAGATTTTTGGCATTCTCTGCAGAAGCTTAGAAGTTTGATCTTGGGCTAAATAGGGTTTGAATTTATGGATGTGCTATAAGTAGGTTTAATAGGTCAATACTTACACTGAAACTGAACACAGGCCAGTGGGATCCCATGCTGATTTTAGGACAGAGAGTGATATGAATTTCACAGGTTATGACACCCCTTTTTATCAACTGCTCTACAGCTCTTGTCTTAGGGGCCAGCAGCCTGAAGTGAGGATGTGATGAATTGCAGGTGAAGATAGGTAGAGGAAGGACACAAATTCATCTTCCCTGCCACAACTCAGACAGGTGGCATCACACAGGGTCCATCTAATTGCCTGATTGCAATGATCCTTTCTGGAGACGGTGTACAATCTCTATTGGAAGTGTTCCTACAGCTCTGTAAAGATGTGTCTGTACCTGACGCTTTTGCGTCTCTGTAGAACTCCAGCTGCAAACGTCTGTTTGCAGTGGACTGGATCAGACAAACCCAGTAACTCTAAGCACATCTGAGAGCCTCAAATAGTAGCAACAACGCTGCAGGGGTGGCAGAGGAAGTGTGAAGGTTACAAACACAACGTGGAAGCTCCTCGGGATGATTTGGCATGGATAGCTCGTTGTGTTGCCATAGCTGATAAGTCATACGGACGTAACCAATTCCACCCTGAATAATTCCAGGCTTGACAAAGGGCAGTGGTTGTTCATTCAGTTTAAAGTTTCTAATGAGATATTTGTGCATCAATATTCTTGGAAAACACCCAAAACAGTCTTGTCAAAGTGAAAATGGTATTTTATCTTTGAAGTTAGGGTTAGAGATCTTCAATGCCATGAATATTCAGCACTTTTCTCATCCCAGCTCTGCTCATTGATCATGCATGTAAAACATTCATGGCATGCTGGGTACTGAATTAAATTCAGTCCTTGCCATTTGCAATTCTACTCACTTTGGAGGTCACTGAATGTAGCAAGGCTGCCTTTTAGTTTTAAAAGCCATGTAAACATCTCCCCAGCCTGCTGCTACCTATCGGCCCAGGGAGCACCGCTGGATGTTCGCTAGGAATGGAGTGCAGGCCACAGCAAATTAGCTGACTTTGAAAAAAAAAACCCTGTAAATCCTTTGAACCTGATGTGCCAGTTGGATTAGCAATAGGACACTGCAATATAAACTATCCACATGGCTGCCACAAGGACCAAGGGACGAGGAATAGCAGGGCTTTCCATGTCCCGACTGTTTACTTTCCTATATTTCTTGCTTCCAGATTTACCTCACCAATGCTTTTTTCCCCTGTCAACCCCAGTTCCTTTCATCTCTCTTGTGCTGAATTTAGCCAACACAAAAGCATTTCCTGGAGATGATGATATTTTAGACTTAGAACATATTAAACTCAATTATGATTGTTATAAATAGCAGTTACTATTAATGTATAGCGACATACACGTCTGAAGTGTTGGGTGACACATAACATTGCAAGGTACCAAAAGACTCAATAAATCTATGAAATTGAAATCAGTGTGGTTAAATATCCTCACATGTAGCCTATGCTGGGTATACCTTTGACTAAAGATATATTTGCTCCCAGTTATTTTTGGGCTATTTCTTTGAATCTTTATGGGAAAAAAGTGATGACAGCCAAACCCTCACGTTTCTTAACAATTCAGTAAATGTAATAAATTACCCATACTTCCATGTGTGTATGACACTGCATTTCCTCTGAACTGTCTCAATCCTGGTGCCAACCACAAAAATTCTTTTTTTTTTCTGAATAAAACCTTCCATTCAAGCTGAATAGAACACCATAAAATTAATTGGAGATCTTCCTGGGGAAAAAACTACAGGCCCAGTGATCCAGACAAATTAGCCATGTAAGTACTGCAGTTTCAAATTGTGTTTATATTTGTCTTGTTCACAATAAAGTAAAGCATATTTACAGATAAAATTTTGGAAAGCAAAATTCCACAGGCGTGTGGCAATAGGCATAGGCAATACATTTTATGTTGCACCAAATGTATATTTAATTGACAGCACATGGTAATACAGTCATGGAGTGATATGTTTCTATGAGGATTTTAGCTTCCTCACAAGATTTTAGAATATTTTCCCACTATTATATTTTACAGAATTATTATTTTTTCTACTTCCTAAATAAAATATAAAATTATCCTCCTTGTTACTCAAACTCCAAATCCTGTGGCAGGTTAAAGGTACGCCTTGTTTTAATCAGACTTAGATCTTCTTGAGGTCAAAGAGGGACTCTCAAGTGCTCAAAGTTAAGCAGGAGTTAAGTGTTTTGCTGGTGTGAGTCAGAATGAGCAGCACTTTGCTGGATCATGGCCTTGTGGATCACGGTGGGATTAGTTGTGTGGTTACAAATTGCTCTTTGTGTTTGATTAAGTCAGAATCCAGGGAAAATGTTGCAGAAGCTCTCCAAAAGGAGCTTTGATTATTCCTCTCTACAGATGTATTATTTTTTTTCTTATTTTAATTTTTTAAAGTCATCCTGATGTTTATGCATTCTTTCCATGTACAGTCTTGTTGTGCTCTCTGCCCTTTGTGTGTATTTATTGTTGCTTTTCTCCCTTTATGCATCCTAGGAAGTTAAATAGTAAAACAGGATAAACAAGCAGGTATTATGTGATAATTGAACCCATAATGTCAGTGTTATGATGCAAGTAATGCAACTCAAGGTCTCCTACCCTTCAGCAGCTAGACTGTAATTGCCTGATGATAATCATGATAACTACACTCCCCGGAGTTACTCTGCTGCTGTTGAGAAATATCTTCTGGATCTCCTGCACGATCATGATGAAAACCCCCACATTCAATTATTCTACTGAAAGTTGAATGATTATGATGCATGCTCCCTGACATGGTGATTTACACAAATAGAAGTTTTATTCTACAAGGAGGGATAATATTTTAAAGTAGAAGTAATTAAATCCAATGTGGAAACTTCATTCACTGCTGAATGCAGGGTCTGTTTGTTTGCAGAGCAAGCATTTTATTACCTGCACATTTACCTACATTACATCGCTCAGCAAGTGGGGGTGTAGCAATGACTGATTACACTGAGTGGCTATTTTGGAAAAATATGTTTGTGAGGAGTAATCAGTTCAGGTCTGGCACAAGGGATGAAGGGAGATTACATCCTGTTAATTGTTTTGGCAAGTTTGTCATTGTGTGAATGATGATGCCTTGTTACCCAGCACAGCTACAGCCAGGCTACGGCTCACCCACACAGCCCAAGGGGGCTGCTCTTGTCCATCACAGCCCCGTTGGCTAGACCACCTAAGACAGGGACAGCTATTGGTGTGTTCTGAATATTAGTTTGCTATGAAAAAATAATATTTTCACAATGGATATCACAGTGGACTGTGGATAATAAGATTTGGGTTCTTACGCAAATTATCAAAAATCTTGGAAATGGGCAGAAATATGCCAAAGTAATTTTTATTGCTTCCTTGGGAGGTGAGGAGTGTTCAAGTACAGATGGTGGAACGTCTAGGTAATGATGTCTTTTGCACGAGACAGACTCTTTTATGGTTCTTGCACAGCTATTACTGTAATATTTGGTGTGTATTTTTGGGGATGATGTGCTGGCTGAGGTGATGGCAATGGCTGAAGGCCATGGAGATGATCCAAAGGCTGGAGCTCCTCTGCTGTGGAGGCTGAGAGAGTTGGGGTTGTTCAGCCTGGGAAGACCTTAGAACACCTTCCAGGGCCTAAAGTGGCTGCAGGAGAGCTGGAGAGGGGCTTTGGATGAGGGTCTGGCGTGACAGGACGAGGAGGAATGGATTCTAACTGATGATGGCAGATTGGATATTAAGAAGAAATTCTTCCCTATGAGGGCAGTGAGGCCCTGGCACAGGTTGCCCAGGGAAGCTGTGGCTGCCCCATCCCTGGGAGTGTCCAAGGCCAGGTTGGACAGGACTTAGAACAACCTGGAATAGTGGAAGGTGTCCCTGCTGGAACAGAGAGTTTCTAAATGGTCTTTATTGTCCCTTCCATTCCATGATTCCATGATTCTTTGAGTTACATCATCTGTTACTGAAGAACGCACAAATCCAGCAGAACCGAAGGAATTTTTTTGCAACTGGCAGCAGCTTTCCCCAGGTCCTGAGGCGGAAATGAAGTGTAGCAAACCACTATAACCCATTGTGTTAAATAAAAACTGATTGTGTGAGTTTCTAAGCAGTTAAACAAGGTGAGCTAAATTCTCTGTGCTCTCACGAGATGATATCCTGGTACATTTGGAAGAGTTTCACCGATTTCAAGGGAGTTTCTCCAGGTTGCATCAGTTATTACTCCTTGTGCTTTTCCAGACTTCGAAGCCATCAGAAGGACATGTATTTGTAGATATCACAGGATAAAAATTGTTTACATTCTAAAGCACATTGAAATAATAGCATAAAAAGAACGTGTTTTACAGTGATTCCAAAAGTTAATCAGCTCTTTGTGAAGCCCTTATCTTCTCTGAAGATGGTGATGATTCCAAGGACAAGGGGTCAGACATGGATCCCTCCTGAAGGGTTCACTTCTTTGGAAGTCTAAGGCAGCCTCAAAGATTTGAGACCAAATATTTCTTACTGCAAAGGGAAACTGCATTTTTAAGGCATGACAAGGAATATGTCCTACAGCTGGATTTGAAAAATAACTCCTGCAAATCACCCTGTTTTCTCCCTCCCTCTGTTTCTTTTTTAAAACCATTCATATAGAACTATGCAAATTATTTTAAATAAACCTCAGGCTGATACCACTGTTTTAAATGTGTAGCAACACCGTGAAAGATGTCAGCACGCTGATTAATTTATTTGCAACACAAGATCAGCATTTCTCATATTGTCTTCTATTTTTTTTTAAGAAAAGAAACATTTAATCCATGAGAGAGCAGCAGACCTTGCATTCTGCTCAAGGATCCATGTCCCCCTCCTGCGTGGGGAGCACTGGGAGGATGAGGGATACACTAATAATATTTTTCTACCGTAACCACCTCCATTTTCTTCTTCAGATGCTTTGTTTCCTCCACTAATATTCTAGTTCTCTCAACATAATGAATGAGCTTAGGGACTTGCAGGAGTTTCAGTACCATTTGTTTTTTATCCTAAAGGAAAATACAAGCCCCTCTGTCAGATAGAACTCTGCATAAAAATAAGTGCTTTCTGTAATACAGAAGTTGAAGGTGACCTACAGTAATAACTGACACAAACTTTTTAAAGATGAAAGCATTCCTGCCTAGGTTTTATTTGTTCTAGATAACAGTTCCTCTCATGATTTAGGAACTGTGTAGTATTCAAAGCATACACCTTTGAACAGTAATAGATAATTGAGCATCTTAATGGACTGTCTTTTAGCTATCAAATATTGTTTACTGATTTGCTTGGTGGGAAAATGAAATTGAACTTGGATAAAAATAGATTTCTTAATTTGACTTTTAAAATCAGAGAATGAAAGCAAGTGCTTTTCCAAATCCAAAGTTGTTAAAATCTTTTATTCAGTCAAAAAAGGTGTTTACATTTCCACCCTATTAAAGAAAGCTTACTACAGGAACTATGAAAGAAATAATTTAAAATGAGAACAGAATCAAGAGATTCTATTTAAAAGGTAAGAAGCTTGTGTGTTTATCCTGTTTCTTGTATTTTTTCTAGTATTTCTTAATTTCATGTAATCTATCAACAATTCTTTTTATTTAAAATTTGGATGTAAATTTCTTTGCATAGGTTTACCTCCCAATGTGAAAGAACATTTATTTTAATATGACTCTGTGCTATTGATCAGTATTTTTGCTATTAACCAAGCAGTTTTATAACAACCTGTCTGTTCCAACACTGCTGTGAAATATTTCTTTCTTCTGTCTATAAATTGCTCCTTTGCATCTCCAGTTTATTGAGAGAATAAGTTACTGTATTTCTTCAGTGAGAAAAGTCAGCCTCCCACAGCTGGAAGTCTTTGGGGAGTCCATAGCAGTTGGGGCCTGGAGAATTGACAGAAATGCCCCAAGCAAAGACAAAAAAGGAAGATATTATTCTCCTTCCTATCCAGAGATGTCACAGTTGGATTAGGAGCTGCCTGGTCCCTTGAATTGGAATTTTCCCTCAGTTTCCATAAAGGCAGGACCGAGGCCAACAGAGGCACAAAGCTCTTAACGAGCTAATTAATATTCACAAAAGTGAGTCAGGAAGTGGAAAGATGAACTAATGAGAAATGATTAAGAGTTAAATATGCATGGCATGGCTTAACAACTACTAAAGCAAAGGACACAGTAGTTGCCTGCAAATACCGAATGTAAATAGAAGGGGCAGAGGAGTCGGTGAGGTCGGTTCTGGAACTAATGAAATAATACGCAGTAAAGTTGTTGTCTTTTTGCTTATTAAACTTTCCCTTAAGCTCTGATGCAATAGGGGTTACTGGAAAGAAAAGTGAGAAGGAAATTTCAGAATAATAGGATAAGATTGAGAAAAATATCAGATTTTAATGACTCTTTCTGCATCTGAAATTAAAAAATGGAAGAAGGGGGACCTAGGGAGTCAGAGGGCTGTCAGTCTCGCTCCAGTGCCTGAGGAAAACATGGAGCAAGTCTCCTAGAGGGATCTTAACAGACTGGAAAGACTGGCCAGTGGGAAACTCACAGAACCCAACAAAGGCCAGTCTGAAGTTCAGCACCTGGGAATGTGGGTCCCCCTCCTGGGGATGGCACTGGGGCAGCTGCATCCACAATGCTGTGTCCCATTTCAGGAGATGTACTCAGAGAGGAGGGGTTTCCATGGAGGGCTGCTAAGGTGGATGGGAGCACCTCCACACCTGTGAGGAGGGGCTGGGATGCTGGCTTTGCCTAGCCTGCAGAAGAGAAGGGTGGGATGGGGTGGACTGAACCTACGCAATCTTCTCCAGGTCTTGTCAGAGAGGCACAGAGAAAGGACAAAAAGGCAAAAAACATATGTTGCAACAAGGGAAATTCAAATTGGACGTACAGAAAAGACCCGACACAACGAGTGTGGTTAAACACCAGCACAGGAGCCCAGAGAAACTGTGGAAATTTTGTAGACTCAAGTGGATGCATCTCTGGACACACTGGCCTCACTGGGAATCTGGCCCTGCTCCCAGCAGGAGGCTGGAGTGGGTGATCTCCAGTTTGTGTTTTCCTGCGATTTTTGCAATGGCCCAAGGATCCAATTGCAGCTGAAGGAGGAAGTTCAGAGAGACAGGGGGGCAGGGAGACAGGGAGCAATCCGATGGATTAATTGTGTATAAGGAGCATTTCTGAGTGGAGCTGAGAAGAAGGCTGTGGTCAAAGATTGCACATGTTGCAGTCAAAATCCAGTGTAGCCCCACAGAGCTTTGAGGGACTCCACAGATAGCTTGCAGCTAACTGGGATGTTCCTGTGAGGAACCTGGGGCTCCAGCTGTGTGTGGAAAAGCCATAGGATCCAATCCTGCATTGTCACCAGAAGTCCTTTATGAGAGATTTTGTGTTGGTAATTGTTTTCTATATTGTTTTAATGAGATTAAAAAATTCAGGTCTACTGCAAGATTATTCTTTTAATATTTATTGTTCTAGTTTAGTTGACAAATGGATGCTACTATAAAGCCAATGTTGTGTTAAATCTGGTTTGCTTGAAACAATACAGGTGAGACAGTAGAATAATTGAAGTGTGCTGCCTATTATGCTGTTTAAAGTGATTCACCTGCCTTTGCACGCATTCAGCAAGATTTACCTCAACACCCAGTGTCATATAATAGAACATTTCAGAACAACCTGCCGTTTTAAAATGCTGTAACTCTGTTTGGCAAGTCAACTAAACAAAGCACAGGCTAATAACAGAGTGACAGGCCCGTGCTTCCCAAGCCTGACTGGTGTCTGTGAAACACAGCTCTGGAGCCCAGTTTGTTGCTGGGGTGGTAGCACAGCCGTGGTCTGGAGATACTGGTGAGGTGCAGAGGTGCAGGGTGAGCCCTGAAATTCAATTCCTGGGAGCATTTCAAAAACATGCCAATTTAGAAGTATAATTAGAAGTATGCTAAAAGTCCTGGTTCAGGTTTGCTGGCATAGTAGACTTTTACCTTTTCTAGAATATATTTTAGTTTAAAATTGAACTATATACCCCAAGTAGCTTTACTTGTGAGGATGTGAAGGAAACACAGGGGGAAAAATTGAAGATTTCAGCCCAGCCATAGATTCAATATTGTTGATTTATATTGGCAGTGTTGATTTCTGTGCTTAGAAGTTCAAGAGTTCCTTTAAATCTGTATCTTACTGTAACAATATCGGGTCAGAAAGCATCAGCCTCATCTACAATAAAAATCCACTCTTTGCCTTTCTTACAAGAAATAGTATTATTGCAAACTTGAGGCATGGAAAAAACCCATTACTGCCTCCAAGGTGGTATGCCATCTTAATAAGACTTATCTTCAAGACAAGAAAAAATGTACTTTTCAAATCCCACACGCATTATAAACCACCACTTACAAAACCTTTGTTCTAAAGTGCTGGCAATTTTACCTGGGGCAGACATTTTACTGCATATAAAAGGTCTCCACAGGATGCTAGTAAATCTAAGGTGAACCATAAAGACCTATGGATACAATGAAATTTAAAGTTTTTGGTTTTCCAAGTTTGTTGGTTTTATTCTTTAAAAAAACCCCAAAACTTCCATCCTGCCAATAGAATCTTAGTTTATATTTAATATTATATTTTAAGAGAGAAACAGCTAGTGTAACAAATAAGTTGATACTTTTTCAAGAAATATCATTAGAAAACATAGCGCTGTGGCAATTAAAGCAAATAGACATTTGAAGTAAACTAACAGCATAACCAGCAATCTATTAGTGTCATGAGCCAGAAAAGGCCATCTGGCATTCCCAGGGACAGCATGAACGAGAGCTGCCACATTTTATTGTGTATTGATAAGGTCTGGTAACTACTGGATTGTTCCTGCTGAATGCAAAATTGCAGACATTGTGGATAACATTACTGGGCACACGGCCTTTCCAGTTAGAGTCTGCCCACTTTTCTCCAAAGAGCTGGAAATTGAAATTCTGCAACCAAAACGCTTATTTGAGATGAAAAAAAACCCCAACAAAACCAAACCCAAACAAACAAAACAACTAAGGGACTGTTTATGCACAAATAGATTCAGTTCTTGGGTTGTCTGACTGCTTGTCGGGCCTGGCCCACCCACATGCAGCAGCATGGCAAGGGTGGGTCATCATCAGCAGCTCCATAGGTTTAATGATAGAATCCTGGAATGCTTTGTGTTGGAAGAAAACTTAAAGACCATCCAGTTCTACTGCCTGCTGTGGTCAGGGACACCTTCCACCCGACCAGGTTGCTCCAAGCCCTGTTCAACCTGGACTTCAACACTTCCAGGGATGGGGCAGCCACAGCTCCTCTGGGCAACCTGTGCCAGGGCCTCACGACCCTCACAGGGAAAAGTTTCTTCCTGATATCCCATCTAACTCTGCCCTCATCAATTTGGAGCCATTCCCCTTTGTCCTGTCACTCCAGGCACATGTAAAAAGGCAAATTCAAATCCTACTGAAAGCAGGCATGAGATGACAGACTGAGCATGAGGGTGTTTTCACTGCACCCATAACAAATTCAGCCCGGGAGGAGTTTGCAAGCTGCATCCTACACCTCCAGCAACCTGGATTTTAAACAGCACAAGGCATGAGGGTGAAGAGTTTTTGTGAACTTGTGGACAGGTGAGGATAATGCTTGGTAAATGAAGTTTTATGATTAGGTTCTACTTTAACTGAGTCAAAAATCTCACGTTAGGATTACACTGATTTCGCTTTTACTAGAATTTTATATGTAACTGGCAAATGCCAAATGTTTTCCATGTGAAAAGTGGGCCTAACTCCTGAATTACAATCCCACAATTAACATTGAGGGTCACTCTGTAAAACATTAGAAATATTCATATAACTTTGTTATGGTTGAGAGCTTTCAGTGTAGCAGCTGGAAGACCTACATTTCATAGCAGTGTTAAAAAGGAAGAGAATGATGGTGCCAGAAAGGTTTCCCATTCTTCCTTACCAGTCATTTTCGTGGCATGTATTTGGATGTCTCTCAGCCTTTTATACCTGGGAGCAGAGGTTATAATAATGGCTTTAAATGTGTTATCTTGTGCAATAAAACCCCTGCCATTAATGCAAGGTTAAGCACCTGATTTTTAAACCTATGAAGGTCAGGAAAGAAAGGGGATAAAATTACCAACGCAATTTAGCTTGGAAGCTTAATGTATTAAACAGAGTTTAAAACTGCACACTGCAATGGAGGAACATCTGTCCCGATAGGACGAAAAACATGCTTATAATGACTTACCTTCTTCTCTGACTGATCAGGAAGCAGAGAAATCAATATTAAGCTGAGGCAGGACCACATGGCAGGGAAGCTGCAGTTTGCTGGGGCCAGGGAATCATCAATCCTGTTCCCTTGCTCCTCTTTCCAAGAGCATGAGTTTATAAGGTACCACTCCACAATGGAATATATGGCTGGGCACTGGCTCAGTTATCTGGACAGAGAAGAAAAAGGCCACTTCCATCAATTAACCAGGTTTTAACCTCAGGCTTCAGACCACTGTTTTCTGGTGGGATTTCTTGCACCATCCTGGGCAAAAGTCTGAAATAGCAGCTGGAGAATGGTTGCACAATATGGATCAGTTATTTTTGGAAGGTGACAGCCTCTCTTACCCAATTTTTTAACGGAGTCTATAAAAACAGCAGGAAGAAAATTGCCTTCTTTTAACTTTCCTTCCTGTTTTTCTGGACCTTTATGAAGCTCAGTTAAATTCTTCTGTCTCAGAATCCTCCGTGACAATTTAGTCATACTGAATTTAATGTTTTTTTGAACTTGGTCTTGGTCAGCAGCATGATTCCTGCCTGATACTCTTTTTCTTATGTGATGCATTTTGTCTGTTATTGGCTGTGAAATGTTATGCCAGAACTCCACTCAAAAGAAGTTTCCAAAAAGTTTTATAATTCCTTTTCTTGCCATGTGTCCTGATACAGCAGTATTTAAATACAGAGAACTGGGTGAAAATCTCCCAGAGGATTCAGTGCAATGATTTTGGTTTGCTTTTAATTAAGTTTCCTTCTTTCTCCCTCGAAGCTGAGTCTCTTCTGAGGTTTGGCACATGCTGTGGAAATAGTCACCACAATTCACATCAGCCCAGTGAAAACTGCAGCAAGGCTCCAGTCACAGCCGAGCTTTCAGAAACTCTGGACTCATCTCCGATGGGCGCCGGTCGTTGGAAATGAGTCAAAATTCAGCATGAATTTAGTCTCAATCACGCCTGAATTTCAGTTCTATTGAGCTAATATCCCTAAGAAAACATGGGTGGTGGTGTGCTAATTTGATGCATGTCTACTGGATGTGAGCTTTTGAGGAAGCTCACCCAAGGATTCAGCTTATCAGAGGAGAGAAGCTGCAATTAAATGCAAATAATTTCATGTCCCTCGGGTGATCTTTGCAACTGCTGCTTTTCCTTTTTTATCTCTTCTTTACTTCCAATTCTGTCATGAGCAGAAACAACGTCCTTACCTTTGTCCTTGCTCTGCCTCTTCCCTTCCCTTCTCACACCTCTGGTTTTGAATGTCCATCTCTTTCAGCCTTACCCCAGCAAACGATGGGCTCAAGCAATAAGGAAGGACCTCTAATTTCCTGGGTTCTTACACACATATTCATGCTAGAGCATTTCTTTTTGCTGGTTACATCATTGCAGCTCAAATATTGGTAAAAACATATTTGGACAATCTCAAAAAAAATAGTTCAGGCTAAAGGTGTTATTTGTTTTGCTGGTAGAGTATAAAAAATAACAGGGGAAGAAAACTGTTACCAGACTAGATTGTCATGTGCCAAGAATGAATTTCTACCCATGTCATAACTCAATTTGAGATCAAAATCAATATTTTGAGGGCACAGGGGTTCACAGGGGTTTCACTGGTGAGGTTTGGTGCATCACTGAGACACAGAGCAGTCCGATGTGATGGTGAAGAGAGGGGAAGGAAGCAGAGGAATACAGGGAACCAGACGTGTTCATAACTGGCCTGGTTCCCTGGTAGTCCTCACACGTGTGTGGTGCTTCTGGAGGCACTGTTGCAGCAGGTAGTGGTGAGACATGCCTAGAGGATGGGTGGGCCGTAGGGAATTCAGCCTCCATTCATCCTTGTCATGAGGTTATCCTTTTCAAGGGAAGATTTTCAAAACAAGGGAAGCTCTTTATACATCCTAATAATGGAAGTTACTGAAGTATAAGACATTTTAATGCCTTCGCCAAAGGTCTATGGTAAATTTGTGGCAGATTTGGGGATAAAATTCATGTTTTCTCTCCTTGCTAGTCCTAAACTCAGTCACACATAGACCTGACAGAGTCTTCCTGACTCAGTCCTGTGTGTCAGGGTCTTCCAAGAAGTATGTATTGTTAACTCATTCCTACAGTTTATTCTGCTACCTCCTACGGTAAACGAGACCTAACCTTGTATTTTGGGAAATGGAAGAATGGATGATAGTCTTAAAAAATGAAAAAAAAAAAGCAAAACCTGGGAAAGAACAAATGTCAACAGGCTGATCACTTTCTGTCCCTTGGTACAAACAAGATGTTTTCAGATTACTACTGCGTAAAGTCTCTGATAGAAGGCCAAGAAGAGGAATACATCCCACTTAATGGAGTATTTTCCAAAAGGTAGTTCTCTTCAGCTGAGTCTTGAGCCTGATCTCTCAAAAATAAATAAATATTCAGCTACATGGAATATTACTTAGCTTATTGCATAAGTAGGCATTACTTAGCTTATTGCATAAGTAGGCTGAAAAGATATTATTGGTAAAGTTAGTGATGGCAGTAAGAAGGAAATTAGTATAATAACTGGGAAGAGATGATAGTTTATGGAAAATATATTTATAATCTCAAGGGGCTTGTTCATAATTGTTACTGTTTTCCCCAGGATGGCTGGAGAATATGTCAGAGCCTACACTTTTTTAAAGTGCAGTAGCTAGGGTGCATTTTTATGGCCTATCTTTAAAAAAGCCTTAAGAATCATAATAAAATAAAACAATATTACCAAAGTTTAGTTGCGTTTGTTTATTTATTTACCCGAGGCCAGAACATTTATATTAAAATATAGGTTTGTGTAGGAAAGCATCTAATAGCTGTAATGCATGATAATAACAGAAATGCCAGCAGACTTCAGAATGCTTTTAGCACATTTTTGCCTGAATTTTTTGTCATAAGCCTGTACCTGTGTCTAATGTGTGTCTGTTCTGTGTGTTCAACACGCAGTTTGAGAATTGAGTGGTAGATATTTAAGTCCATTATGGTAATGGACAGAGAGTTTCAGAAAGGGTGAAATTGAACATTATGCATTTTATTGGAGCTTTGTGAAGTTGCATACTTCAATTTGCCACAAACCAGTGGAGCTAAACCAATGCTCACATAGATGAGAAATGTTAGAGGAATAAACCTATAGTTTTTTTCTGTCTTAGAGGTTAAAATTCTCTAATACTTTGAGATAAAAGTAAGCTTTGTTACATGTATTTTGCAATATTGGTACATTATACTGTTTTATTTTAGCCCTGATTCTAGATACCAACTTCCATGTGAAAAAGTTCTGAGGGATTAGTGGATTTTATACCTCAGTGGAATCTCCTCTTTCTGTTAAAAGGTTGTATTAGGCAAAAACCCACACTAACCTACAATGAACTCAAGGCTTATTGACACCTTTTTTCTTCAGCTCAGGTAGAAAGCAAGAGTGCTTATCACTTTGAGAAGTTAAAAGATGTGTGAACTCATTATCTATGCAAATGTCATCTAAGGTAGAATTAAAAGTGGCACAACTCTTTCTCATCAATTTGAAACACAGTTGAATTAATGAAAGAAAAAATAAACAATAATTCTTTTTGGTAAGCCACTACCTGAAATATAATTTATTTAGACATCACTCCTTAACATTAAATTCTTGCTTTTAAAGTTGAGAGTAGTAGCTTGTTAGAGATCAACTTTGCATTTATTAATTAAAAAAATATAGATATATAAATAGATTGTACAGCCCAAAGGGGATGATTTAGAAGTAAAAGAAAGTATTTTAATGTGAATATAATCAGTAAATTGAACAAGTATTCATTATTGTGACATGTATATCCTGCGAGATGAACACTGAATGCTCTTCTACCATGGTAACAGTGACAGTAGTATTTACCTTTAACATAATCTTTTACTTTTAAAATAATAAGGTTGTCCAGCTACTAGAAAATAATCAGATTTTAAGCAGCATAGCTCTAGAAATGAAATTCAGCAAGTTTTCTATCTGTCTTTCTATGTTTAACTCTCTTCTTTCACATAACATAATAGATGAAGTTCAGTTAGTGAAAATGATGTACTAATCTGGTAAAATGCCATCTCACTTTTAAAGCTTTTCTTGCTTGTGAAATTGACTTTTTTTTTAAGGGTAAAAACTTCTATAAAATATCCCAGCTAATTGGAAAGCTGCACTTGTGATTTAATGGGATAGAAAGCAGTCAAGACGGCTGAAGGTCTCTAGGGGGACGTTAAAAGGTAACAAGTCCTGCTTGTTGGAGCCGACAGCTGCACTTAAAATTCAAACGATTAGTAGATAATACTTTATTATTCTGGCCTGATTATCATAACTTTATGTTTTATTTATATATTTTTAAGTGAAGCCTGCAGGCACCGAAGTTTGTGATATTCCTCACCTCTTTCTTATTTACTTTATCTACATCTCAGTCTCATCCCTCAGTATCTTTGGCAGATGTTATTTCCACAATCTTTTCTCATCTTGCTGATAGAGTTAGTGCCATTTTTTTTTAGTTATCAGTATTTACTCAGAGAAGGTGCCTGAGTAAAGAAATGTGCTCTGTGCTCAGAAATAAGAAATGCCAGATTTGTGGCACTGTGTGAGTGACCCTTTCCTATGTCCATGCAGTGCACTGGCTGAAGCAGGATCCCACGGAAAAGTGCGTCCTTGCAATTAAAGCCCATTTCACTCCATTTATGAGGGTTTTGTCGAGGTTTACATGATAAGCATCAGCCTGACATTATCTGAAAACAACAGCCTGACACAGAAACTTTTGAAAGAAAAATGGCCTAGTTTAGAAGAAAAACAAACTTGGAGCGTGGTCGCAGAAGATGTTGGCACAGAGTATTGCATTTGCACTCCTGATTCTCCTGGTGCCATTGCAGAAGCAGTGACATTATCTGGCAGTCCTGTGGTGTTGGTGCCCAGGGTGGGGAAGAAAGGGCTTATGGGACCTGGTGCCTGCAGGGCTCTTCCCTGGCATCCAGAGTGGCTTTGCAGGCACAGCTTTGTGCAGTCTGGGCAAGCCTGGGACAAAATTACTCTTGTCAGGTTATTCTGGCCACGCAGAGAGGCCTGATCAGTGTTCCTGCACTGCATGCTATGGCCATCCACATCCCAACATTTGGCAGGCACAATTTGCCCTTGTAGCTCCTGCAACTGTGTTCCAGGACCTTGAGGGATGCCAGCGTTTTGGGAAGTTGGAGACAAACCTAAAGACATTTCTGCTCCCTCAAGCCATGGTCCTGGCAGCTGAGGGCTTGCAGGGCACAGTGAAGCGCTTCTCCCTCTGCTCCCACTAAATGCATCAGACTTCACTGATTAGACCTCCTGTAGAATTGTGTTAGCACAAACCAGAGTTTCCATGGGAAATAATGTCCCACAGCCAAATTAAGTTGTGCTGCAATGACTTAATGAACCTGTGTTACTGAATGCTCCCTGCCTCTTTCTGTTTTCTCAGAATGCCTTCTGCTGTATGAAATCACCAGCAAAACAGACTGCTTTGCTCAAAATAAGGCTTGGCAGTTTTAAGAATGTCAATGTTATGGGTAATGTGTGTAAGATAGCAAAAAATTCCCAATGCAGCTCATCAAGAGCTGGGTTTTGTGTGAACGTTTCTGTCCACGGTGCTTGCTATCCATGAAAATGAGACTACTTAGGCTCTTCATAAATATCCAATGAGCTATAATGTCATCAGTCTTCCTGAAAATAAAATATTAAACACTGTAAATGGTATTTGACCTCTATTACAGTGTCTGGAGGATTAAAAATGCTCCAATTTCAGGCTGTGTGTTGTCCCACATGCCTGTGCTGTATGTGTGCACTGGCAGGGGATGTGTGGAAGGAGAACAGCCTGAATGAGCCTTTCCCCCAGTAGCTGCCATCAGTGCTGTGAGCACAACAATTTTCTGTGCTTTCACTTGTGTTTTAGACACTACTCTGGAAATATGGGAAATGTGCTACTGTGCCAGCACTCTGGATAAGTGTGCTCACAACACTGAGCTGTGTGGTGTGGTCAGCACGCAGGAAGGGAGAGGATGCCATCCACAGGGACCTTGGCAGGCCTCAGAGTGGGCCATGTGAACCTCATGAAGTTCCACAAGGCCAAGTGAAAGGTCCTGCACCTCTATTGGGGCAATTCCAAGCACAAAGAATGGCTGGGTGGAGAATAGATTGAGAGCAGGCCTGAGAAGAAGGGACAAGGGAGAAAGCTTTAAAGTGAAACAGGGTAGGTTTGGATTAGACATTACAAAGAAATTCTCTGCTGTGAGGGTGGTGAGGCCCTGGCACAGGTTGCCCAGAGAAGCTGTGGCTGCCCCATCCCTGGAAGTGCCCAAGGCCAGGTTGGACGGGGCTTGGAGCAACCTGGAATAGTGGAAATTGTCCATGCCCATGGCAGGGAGTGGAACAAAGTGAGCTTTAAGGTCCCTCCCAACCCAAACTATTGTAGGATGTTGGGATTCTATGGCTCTATGGTTATCAATGTGGGATCAAACTGCATTCCATCAGTTTGGCTTTCAATTCTTCAGAGGTAATGTCTTTGCAAGACTATTTTAAAACCTATGCTTGCAGCTCCCTTCTGAGCACTGATAACATATGTTTAAAAACAAGGATGAATTTGCCATTGAGAACTACCATATTTTTCTTTAACAGCCAATAAATAATATTTTATGTTGCTGAATGAGTGAAGCTGAACTAGTGCCTTAAGTTATTTGAGAACACAGGATTATTATGGGCTAATGTCTATTCTCATTTCGGTCAGAATATCCATCATACTTCCAAATCAAAGATAAGGAGCAAGGAATATCATCTGGCTCTAGGGCTTTGAGTTGCGATGTGAGCTACTTAAAGAAAGGCAGGAAAAAAAGATGAGCAGGTTGATGGTGAGGTTTTTGTTTCTATATGTACAGAGGGAGCACTAACAAGAAAACGAATAATAGTCAAAATGAATTTATTAAGAAAAAGTCATGCCAAACCAATGGTTTTCTGTGGAAAGCTGCGTGTGCCTGAACTTCAATGTCAGAATTCTTTTCATAAGTCAGCTGAGGAGACCTGGTCCTGGTGCTTTTGCTGTGGGGACAGGAGGGAGCAAACCTGAGGGGCTACTGGTGGTTCACAGTATCTGTGTGGCCACATTTTGCCGGTGAGGCTCCACTGGCTGTGCCCTGTGTCTGGTGACAGCGGCTCTTGCTGCTGGCTGGGTTGGTGGAGCAGACATCCTGCCTACAAAACGTGCAGGTGATGCACAGCTGCAGTGGGCTGCAGGAGAACTGCAGGGCAGGGTTGGGGTTCTAGATGAGTTTTGTAAATTGGGGCATTTGTCTGGAAAAATAGGATGCAGTTAGAATGATCAGCAATGTGAAAACAAGGGAAGGGAGTAAAGACTGGGAGAAACTGAGCCTAAAGAAGAGAAGATATGGTACATCTAAAAGTGACCAAGAAAAACTGGTGCACGCTAAAAGATTTTCTTGATATAATTCATCGCTTGGTTATGAAGTCCTGGTAAAATCCAGTTTTAACTGTTAATCCCGTCTTCAGCTCACAATTAGACTTTTATTTATTTTCTGCTTATATGAACAGTTTATAAATGGGAGGAGATGGCAATTGAGCTGCATTTAGTGATAATAAAAAAAGGAAAAATAGGAAATGAGTCATTTTACCCATATATCAGGTAAGACTACATTTTGAGATGTCATATTGACTGGAAAAAAAATTCCTCATTTTGAAGATGGATTATGCAATAATTTTATTTTCCCTTTTCATTACATATTTTGATCCAAGTTCATTCAAAGTTTTAGTGCTCTGAGCAGGTATATTTTCTCCACTAGGAATTGTTTACATTATTAGAAAGATAAAATGTTAATATTTTCATTGTCTTTGTGGCAATTTTATAAAAGAATGATAAGACACACAGTAATATTAAATTATTTCTTGGAAAATCTAACAGCTGAACTTGATCTGATTCTGTCTGTTTGAGTTATACATTATTTTACCTATAAACTACTAATTAAAAACTAAGTGCATTGTGCTCAATAAATGTCCACTTGTATTTGTGTTCCCTAGTAGTTACTTCTATCAAAGAGAAGCAAACAATCATTTTATAATTTTTAATGGGAGTTTATTATTTAATAATGCTTTAGCTTTTGTCTTCTATAACTCTTGCTTTAATTTTGTTAACGTAAAGTAATCTCTGATTAGTTTGTATGGCATATTAAACAATGACAATATGCTTTTCAATAAAAGTACACTGAGGACTGGCTTCAAATCCCAGTGCCTAGCAGACATCTTTCTAATTTGCAAATAATTTCAGGGGTTTTTTTGCTGTTGTAGCTTAGAAGTAAGTTACAAGCTCTTTTCTCCAAACTTCAGTTCAATGGCTTTTGAATTTTTTATATATAACCTTTTGAAATCAAAGAAATTATCTTTTTTGTGGGGGTTCACTTGCTTTTTTGTTCACTACAGCTCTTGAGCTGGTACATGGAATAGTTCCTCCCGAGGGAGCCTGAGGAGGAAATGGTTTTAGGAAATGCAGGTAGTTTTAGGAAATGCAGATGGTTTTTGGGTAGGTCAATGGGTGCACGTTGAATGTTTGCTTCATGTGATCCACCTTGGCCGAGGGATATATGGGCAAGAGCATCTGTAACTGGAAATCCAGCATAGCTGAAGTGGTGTTGGGAAGGATGTGGAGGGGGCACAGGGAGCTGCAGGAGCTGGAAATGCTGCCCTGGCTTCAGTAGGGCAGGCAAAGCATCCGCTTCTCCGCACAGCTATGGAGCCAGAGGGGAATCTGCTTCCTTTGGTAGTAAAAGGACTGTGAGCTTGACCTCAAAATTAACCAGAAAACTTTCTAAACTCCTGCTTAATTTGTTTTGCTGCTAAGTCCTCTCCACCTCAGTTCTGTTATTAATTTTCTACAAACTTAGATCAGATAAGAGCTACTTCAGACGCGTACTACAAATCTGTGAGCACCCCTAACTTGCATACCATTGAGTATATTGCAGGTGCCCTCTCTTAACTAGGAAAATTTAAAGCTACTGACTACAAGTCCAAGCATGAAATGATCCAAAGTGAAACTCTATCTCATGTGGCCTTTTCTCCTTCATCTAAATTTAGCCCTCAAGTACACAGATGCATTTTGCTGTGCCCTTGCACCCAAGGACAGGACTTAGCCTAGAGCATCCAGGCAAAGCACTCTCCAGCACTCAGGCAGTAACAGATTGCAGTACTGTACTGTCAGTACAGTATTAAAATTGCAGACTAAGTTTTCTTTTCATGGACGAAAACCACCACAAAAACGTTGGAAGCACTTTGCAGTGCCAGGCTGCCAGCACAAAACTTTTCTTTCCAAGCACAGGGACGATTTTTCTCCCCTGTCTATGGAATATTTATTAGTTTGCAGATTGCTAATTAACTGGGATGAGTCTACAAGTGCATTTAAGTTCAAACTATAACTTAGGTCTTAATATGTGTTAAAAATAGCCTGAAATTTGCTTTCTAAAATTTGTTGCAGTTGAATTATGGACTTTAGTCCACAGTGAGAGCGTGGCCTTGGAAACATTTGCCTTGATTTTGGTTTTTCTGGGTTTTAGCTTGTATTCATGGTGCCCTGTGATCTTAAACCAGTCGTGTACTTTGAAAGACTGATGACTTTTGAGAAGGGTTCAATATTATGATTGATAAAACTGTCTCTTTTAAATTTATTTTAATATAACAAAATCAAACTAAAGTCAGTTCTTTAGAAAGGAAAGATATCATTATTGTAAGAGTCTGATTCTCTCAATTATTTAAAAAACATAACAGGAACTATGATTGTACAGATTTTATAGGCATTTCCATGGAGAGATTCCCTCAGTTCTAGATCAGGATATATGTAGTCCCTTCACGACCCATGTTTAAACATTTTGAAGACGTTTCATAGAATCATAGGATTTGAGGCTGGAAGGGTCTTCAAGGATCATCTGGTCCAAACTTTCTCAGCAAATTCATGGTCTAGAAGACATGGCCCAGCATCCTGTCAGCTGAATCTTAAAAATAGACAGCATCAGGGAATCCACCACTTCCCTGGGGAGATTATTCAAATATCTGATTGTTTTCACTGTGAAAAATTTTCCTCATGTCCCTACTCAGAATCCCCCAGGAGTAACTGCTACCCATTATTCCTCATCTTTTCCCCATGACTCCTTTTTAAAAGGGAATCTCCATCTTCTTTATAAGCCGTGTTTTAAACATTCTTCACATGTAAAGGTTTTCCCTGTTTAGACTGTAATCCTAGAATAGCTTCCTATTAATTTATGTAAACATTCATTGACTTTCTTTTTTAATCCAGGTAGTCTCTAATGTAACAGTTTCTAAATCAAATCCTATTTATTCCTGCCCCCAGCTTCTTTTAGCTGCTGCTGTAACATTTTACCTTTCCCTGTTTCTTTTCTGGTTTTTTTCCCCAGACTTTATGACCCGAAAATTCACCTTCAACTTTTGCTACCTTGAGACCAAGCCTGGCTTTCCTTTGTTTATTTTGGATTCATTCCTCTCCTGCTGTTCTGTTGGGGTTTTTTTAAGGAAAGGTAAATCAATATTTTGGAATTACTTTGTAATGTCTGTATATCCTTATGACATCTGTGCTTTTGCCTGGTTCAGATACCACCCTACTTATTCCATTGTTTTATTTTATAGTGGCCTGAACCTTGCATAATTGCTTATGTCATGACTTGTATCTTTATTCTCAGATGTTTCCAAGTGGAAGTTGCAAAAATAGTTTTTGTTCTGTATAAAGAAATAGCAAATAGAGCCAGTTTTGAGTTTCATTTTGTGTCTGGATAGAACTTTGGTCATTTTTGTCTCCTGATGGAAATCTCTGCCCCTTGCCTTCATGAACCTCCACTCTTCTTCAGTAATTTGGTCTTGTAAGGTGATGGCAGGTCGTAGCTGTCGAGGGGAAAATGATTGCTTGGTTTATAAGGGCATAAGCTTTTAAAAGTGTTTTAATAGCAGTAGAAAGATTTTGTCATGGTCTCTGTTTTAAAGGGTAAATGAACATATGAGGTTGGTAGTGGCTTGTGGTATTAAACAGAGAGGCTGTTTCATCTTGTGCACGCTGAAATTCTATTTCAGTACCGCAGACTTAGTTAAAATGTGAAATAAGCAGGCTTGATAATCACAAGGGTTTGGATCTTCATTTCCTGAGACATCCGTGGTGGTGACAAACTCTTTGTTGACTCTCAGAAGCTTGACACAGAGTCCAGGGAAGGCATGCAGCTTTTGAGCAGGGTAATCTGGGATTGCTGCACTCTTATGACAAACCTGTCATACACCTGACATGGACTCTAACAGCACTGACAATCCAATAAATCAGTCATGGGTAATGCATGCTGAAAGCTGCTTCAGGGGAGAAAAAGAAATGAAAAAGCCAGGGACTTGAGAGCAAATCAGGAGTAGGTTTCTTTCTTCCCATGGCTGTAAGGCAAGCTGATTAAAAGTCTCTGTATTCTCTTGGTAAACTTATTGATTGCAAGTTATTCCCAACTTCCTCATACTATACAAATGCCAGCAAGTTACATGTCTAGATTGAAATTATTTCTAAACAAAGGGGAAAAAATATTGTAACCAAGTATCAAAGAAATCAGCTGGGAAGCTGGCTTATCCCATCCAGAACACTATCATGACAGAACAAATTTCAAGAGCAAAGTTAGTACAAAATAAATTTGACAAAATTATGATCATCAGGAGAAAAGTTCTTTCTGGTTCGGATGAGAATTTGTCAAGCTAGGGCTTTTCCTTGGGGTCACTTTCCAGTTTTAATAGGGAGGCTTCTCCAAGTCAGGTTCTCTGCAGAGCTTGGGAAGGTGTGGAGTTACCTGTCAAATGGGAAGGTGATAACAGAACTGGGCCTGACACAAAGACGAGAGAGAAGGATGTAATTCTTTGAACTCTGGAGAGGTCAACTAACATGTCAATTTGGGACTGAGTGGCCTGGGACTCAGGCAGAGGCAGAAAAGAAAAGCACGTCTGGGCAATTTGTGTCTTAGTTTAGGAGCTGAGACAGAGCACATCCTCTTGGATATGTAGTGGGCATGGAGAGAAGACAGGCATGGGCTGTGCCTCGGAGCTGGACTTCACCTCTGCAGGAGGAGCTCCTGCACCTCTGCTCACAGTGCAGGGCTGGAGCTTTTATAAACAATCTGCACAGTGCATCTGGGTGTGCATCCTCTTCCAGGGACAAACCAGCCAAAATCTCCCAAACCTCAGCTGATACATACAGGAAGCCATGTAGGAGACAGAGAATATCTGTCTCCTGTAGGGCAAAGGCTTTCTTCCTGTCCTCAAGCACAGTGACAACTTGTTCTGAATTATGATCATTAATTTTGGATGTGGCAGCTCCTACCTAGAGCTCCTGTGCATGAATTAGTTTGTTGAAGTATAAACAGTAATCTTAGAGGTACATATTGTTATACATATTTTGTATATTCCGGTATGTCCTGCTCCTTCCCCAAATGATATTAATGTTAAAAAATTAATTGAGCATAAAGACGTAGTATAAGGTCCACAGAGCTTATCATTAACCACAGCTTTTGTAGTTAAATTATTAAAAGTGAAAATAATTTAATGCATAATTCTATGTTTATTTATGTATATGGAGTATTACAACGTATTTCTCATTTGGGATGTTATACAGGAGTTGGCAGATCCTCTCAATGTGTTGTCAGCTTGAAATGAGCCCCAAACTTTGCTAATTTCAATCCACCATTGGCTGTTGTACCGGTGATCCCTGTGGAACAGGGTTTTCTGGAAGGAAAACTGAGCGTTAAATTCACCTAGAGACCAGATCATGCTTCTCTCCCTGATGGAGGGTCTCCCTAGGTCAGAATTAGTGGCTTCTGCTCTTGCACTTATTTATGGATAAATCGAGGAATGATGTCTGCAGGCCCCCAAAAGTTGTACATTTCTGGTGCAAAACTGCTCTTTTTAAAAGGAGTTAATATTTTGTATCTAACTATGTCTTCTACAGGGAATACATGCACTCCTTTAACCTTAAATTGGACATCATAGCATGAGAAAAAACCCATATAAAATTAAATGGTACATTTCCTTATGGAATACTGAATAATGGCTAATTTTTCAATTAAAAGTATTTTTGTTCTTCAAAGCAATTTCTACAAGGTTTTGAGCAAATGTGCTATGTCAATGCACATATGTGCATACATACATATGTTCAGTGGAGATTGTAACATGTCCCATCTTTTTGGCAAAGCTTAACAGTGGCAGAGTAGGCACGAAAAACAAGTCCTTTTTTATTTTTGCAGTCTCCTACTTTCTAGGTAGAAAAAGTGTAGGTGACACCTTTTGTCTTGAAAACAACAAACCCTTTGAAAATCCTAAAAGAATAGAGACAGTGACTTAATGTTTGAACATACCCATGAATGAATATTACAAGCCATGGATAAGTTAAATATGCCAATTATTGTGCTCTTAAAAAGGTTTATATTAAGCAAAACCCTAAAAGGTCCCCCTTCTGCCTAATGGTTCTGTTTGCTATTCCCTTAAAAAGACATCGTGATTTATGGTACCTTATTTATTCTGGGTTTAATAGGATTTTGAAATAAGTCTTCAACAAACAAAGAATATTGGAAGTCATAATGACAATTAGAAGTTAGAACAAAGTAACTCATAACTTCAGGTAACTGTACTGAGCTGGTACGAGTTTTTGGTAGAGTGCAGTTACTAAGGCTCCCGACTTAAGTTCCTTGCTGTGTTTTTGGACATATAACCATTAGAAAAAGTGGCTTATAAGACAAGGTTTAGAAAAACAATACCTTTTTTTGCAAGGAAATGTCCTGATTGGGTAGTTTTCAACAAGGTGTAAAACACATATGAAATCCTGAAGAATAATTTTTCTCTTACAGTATCCTCTATCTTGTTTAAAACACAGTTGGAGAGTATAGTAATTACCATATCTAGTGAGTTTTTAGCAAAGTATATGGAACAATCAAGGTAAGAAAGAAGTGTCTGTGAGAAAAGGAAAAGGGTTGAATTCATCCTTCAGAAAGAGGAGTTACACTGCCATGGCCTGTGAGCCAAAGTACCTGTAGGTTACCTCTAGCTTGGTATCAGATACTGGAACTTGAGTGTTGCTATTTATTAGCAATTGTTTCTGTTTTATAACCACATGTGAATAATGCTGTTATGCAAAACAGCTTCTGAATTGTCTAAAAATAAATAGGGATGAAGTTTGTCTCAAATAGTCACTTCTAGAAACACAGTGAGAAGCTGCAAGGCACGGAAAGCTGTTTTAGGTTTTCAAATCCAATCTTGGCAAGTAGTTTTGATCATTAGCATTGTCTCTGGTAGACAGGGAGGCAAAGTAATAGAAATCTTTTTTATTGATTGGGACTGTACTTGAAGAAAGGTGTAATTGCCACCCTAAATTTAATCTTGTAGATACACATCGGGTGCCAATGTTCTGTTTTATATTAATGCCTTCCTGGAACTGCTAAAAAACTTCATATTAACATTGCTGACTGTGATCTAGATCAGTACGTATTGGTAAAGTATAGAAAGGATTTTTGAAGTCTGATTCTTCTTCTGAGTGTTCATAGGAAACCTTCAAGGAGCTTTGAGTGTAATTTGCTTTTTTAATCTTTTGCCTTTGGGATACTGTTTGCATCGCAGCAGCTGATAACGTAAAATGAAACTCCAGAAATAAAGAATAGAGAATCATCTATTCTAGAACAGAATAAATAACATTTAAAAGCAATTTCCTATGTTAGTTACACATAGGGAAAAAACTCTATTCTTAGGAGCAGGACAAAAAGAAGGAGGAATATTTTGGTGAATTATAGTAGCCACAGTTTTTCCAAGCTTTTATTAAACACTTAATTTACAGTATTCAAGCGTGTCACAGTCAAGTTTTTTTATTCTTATAAATTGACAGCAAGGGTCAGATCAAATATTACATCTAATTACTGTTACAATCCTGAAGGTTCAATCAAAAAATCCTTGCTTTCATAGCTCCCCTAAGGTGCTTTGGGAGGAATCAGGGAATATCAAAACTTCTGTATTCCTCAATCAAGCACCAAGATTTCAGTCTCTATTTGCTCCTAACCTTCCAGTGAGACAAACAAAAGGAGAGGGTGGATGCCCAGAGTAGTTTATGATTTACATTATTGAACCTGAGTTGTTCAAGGTGACAGTTTAGGACTCTTTTTCTTAGTGAACTTATAATTGTTTTTATCTCCTTCTTCACTGTTTTTTCTCCTCTTCCCAAATTTTCCATGTCAGTACCTCAGCTTCTGATGAAACTCATGGCCACTGGTAGGTGAGACAACTGTAGATCTCTGTAAATCTGAAATTTGTAGATTATGGTGCAAATTTCTGAGACCACCTAGATTTTCCAGTATTTCACTAAGCCCCTATTGTATGATTAGAAAGCTGTTTCCAGGGATTTTGGCTGTTTGGCTACATGGGGCTTTGTAAATCCCTATCACATCAATGGTTGTCTCATCCAGGTACTGCAGTGATACCTCCACAAATAAATGCTGACACATTAAGAACTCTGAAAATGAAAGCATTTGTCTTTAGCAGTTATTCAATAGAAAGACACCAAGCTTGTGTCAGTTAAACATTATTGAGGCCTTTCCACTGGTAGTCACTGAAATTTCTCAGTAAATTGGGATCTTATTTATTCATTTTTCTCTAGACTGGGTAAACATACCTTTAAAAAAAAAAAAAAAAGGGAAATTCATCTGTGCTGTCAAATTTCAATGAAAGCAGAATAACATTATACTAATTTCTTTTTTTTTTTATAAAATGGTCTGTACCATTGTAAAATCTTTTTGTTGTCAGGAGTAGTTGTGATTGTGTCCCTACAGCCACAGATCATGAATTTGGGTCTTGCCATAGACAGGTTTGAAATAAATGTTGCTTTATTGACATATGAGAAGGATTTTGGCTTTTTTCTTTATTTTTCTATGTGATTATATAAGGGTAAAATGGAGACAATTAGCAATTTCTTCTCATTGTATCTTCCCAAATGAAAAACGTGCTCAGTGCCAGATTATCAATACCCAAATGATTGTCTTCATTGTCCTGCTGTTCTCTTCATCCTATTGGGACCTGCAACAAAGAAATGAGGATTCAGCTGCTTATGGGACTACAGGAGAAACAGTCTGATGCATGGGGTCTCATGCAAGAAATATTGCATACAACTGTTCAAATGATTTATTGTAGTTACTGTATTTTCTTTGGAATTTATGCAATTATGGTAAAATCACAGTCCACTTTTTTCCCCCCTCAATTCTGACTTAGGTAACCAAAGGTTTTATTAACTTGGGCTTGACGAGCATGTTTCTGAAAGGGCCTAAGCAGTGGAATGATGAATGGAAGTGTTCCCAAAGCATGCACGCACAGTGCTATCACCTCGCTGCGGCTGGTTTCTGCTCCACCGCTCCAACAGGAAAATAGCAATATTGCTGGAATGACTCGGCTTAGGCTCTATTATTTGCGGTGGCACTTGACAGTTATGGAGCTGGAATTCAATTTCTTTCATCTAAAGCAGGTGTGCCTTAAAAAAAAATATCACTCTGCCACTTCTGTACAACGCATGGAGATTGTTGGCTTCTTGCCTGAAAGCGTGTCAGGGCACTTATCCCATTTTCATACAGCAGAAGTTGTCCATGAATATCATCCCGGTTTAAATACATGAGCAAATTTGCTTTATCCCAAAACAAGATAATAGATGATATGAAAAGCTTTATTTTATGCTAGCATATACATTTAAGAACCCATTCTGCAGGACATTTTCATAGAAATATATATTGTAAAGCACGTAAAGAGGTTGATATTATTTTATTATTCAGGACAAGAAAAAAGGTGTTTCTTAATCCTAATATATCTGTATTTGAGATGACAGGTTAACCTTGATATTAGCATCATATATCCCAATTTTGCTTCCCAGTTTGACTCTAAAATACCCTACATTACTTTCTGATAGTAAGGTATTCAAGTAGCAGTTGCTTATTTGTGAATAGTACACGACACATTTATTTTATATGAAAAGACTCCTACAGGTGCCTGCTGGGATTTAGACAGGTTTAGTTAGAATAAGGATTTGAGTTAACATGGGAAAAATGTGTGTGATATCCGGAAGAGTCATATATCTTTATTGAGGTCAAATAAAAATGTATGTGCTTGTCAGTGTCATATTAAATATTTCCATGTATGTATATACACATTTATACTGAAATATCTCTTCTCTCCCATTTAGTCTTGAAGAGAATATACAGGATACATTCTTTTATTGCAGGGAAGAAGCAGAAGTCCAAAATGAACACTTCTGTTGGTTTTCTTTCTTCATAAGATTCTCTGAGAGTAAAAGTGAGTCCAGGTATTCATACTGAGCATTACCACAGTCATTTCAAGCCCTTAAGGACCAGTGGTAAGCTCTTGTTATCAATAGGATGGAGCATACGCGGAGGCCTCCAGGTCAGCAGGGACCTGAGCAGGCGAGTTCACCTGGTGGGGCACATTTCTGTGTGGAATTATTTGGGCAGGCCTGTAAGACCAGGCCCTGGTGTGCTTCCAGGTCTAGACTAAGCACAGGATATACCTCTGAATACAATCTGAATACGGGAACCAGAGTGTGTGTTGAAGGCATTCAGTGATATGACAAGGAAGTCACAGTCATTTTGCTTGCTTAAATAGCATAAAATACCCTTAGAGTCCTTTGTAATGCACAAATAGTCTGACCAACAGACATGTGTAGCTCAGTACTTCTTGTATTTGACTTTCCCTTTCTAATCTCCTATTACTTCCATTTACTTGTCAAATAATTTACAAAGAGGTAAGTTGCATTTTCGTAAAACTTCACAGATGACTGACTTGTACATTGGCTGATCCTGAACACAGCTTGGATAACTTGAGCACCTAGATTTGTGGTTTAACATCTCTTAATGTATAAATGAACTAAGTAATGGTGATGTGAAGGTCACTAGCTGCAGCAAGGGGTTGCCTAATGTGAGAAATTGTTTATTAAAGACACTGTGTATTTTCAGGCTGTACTGAAATCAATAGCAGGAGATAGTCACTGGATTAATTCCTAGGGAATGAATGGCCAGTTACTGTTTGATTCACTGGCAAATTCCAGTGTTAAAAATATTTGCTATAAAGATTTACCTTTTCTTAATTATTGTTTTCTGCAACAGGCTACACTTCTCAGTGTTCTCTTCTTACTTTTCTGCCTTAGAATAAATATTCAACAGATCGAAAAGTTTAACACATTAATATTTAAACTCTTATTGGGAAAATTCACCATCACGATTGCTTGTAGTGTAATATTATGTAGCATTTATATCTAACTAGATAACATTGTTTAGCTTAAATTAATTCAGTTGGCTTACTTAATGCTATTACTTTAATCCATTTAGGAAGGCAAAAATAACCAGGAAGGTATGATGGTATCAGTTAGGTCAAGAGATATAATATCAATTTCAACTTTCTGAAAACCCCCCATTATAAAAAGGATGCAGTGATTGTCGTAGTCCCTGTTGGGACTGATGCCAAAGTTTTTAACTGTGGTTCCATTGGAAATGAGGTTTGTGTGGCCTGTTTTGTTTGGGTCACCCCTTGAAGCCCTGAACAAATGTGCTCTCATGGCTGGTTTGAATGTAAAAGTCAGCACGAGCATTTGTCTTCATGTCTGCCATGGAAGTTGCTAAATTATCTGGATCTCTCGGAGTCAATACAAATTAAAAATACACACAAGGTTTCTAAGAGAGTGATTGCTATTCTAGCAAGTTCATTAGCCTTCTGAGGAATGCTGTTGGCAGGCTTTGTTTAGCAGAAGTCCAAAACAAAGTAAACCAAAAATGTCAGAAAATGAATTGCAAATCAATTGGCGATATAAATGTGAGACATAGGATGTAGATGGTGAATAATTTAGGGAAATGTATATTGGTCCTCCAGGAATCTTAACTCCACAAGTGGGAATGATGCTAAAGATTACAGAAGAGAAAGGGGAATAACTTCATTAAGCAAATATGGGCTATCCAGCTTTTCCAAATACACTGGCAAGACCAGATTCCAGGCACTATTTAGTTTGGGGGGGAAAAAAGAGTTCTTCACTGAGGCCTTCTTTTTTTTCCAACTCTCTGCATCTATTCAAATCAATTTGACTGTATTAGTGACTTTTTCAGAATTTCCACAGTAAATAATTCTTGGCCTGAAGATGCTTGGTGCAAAAAACCCCAAAACAACAAAACCAAACCAAACCTAAAAAAAGAAAAAGGAAAGAAAAATGGCCGTGAGGTTGGAACTAGATTATCTTTAATGTCTCTTCCAACCCAAACCATTCTGCGAGACTGAATTCTATTTCCTTAGAGTTTTCAGTCTGTACTCTGAAAAAAAAAAAAAGGCTAAAAATGAATTTTTCACTCTAATTTTATGAGAATAAGTTAAAGACCAAAAACTAAATTTAAAGGAGGGAATCAGTCTCCTAAACTGGATGAGGCAATTCCCTTGCATTCCTTCCCCAGGAAAAGGAGGATGGCACTATTCAGTTAGTTTCAGGTGTTGTCACCTAGAGCATCCCTTGCCAGCTGCTGCTGAAGGAGGGGAAGAGGCTGCTCCTTTCCAATTTAATCCAGGTTTTTGGACAAATGTTACATGTCACTGCTACTGTATTTTTGCCATTATTTGAAGATTCACAACAGAAACAGAGCAAAGCATGGGCTTTAACTCCCACAGCAAAACACAGTGGTAAATCCAGCAGGGAGAAGGTTGCAGATGACACAAGCAAGGCTGATGTGCTCAGTGACTTTTCTTCACTTCTCACAGAAAGGTCAAATGTGACAAAAGGTTTGACATGATCAGAATTAGCAAGAGAACAGGAATGCAAGGGAGAATAGGGAAGGAAATGAGTATTTAGATTCAGAAAATTCAGATTTAAGATCTGTTTACGAGGTTAAATGGCTGGGCAATAAACTGGGATTTAAATTTATGGCACACTATCTACTGTGCATTAACTCCCCATATGGAACATCTTAGCAGATAAGAGGGTCTTTACATGAAGCAGCTTTTCCAGGTCAAGAGATCCTCATAGAGTTACCCCAGCATATTTAAAGATGCAGTTTCTAAACCAGCAGTGATTTGCTTTGAGAACCCCCGAAGGATATAAATGTCCCAATAAACATAGTACATGTCTTCAGAGGAGAAAAAAAGAAGGAAAAGCAAGGGAATGACAGCCAAAGATTCTGACTTAGTTGGTATCTAGAGAGATGCTAACATAAATTATTAAACAATCAATTTATAAGCTCCTCAAGCTTCGTAAGGGAAGCAGTCACTCTGTCCACAAAGAACAGATGTTTTTCACTTTAGGGAGGCTTCTAATATGACTCAGACAGTCATGACAGTAAGTATGATTCATAATAAATTAGTAAGGAGCAAAGCTTGTTTGGGAAAGCATTATCAAGGAATAATTTTATCAATAGTCTGGAGGTCCTGATTTTTCTACTATTCACCACTTTCATTAATGTCTCAGGCAATGAGATGCCACATTTTTGAACAATGTCACACTTGTAGGCAGTGCAAGCAGGAATTAGAATTGAAAATCTTTTTGATAAATGGGTAAAACAGCTTGAAATCCATAAGACAAAATTAAGTAAAGACAATAAAGGTGATGTTTTCAGAGGAAAAGTCAACTGCACCAATGCCAAATGGGAAATAAGTGATAAGGTGCCCGGACAGTGGGAAAGATGGAGATTGTTGCAGGGCTGTTGCACAAAAATGTAAATCTCGTGCTGTAAATGTTTTAAGCAGAGCCACACAGGGAGGCAGCTTCAGCTCAGCCACAGCACTCCAGGCAGGACACGGGGAAACTGGAGTTTAGACAAGCAACAGAGAACAGGGTTTGCCACTTGGTTGGTTTAGCTCAGGAAAATGGGATAAAATCAGGCAGCAGAGACTCCAGTTTTCTCCAGACACGTAAATGATGCCTGTGAGAGAACTGAGCTAACATTTCCCTGTGCCCACCATGGCTGCACCAAGAAGTATCAATTTTACTCACAGCAGACTGGCTTTGTGTTCAGTGTTAGGAAAATAAAAACTGTGCTCTAATAATGTAGTTAAATACTTGAACAATTACTTTGATAAACTGTGAGATTTCCATGGCTGACAGGCTTCGAGAAGAAGTTGATTAAAGCCTATACAGATTGCTCACTCACTCAATCCAGTCTGATAAACGAACTCTTGGGAGGCCTATCCTCCCAACTTTTTTACAGAAGTATGGATTTGTATGCAATTTACTATAATCCATGTTAGTAAGTTAGCTTTTTGTTTCAATATCTCTCATAATTTTGATTTTTTGGAGGAGTAGCTCATTTGCTTTCATATGACACAAACCATACAATTTATATTAGACACCATGAAATCCATAATTTTAATTACTAACTGATTTTAGCTTTCAGCAAGGCTCACAGATTGAAGGAAACCTGTTAAGTCCCTTTTATTCAGAACATTTCCTTCTTCACATCAAAGCAATGCACGTCCATATCAGTGTGGCCAATCAGTGCTTCTGCAGAATAAGCCCCGAAACTGAAGAGTGCTTCAAACAGTCTTCAACTGTGAGATGAATCATTGCTCGAGAGACACGTGTGTTTGTACGTGTCACTGATGACTTGGCATTTTGGACATACATAATTTGCAAAGTCTTTTTCATCTTTCTTTTTTGTTTCAGGACTGATTTAGGGTATAATGGTTTATTCATGTGAAAAAGGAAGCCTGATTTTTTTTTTTTGATTTAAGATTTTCTGTTAAGTGCAACAGACTTCCACTTCATTTGTGAAATGACAAATATCACACTTGGCACATTCACAACTAGGATAATGCTCTAAAGCAATCCTGGTAATCTTAGCCTGATGGATCCCAAAGGGCAACTCCTGATCTACCAAGGGAAGCCTCCTGAATGAATGCACCTGCAGAGAATCATTCCAGTTTATCTTGTCACATCCCTGCTTCCATTTAGACTTCTTCTTTTAATTATCTGAGAAAATGTGCGCCTTACTTTCCTAGGCTATAGCCAACCTGTTTAATAGTTTTTTTAATATATAGAAAATTACAACACTTACTCATCTTATCTACATCAGATGATTTCAGTATTGATGTAGGAGCTGTAGTTTAGTATGAGAATGTACTTGTTAAAAAAATCTATACAGAACTTTAATTGTGATATTAAAATCTAATTATCACTAACAGAATTAAGTGACTATCTGAATAGATTGTCATGCCTTCTCTTAATGTGTTATGTAATTGAAATGAAAATACATTGATTTTTGCCCCTAGCCTTTCAGTACAGATAAATGACAGGGCAACCTTCCCTGTTTGGAGAGCTGGAGCTGGGGCCGGCCAGGCATGACTGGAATAGTGTTTGTGACATGGGAAATGACAAAACCCTTGTTTTGTCTTAGTGGTGCTGCAGGGGATAAGCTGGACTAGAAGACATGCCCTGGTGTGATGGTCAGGTCATGCTGTCAGATGTACCTGAACCTTGCAAACCATTCTGGTAGTCATGTTGAGGGTAAGAAAATAAAGGAAAAATTATCTAGAACTTGAATACAAGGCTAGTTTGCAGCTGAGCACTCATCAAACTTCCTTTAAAATATTCTATATCCTTATTTACGTCTTCCATAAGGTTAACAAGACTTTATTCCTTTTACCTGTAAACCATTCCAGTTACATTTGGTTATTTTTGTCATTGCCATAAGAATCAGTGAGTTTGGAGCTTACCTTCTTTTCACAGGCTGGACCAGTATAGCCACTTCTGCAAGCACAGACATTTGGTCTGATGCATCTGCTTCCAAACAGACATTTTTTGTCACAAAGTGCTGCAAAAGAAAGATAAAGTTCTTTAGAAATACACTTATTCTAAGTCTTGTAGTTAGGAAGTGAATATTTGAATGCTTTTGAAAATTAAAGATGGTTTGTCATAGGCTTTTTATGTATCTCTTATATTTACATTTTTCTTTACTTTTTCTTTTATTTCACAAAGATGTGGAAAGAGAAGACTGTGACAAAGTAATCCCCTTGGCTCAGCTGCAAATGGATCTGTACATGGCCTAATTTTGAAAGCCAGGATACATTCTGGGCATTGATGTTTGGGTAAGATTTGTGCCAAAATTGATTTTCTTTTGTTCCAATTAAAATAAATAACAGCTGTTAAAAGAGCTGACCTCGAGCTGAGATGAAAAGAAATATGTTAAATATGTACTCCCAAAGGTGATGCTATCACAATAAATAAATAAAGAAGTGGGAGAATTTGGTATCTGCACACTTTACATCTCTGGAAACCAAATAAGAACATGTGATTTCATGGTCACACAGAATCAGTAATGAGCTGCTTATCCCAAGGGAAAAGGATTCAGAAAAATGTTTTTATCTTGTCTAGAGCGCCAGTGCATTTATAAAGGCCCATCAATTTGAAGATATTCTGCTAATAAAAGAATCAGTGTTCTATTCTTTTTTTAAGAGAGAAAAAAGCAATTAGTCAAATTTCAACCAGTTTTTCATCCTCATTAGCAGTTGCTATTGTTATGACATTGTTTTGGCATAGAGGAAAAAGAACAGCCAATTCATAGGGCACCAATTCAAGAAGAACACACATGTCACAGTATTTTAATTAGATCTCATGACTTAAACCTTCTATAAATATTGCCAGAATAGTGTATCCTAGTTACAGGCAGTCAAATTAAATGCCTTCAAAACTGGTCAGATGTGACACAACAAGTGGCTTCTTCTATTTTCTTGTGTGGCAGAGGCATATAGGAAACTGCCAGCTGTGCACCACCAAGACAGAGTGAAAATAAAGGAGACACATGCCTAGGATCCGTCTTCTCCATCATGGAGCAAAATGTTCCATCAGATTTGAATGAATTTGCTGTATTCTTATGAGGAATTTTTTTTACAGAAAATTAACAAATTCAGGGGCTGAAGGATCAAATTCCACCATTTCAGTTTTTTGGACTTAGGTTCTGATTTTGACACAGATTTAAGTTCATGCAAAGTCTTTTTGCTGAGATCTGAAGTCTCAGAGATAGACCAGGTCAGTGAAATTTCTTCAGGAATCACACTGTCGGATCCTAAGCCATCCAAAAGTGGTGCTCAGCGTTATAATAAATGTTATAACGACCTTGTAAGGCCAATGACATCATGTGTCACAGCACCTGGAATTTGTGTTGGGTTTGTTCTCTCAGGTTGTCCCGGCAGCTAAAACGCTGTGAGGATGCTCAGATTTTGCCAGGGTAGGGAACATTAACATCTAAACATCTATAACAAACTTCACAGCTGCGGGGCAGAGGAGCAAAGCAGCACAGTTACTGCCACTGTGCACATCTTAAAGAGGAGAGGCTGTAACCAGCTCGGCAAAACTCTGTTCTCGTGGGTACGGTCAGGCACTGAGGGTTCGTGCTGTGTCAAAACCGCTGACCCAGACCACGTCCAGAGCAAGATCACACAGAGACCTGCACGTACTGGTGACCTTCAGAGGCTCCTTTTGGAAAAGCCAGCTGTGTCAGTGGCTATTTGCTGCAGGACTCCAGTGACCTGCAGCCAGGACCTCGCCTTGCTCGTGTCTGAGCTGTTGAAGTATTCCTGCCATTTTGAAAATGTAAAAGTGCTGCTTTCTTGAAACAAATGTTAAGAAGCCAACTTGGTTTTGTTAGGTGTCTGTTGCAAAATACTCCTTAAGATCCAGAATTTTGAACTGCAAACTTCTGAATTTCTCCTTCTTCTGAGTGGGTAATGGGTAAGTTTGAATTCTGCGTGTGGATGATGTGGAGGAATGAAATCACACTCAAGCTAGAGCAGAGATTATCATCTGCTGAGTGCTACTCCAGCTCCTCCAGGAACCTTGAAAGGACAGATTTATAATTAGAAAAATCTTAGAGTTTCACTTAATGGAACTAAAACATTTCCCAACAGGGACTGCATTGTCAGCAGAAAAAGCTCCTTGTGCCCAAGCAAGTTTTGTTCCACTGTATGGTAAGCAGGAAGAGAAAGAACTGGGTATGATATAATTATTACAGAAAGGACTGCGTATATTAGTATTATTTGTTGGATATGAACTTGAGCTGGGGAAAAATGGAAGCTGATTCTCCTTTCAGCTTGGTAGTGGATAAAATAAGAACAGGTAATGCAAAGGGAGGTGGATTTTTCTGCAGACCCCTATAGCATCTGGGGGTGTTCTGGTACACATGGGAACTGTACACACTAGGCTTTTTTTACTGTTTGTGGTTTCCCCTGATTCTCAGTGGATGCCAACAAATTTTAAAAAGGGAAAATATTTCCTCTTTTTTAATACTTTTCTTCCTGTCTGTCTCTCCCTGTTCATCCCCCAGCTTCTTCCTGTAGTGCTCAGAAAAACAAGAACTCAGTTAGAAAAAAAGTTGAAAACATTTTGGAAGAAAATTGGAATTGACATCACAGAGGATAATAACACAGCTGAAGTTCAAATGAATATTTCATAAATGTATTTACAAGGGATGCTAAGCCACTAAACACTAAAAATGACACCAGCTATGTATGCATTATCCTGCACAGATTCAGCAAAGTCATTTAACAAGCTAAGCTTATGTTAAAATTATAATCAATAAATGCCAATTACAGAAGGAGTTTTATCCCTGCATGTTAAAAGAACAGAGCTATAATTTGCATGCGAACGACATTATTTCATAAGTATTTGCTTTTTTTGAGGTTACATTGGAAGGGTTACATGGGAAAACTAGAAGAAATCCTGCCTGAGATGTTCAAGGCAGAGAGAGAGAAGGAGGAAGAATATTGAGGAAATTATAAGGCCATAAGCTTGACACTTATAACATGCAAATAAAGAGAAGTTATTCTGAAGGGCAATGAGGAGCCAGTATGGGTTCAATAATATTAGAACAGGAGACAGCTACATGAATTTTAATGATGAACATCCTTCACAACTGTAACCTTCTTATACTTTATAATTAATTATTAGAATTACACCTTGATCTTGCATTCAGAGCCTTAAACAACAGACTTGTATCCCTGACCAGAAGCCTTCTGTCTTTACGGGGTTTTGTTTTGTGTGTATCTGTCAGGGGGATCAGATTCTACTGCCAGGTGTGCACTTCTCTGGCCTAATGTTTCTTTCCTAGCTCAAGAAAAAGAGAGATGTGAGTTATCACCACAGAAGGCAAGGGGAAGCCACAGGCATGGAGTTTCAGACTGGGTATCTAACATGGAATAGGAAGGAAATCACTGCTGGGAAAACATGGTGACCCTGGGATATTGTTCCTTTCTTTTCAGAGAGGGACGTTTTTTGATATTTTTGCTGCAATCATAAAACCTAAAAACAGAGTCAGACAAAAAAAGCTTCTAATGGAAGAACCCTAATCTACAAAGCCGCTCTTTTCTATAGCTGTGTTGAACATTTCAACTTTTTTTTAACCTGTTCTTCCAAAAGGTTATTTCCCTACATTTGCAGTACAGTGTGAAAATTGACCATTATTCCTTAAACTATGCCCCTCAAAGTCATAGGTGTTTGTCAAGGATAGCGTGTGCATTCCACCACACACCTTATATGTTGGGACAAATAACCTATTTTATCGATTCCCTTTCACAGCCATTCTGTTCAGTTACAGATGAGTGGGGAAGAAAAAACTACTCTTTTGACTGACCTCTTTATTTACAGTCTGATAAAGGAGGACGATTGTCTTTTATCCATTATCAATGTCTACTAAAATCTCTTTTTCTCTTGCCAAGTTCTTTAGTTGCAGCCAGAGACCGGTGAAACTGTAAATAAATCTTCCTGCATGGATGTCTCTGGAATGTCATTGCGAGTTTGACTGATTGTAGCATGAAGAAATCATAATTCACTGCATGACATGGACATGCCATTTCATTGTGCATCACTGCAAAAGAGGCAGAGTTTTTGCCTGTATGATTTCATCTCCAAAATGTAGCAGACCTGTTCCAAATTAGATATTATCTCCTTAATGTGTAGTGAATACCTCAGATAGCACAGCCCATTCCAGCTCTCTGAGGCATTTTCAAAATATTTTAGACATAAAATTATTCTGACCTGGACATTGCCAATCTTCATCGCAGTAGAATGGAAAATCTGTTCTAGGGAACAGTCAATGGGTTTGTCTGCTGAAAGATGGAAGCATTTTTGGCTATCACTTATGACAGAGTTCTGTGTCCTTTGATCCTGTGAAAGGTGACAAGAAAATCTGAGATATCAGTATTTGTAGTTGCAAATGTTTAAATTATTAGAGACCTAAGAGAAGAACATGTCATGTTTCACTTTTTTCTGGTTAAGTAGAAGACTGAAGAGAGAAAATGTTTAGAAAAGAATTATTGTGGCAGCTTCTGCCTCCAAACATCTTCTTGAACTGTCTGTGCAGGCTTAGGCCTTGGTGATTTAGAAACTGCACTGATGGAGGTGATCTGTGACTTCTTATTAAAGATAAATCAAAAAGTGGATGGCCAAAATAAATTTTTAGTATTTGTCCATTTTCCCTTTTGTTGGCTTGAGGGCCTAATCTGGTGCTCTCAGTACAGAGGACGGAAGCAATCTCTTCCATCTGGGAAATGTCTTGAAAATAGTAGTGGAAATCTCTGTGTGTCCTGTGGTTTAGTCACCCTCCTGAATGTGTTAGGAAGATAATGAGGAAAAAATGAGGTTCATGTGGATGAAACCTGTATCTGCATTTCCATCACTACCATCCTGATAAGGGTAGTTGAGTGACTTCACAGGCTGAAAACAAAGAATGAAGATGGGATTATTGAGTCTTCTCCTACCCTTTGAAAAGCCCCAGAGAAACAATCCAGATCTAATGGATTGTGGATAGAAGAGAAGGTACAGTGATTACTGAAAAAACCTTTCCTCTGGATTATAACTTGTAGAGTGAGATGGAATATTTGCATTATTAAATGGAAACAATTGAGATTAATTATATAAAAATATAGAATTAATAGGTAATATAAATTACTATACTCACATATAGTATAATAAATAATAGTTAATTGTTTAACCTAATGTCATAGCAAATAAATAAAAATATGAAAGATTATTTTGATATAATTAAAATTTGTGGATACTACTTTCTTATCTCATAATGTGAATGCTTTGCTCTGCTGTTGAGTTTAACAGCCAAAGTCTGTAGTTAAAGTGGTGCAAATCAAGGCCATATTCAGCCTTGTAGATACTACAGTGGAGCACAGAATTTGGGCATACACATCCAAGCAATAAGAGGGTGCTGAGCTCAGGGAAACTGGGGAGCTTAAATGTGACAAAGCAGTTTTGCACGGGGGAGCAGAGCGATGAACCAAACATCTCCTTCCAGAAACACACCGGTTCTGGCAGAGCCTGCGGGCTTGGCCACTCTCCGTGTGCTGCTGGGAGACGGGAAAGAGGCCAAAGCAACACAAGAGCAACCAAAAGAGTAACCAGAGGTTGGACTCAGCCCTCGGTGCTGCTGCAGCCTCAGCAGCTCTGCCAGAGCTGAGGAGAAGGTGAGCGAGGGAAGCACTCAGGAGGCTTTCCATGTTCAGACAGATAAATACATTTGTTTCACTGAGTTCTGGTTTTGAGGGAATAGCCTCCCATTAACACATGAAACACGACTTACTTTCAGGGGTTACACTTCTATGCAAAACTTTATACCCAGCATCTGTGAGGATGAAGACTTTCTCGTTCCCCTGCTTCGCCCCTGCCTCACTGTGAATACCCTCGGGCAACATCGTAGCCTCACCATCTGCTCTCTGACAAAAGTCTGCTCTTTTTCTCTTTAAAAACCCAGAAATTTGGGGTTGCTGTGGGACCTGTGAGTTTCAGCTAGATCCTTTTGGACAGATAAAAAAATGATTTGACCTCCCACTGAGGTGAAAACATGGGAAGAAACAGTAAAACCAGAGTGACTATCAAGTGAAGGGATTTGGAGCAAAGTTTCAAAGGTTAGAAAAATGTATAAAAAATTGCCTGGGCTTGTGTGCCTGCATAGAACAGCAGAAATTGCTAATGTTAGTAAGCCTTAATTGTCTTTCACAGGAACAAGCATGATTAGTTTATTTATTTTATAAACTAAGTCAAGAATATGCCATCAATAACTTTAAACATTCCCATGTTTGAACTAGAAGACAGCTGGCACAAAGAAACAATTACACAGCCATTGGGAGTTAGCTGACAAAAGATTTCCATAAGTAATTAAGCTCTGTGAGTGTGAGAGGAAAGGAAGGTAAAGGAGATAATGCCCTGATATTTTCCTCATGCCCTTTTGCTGTAAAGCTAATAGCAGACACAAACTGAAGTGACTCTGTGTGTGATTGGCAATAACAGGTCTCTTCCTATTCCAGGTCTTCCAATCTCTCCAAATGCAAATACTTCTAGCCCCCTTGGTGGTCAGTCTGAACAAGCAGAATTTACAGGGTCAGGCTCTAAGTTTGTCAGACACATAGGATTTCTTTCGGTGCTTAATGCCACCTGGGTACGTGGAATGGGCTACTCCATTTCCTTTTCTCCTTGATTCCTCTTTTTTACCTTATGTTTCAAATTATTTAATTTAAAAAGTACTTATTTTTTCTGAGAGGTTGATCTCAGCACCCGTGTAAGAAAAAGATGAGTCAGGCCTCTTTCTCATGCCCATGTTGAGTCTAGAAATGTTTGAAAGTAACAGTTTTGCTGGCAGCATAGGACAGTTCTGACAAACAAGAGGCAGAATTTAGGTGCTGATCATGTTATGGTTGACTTTTACGCATAATAGAATCGTGGAATCTTTTAGGTTGGACAAGACCTTTAAGATGATCGAGTTCAACCACAAACCTAACACCACAAAACTTAACCTAACACAGCAGAAAATTTAGCGCATAAAAACCTGCGGTGCCGTGGCTGCAGAGCTGTGGAAAGGAAAGGAGCACTTAGGGGTCTGGCACAGCATTCCCACCCATCCTCCGGGGCACTCGCAGGTGTCTGGACCCACACACTCCCCTCCGTGGAGACACTTCTGCAGGCAAACAGCTGAACATGTTGACATGAAGCAAGTGAGAAGATGGACGAGACGGATCTGTGTGTTCAAGACCCGCCCGAAAGGTGACCTGCCAGGCTTTATTCCATATGGCTAACTTCCAAAGGAAGGAATGTGTTCTGTTCATCACGTAACCAGTATTCAGGATTCTTTGAAATTTTCTTCTTAGGAAATTTGTCTTTCGTAACTGTCTGCTGGGAGACTTGACATTTCTCATGCTTAGCTCATCATCAGCTAAGAATAATCTCTGTGTGATACATTCATGCATGTTGTGTGCCTGTTACATGTTCCATGCAAAAAAGAAATGTTTTCATAGTAAAGTTTGATGTGTTTATTGCATATATTATATGTTCAAAGATCCTGAAAGAGTGAGTGCATGATTTGGTGTATATGTATGAGCAACACTTCCTTCCTTCAGCATTTCTGAATAAATTATTAATATTATAAATTCAAACCACTGGTTCTGAAATCATATTTACTATAAGGATCCAAAGGGTAAAAAGCCGATATTTTAATCTGGTTTACATATAGTATGTCATCTTGATTATAAATTTATCCAGCTTATCTGTCAACTTCATGGTAATGAATAGCCATGTAAGGAAAAATATTCCTTGAAAATATTTTAGGGTGAGAGGGTTTTTTTTTAATTACATTTTTATGTAACTGTAGTCAGAGTTACAGAATAAGAACACGTCATTCTCCAAATTATGCACCGATGACCTTGAGAGTACATCAGTTTGGAAAGCTTTATAGCAGATTTTAGATAATTCTGTATTTTGAAATATATGACATTTCTCTGCAAAATATAACAAAATATGTGAAGCTGTTAAAACATAAAATCAATGCTTCAAGTTTAATCCTATAAAAATGAATTTCCATAACAAGATGTATAACAGAGCTGCATGAAGCAGAACCAGGGTTCCCCTGCACAGCTTTTTCTCCCTTGTAAGTATCAAGTGTTTATAGCATTTTGTATTACCTGTACTTAAAAATGTTTTTCTTCAAACTGCTGAAGTAGCAAACCAGTTTATAGTTTTTTTAGGAGTAAAAATTGCAATTGATGTCGACTGGACTAATTAATATAATCTGTTTGGTGGGAGTAGAAGTGCTTACGTTTGTTGCAGTGCTTTCCCCTCCAACCAGATGGGCAGTCACAGACATTTGGACGGACACATTTCCCTCCATTCATGCACGTGGGATCACAGACACCTGCAGGAATGTATCAAAGGAAGAACATGGGAGCTGGGAAATGAGGGAAGATTTTAGTAGAGACTTACTTGCTTCCTTCCAGAAGGTTAGTTTGCTTGTAATTAAAAACCAGAAAAGTAATTTGGATTCGAGGGTCTGAAACACTGAGCTCCTATAAATCCTTATGGGAAATGCTGTGCCTTGCTTGGAAACCCTTGGGGGAAGCTCCAGTAAGAGCTGCTTCACCAGAAAGTGGAGAGGGGCATTGATTACAAAGATTCTGAGAAAAGCAAGTGGACAGGCCAAAGCTTGTTAGAGCTTTCATTTCCTCCTGGGAAAATTCCTCATTCGTGTTCTCAGATATTCATTTGGATAAGAAAAGCCTTGAAGAGGGTAGGTTGTTTTCACACAATTTTGGGTAAGATTTTGTATTCAGCCAAGCATAAATCCAAAGATCTATTCCTCCATTGCCTTTTTGTACCATTATTTATTAAAGTATTTACCTTTTTACTTTATTATTTTGCACAAATAAGATGTAAAATTTAAGTTGTTCCTTCAAACACAAGAAGCCAGATGGGTTTTTTGTTGATCTCATTACAAATCTAACAGCTAATTTGTATGTCTCAGATTAAGATGTATTTATCAGTGTTGTTTTAGAACATCCAGCATTAAAATGTCACATTTCTGGGACGTCAAACATCTGCAATCCTGACCTGCTTTGATATAGGGAGCTGTCATAGGGAGGTACCCGAATTCCTGCTGTCCTGCTTCTCCTTGCCTGTTATGGCAGGTGTAGGAAGGACCCATCAGAGGCAGGGTAATTCAGGAACATGGCAGTGCTGGTATGATGGGAGTGGGAATGATTTGCCTTTTACATGGAAGGAGGCATTTGATAATTGGGTGGAGTACAAAAAGCCGTGTAACACAGCAAGGGGCTGGACTGGCCTACAAGAGCCAAGTCAGGAGGAATTTGGCACTGAAGGTGTGAGAACACATTTGTGTCCAAAGGCTCCTGACGTGTTCAAAGCTTTATATGCACGGTGGAACTGCCAGTGACTGGTTCCCATCCCTGGTAATCAGTGTCATTCCTCCCTGCCTGCAGGGACGGGTGGCTGTGGGACACCCAGCTGCTCCTCAGCAGGGAGCAGGGAACAGTTCCTGCGGGCCAGAGGGGCTGGCAGCTAAAACACAGCACTACAGTGCCTTCATTAGCCCCGAGGCTGTGCTGCCTTTTAGCACATCAGCAGCAAGAACAGAACGTGAATACTGATGGTGCAGCAATCCTGACTGCCAGGTCCTCACTGCGTGCTCTGGATGACCACAGCCCTCCCTCAGACCTTTACTGTGGGATGTGGAATCCTGAAAGGAGCCTCAAAATAGGAATGATTGCTAAAAGATAGCATGCAACAATGCTGCAGCTTCTATTAGGTGGGAGAATAACCTTCTGTTCCTCTCTCAGGGATGATCAGGCATTTTTAGGTAGGTAGATTTAGGTTCCCTAATTATTCCTCTGATGTAGTGAAATATTTCTTTTGTGGCACTGGTCTATCCCTTCAGTCCAGGTGCTGCTGCACTGACAACTTTTAGCACTATGTTGCTGCTCTTTCTTGGCTGCTACATTTGCATTTTGTTCTGTGCCAAACCTCCTGGATCCCTCAGCATTGTGACCTTAGGCAGGGCAGACGTGGCCATGATTATAGGGGTTACTTGGACCCCAGCCCTGAAACTGTCATCCTCCATTTCCTTCTTTCTCCACCTCTCCTGATCCAAGCTGTAATCTTGGCCTCTGCTTACTAAGGCTAACAGGGATCTACAGTTCTTGCTGAGCTATCAAAAAAATGCTGCAACGGCTACTCAAAACCTAGATGAATTCAAAGTGCCCATAGCTCTGAAATAATTTAATCTCTTATTTTCACTCTTCCTTTTCCTCTCCCTTTTGAACTCACATCTGCAATAACAGACTTCTGACCCACAGTATTACATTGTGTTGTATTTGACTCCACATTTCAATTATAAAACAGCTCAGACATTCAGAATTTAGAAAAGATGAGCCCTAATCGTAAAATTTGGTTCTAGATTTCAAATGGCCTTATGTTTTTTGATTGTCATGGACCACAGCGTCCCCAGTGCTAGCCTGCTTTCCCAAAATCGGTTGAAAATCTGTAGATTTGATTTTGAGATCATATGAAGCTTGGACAATGTCTTCCTACCATTTCTTAAAAAGTAAAGTGAAGAAAAAATAACTAGGACAGTAGCACTTGTTTAAATCGAAATTTCTCCTTTTTTTTTGTTCTGTTGCTTACATTTTCTGTATATTTTAACCTTATACAAACAATCATATTCCTGTTTTTTTTTCCTGACAGCGGATATTTTGAATTGTACAACAACAGACCTTTTCTTCATCTTCAGGCAGTCAAATTAGTGTGCTTTTACATTAACTTTTAATTTTCAGTTTGCATATAACTGTGCTTGTTCCAGCTCGATTTGCGCTGTAATTCAGCAAAGGTTTAAGCAACAGGTGAGGTCCAGTCTTGATCTGAATAAAACACATAAGGTCAAACTGACTTTCAACTTGAGATCCATTTCTCTCTTTCTTTGTTCAGCTGCCTTACAAATGACCAAGTAGCTATGAAAATACAACCTGAACTGCCTTTATTACTTATGGCATCTCTGACTTCAGTGATAAATCCAAAGGAGTTCAATTCAAAGTGCACTGAGGGTTCAAGCAAGTACCAAACCTGTTCTGAACTGGAGGAGCACTTCTACCTGTCTGCCCTTTGGGGAAAAAACTCTCTTTCTGCCAAGGAATTCACAAGCACCTTTATGTAAATGAATGCAGTGTTATCTCTCCCCTTTTCCTGCCTGACATCTCCACCTTGTCCTCCCTTTCCTTAACTTTCTTAAATACAACTCCATCTCAATACCCACCAGGCAGATTTCAACGTTTGTTAATGATAACTAGTTCGGATCCTGTCTAGTCCCATTCCTTGGCCTCTGTGGAGGAGTTCCAATTTCAAAATAGCAAACAAAAATGTTAGAGCCTCTCACAGGAAAACTAAATAAATTATCAGGCACTAGGAGAGCAAATCAAATTATTGCAATCCTCCCAGGCACTAGCATGACTTTGAAAAGCCTCACGTGGTTTTATTTGCCCTCCCCTTAAAAAAGGCCTGGCATCTTGACCCGGACACAGTGGTTTGATAAATTTGCCATCTCTCTTGAGAACTACTCCTAATGACATGGGTATAGACACATTTGTGTCTTCCCTTTGTTGTAGTTAGGATATATCACTGGGAGTAGGGAGAGTCCGGTACTATCCACAAATCCTGGGTGCAAGCTTGCTGGCAGAGTCTGAGTATCACTAAAGCCTTCATCCCATTTCCTCGCAGCCAGTGTCGACATTTCCACACTCTTCAGTAAGAACCAAAGCACAGAACTTCATATGCAAGAGGTTACTTGAGTCTCTAATGCACCACACTTCTGCAAGGCCACAATTTACAGCTGGGAACCACTTCCATGATCTTATGTTTCCCTAAACTGGTGAGCTAGATAAGGTAAGCCTACGCTGAAGGTGATAGTGCAGGTTAAAGAAGAAGCTGGTTACGTGTTGTATTTCAGACGAGGGGTGCTTTTGATAAGGTAACAAGCAGCTGCAGGTGCTAAGATAAAACACAGGTGCTGCACAGAACATCATACACAGCTCTCCCGTGCACCGAAAGGCACTCACAAGTTGCTGAGTTTTCTGTTTTATGCAGCAGCTAGTTCTCTTTGATGGCTTTAATGCATTTTGACCTTACAATCACTTAAAATTTTCTGCAACCCTTTTCATAGCTTATCCCCTCTAGGCTCACTTGACCCAGGGAAATGCTTCTTGCATCTCTTTTTATCAACCTCCATGAAGCTCCATAGCTCAGCTCTTCAGCCCTAGCATTTTTAAGGTAGTCAGACCTTCTGTCAGCCTAAGGCAAGAACTTGCCTGAAAAATAAATACTTCCAGAGGTTACTAAGACCACCCTACACCTGAAATGCTGTGTGTAAAGTGTGAAGCCTGCCCTGGTGTAAGCAGCACCAGCGATGGACACCCAAAATTTCAGTGACTTCCTTTGCCTGCCTTTGTTCCCACTGATCTACAGTAACGTTCCCGCTAAAATATACATAATATTAAGGAAAATATCTCTGTTATGCAAAGACAAAAGAACTGGGGGCAAAGTTAAGCACTGGACATGCTTTGCTGGACTGTGGACGCTAGATAACAAACAGCCACACTCTTAGCCAGCAAGACCTGCTGAATAGTTTACACTGATCAGAAAAACCAGACATACCCTCCAGACTTCCACTGCTTCTGTGGATTATCAGACAAAAACTTTTCTAGTTGAACCTAAGGCACCTCTAGACTCAAGTACCTCATTACACTATTTCTCACTAGAAGGAGAGAGAAATAAGTAGTGAAAAGCTTTTAATTTTGTTGAAATAAGACAGTCTTCATCACCACCCTCATAAAGTCAAAAGAGAGGGAATATTGAACCAAGGTCCCAAAATCTTAGCAGAGAGGGATCCTCTGCAGTGTTTCAGGAACGGAAACATCCATGTCCTTTCCTGACCACGAGACTGCATAGACTCTTTCTTTCTGAATCAAAAATTACCTGTCATCACACATCCTGAGCCACGGCTCTGATGAGGAGACAGTGCGTCACACTGCAGTGCTGATTAGAAGATATAGTTTTCAAGAAAGCTTTTCCTTTCCTTCCTTCCTTCCTTCCTTCCTTCCTTCCTTCCTTTCTTTCTTTCTTTCTTTCTTTCTTTCTTTCTTTCTTTCTTTCTTTCTTTCTTTCTTTCTTTCTTTCTTTCTTTCTTTCTTTCTTTCTTTCTTTCTTTCTTTCATATGCCCTGTAGAAGCTGAGTAAATTGACCTGCTTCTGGGTGCATCCTGCCTTTGGATGGAGGAGAGAAAACAGCCTGAAGCAGTAACATCTGTGTGGGCCAGCTCAGGCAATGCATCAGGCTGTGTCTTGCTGACAAAGAACACAGAAATGCAGCCAAAAGAACTCCTACTCGTAGATACATACTTCAACTTGTCCCTTAAGTCACCATCCCTGTGCTGACATTTCTGGGTGATTCACAGGCACCGCTTTCATTTCAGGCTGGCGTTGGCTGTGAGCTGATCACTTCTCCATGGGTCTGGTGCATATTTCAACTTGCTCTACTGCCCTTTTGAGGAGCAGGGAGTTTGATCAGTCTCAGTTTTGGTTTTTCTATGTGTACACGTTGTTTTAATGCTTGTTTCCCCCTTGCTGCTTAGTGGTTATCTTGATTTGGTGTGACATTCTCAAAAGCAAAGAGCTGTAGCTGGGGAGATGCAACATGGTACGGACACAGAGCAGGGGACAGATTTAAAAATATCTCTGGCTGTTCTTGTCAGGAAAATACAGCTGGCAGAACTCACGCTGCAGACAGAAATGAAACAAGTAAATGGGAAAGCAGTGGATTTTGTGTTAAAACTGGCACTTTTCAAGTCCTTTTCAGGTGTTTGCAGTTAAAATACTTCACCTGTTGATAAAACAAAAAACCATGGGGTAGCTCTGTGCCAGGAATGGCACAATCGTGATACTTCAGCCTTAAAGTGTAGTGATGTTGCTGATATTTTTCACAGGACAAGAACTGGAAGGTCAGGACAGCAGTTTCATGAAACAGCACAGCTCAGTTTATCGACAGGAAGAAGGTTCCCCATCTCTCTGGGTGCATTATGCATCCAAGCAGCACTGCTCAGGTGAAACATTATCCTGACTGCAGTAAGGAAACAATTGCTTGGATGCTTCCAGGCTCCAGATAAAGATTTGATCTTGCTGAATGATCTTCAAGCCTTAGAAAAAGAAAAAAAAAGAAAAAGAAAAAGAAAAAGAAAAAGAAAAAGAAAAAAAGAAAAAAAAAATCACAAAATGGGTATGTTCTGGCCAAAAAGGACATTTTTAAGAAAGGGCAACATTGTTTGGATTCTATTAGCAGAAACTAGAGGAGGTAAAAAAACGTCATTCACCCCTTTGGAGGGTATAACTGATGCTCAACAGATCATTAGTGAGATGGATGCATCAATATATCTGCTGCTGTGAAGGTCCCAAATGCACATATCTCTGAAAAACACGTTATGGATTCAGGACACTGGCAATTTCTAGTCCCCTCCTTTCTGCTTCCAAGGGCAGTGAGGAAATAATTTTGCCCATGCTGAGTTTTAGGCACATACGTTGTTCCAGAGCTTGATTTTATTTGAAATTCCTCATCTTTGTTGATTTGTATTTGTAAATAAAGAAATAACTTTCTCTCCAAGCTCTATCAGAGTAACCTCGGATGTGTGATCCACTGAATGTCAGTAATTATAACCACAGATTAAATTTTAAGGAGAAAGAATACTTGTCATGTAACAAAATTGCAAATTTTGTGCAATGTTCTAAAATTTGGATCCTTACCCATATCAAGCTACCAATCATTTTGAGGTTTGCTCATCCCTATTTCTTGCTTCACGTACCTCTGACGGAGATGCAAAGCACTTCTTCAATAAATTACCTTTCTGAATAGTAAAAAATAATCTGGTAGAAACCTCTGAGGGATGCAGTGCGGGAGAACAAATTACTACAAGACACAGAGGGAGCTGTAAATGTAATTGTGATGGTTGTGGTGACAGTTTGCATTTCTAATATATTCACTTTAGCACACAGCTCTAGCAATAAGAGTTAGTTTGCATGACCTAGCACACATTTCAGGGGAAAAAATGGTCAGAAAAATTGTAAACTGTGTAGATAGCAGTGCAATGCCAGTGCTTTGCTTAATTATGTCTGGGTCTTCGTTCTGATGTGTACTCTGATATACTTATGGGGCCTTTTAGAGATATTAAAGCAGGAAATAAATCTAATTTAGTTATTAGTTCAGTAAAAATGAGAAAAATAATTACTACAATATGGAAAAACTACTGAGCTGCTAGACTGAACTCCTAGAGTCAGTGTGTAATGCACTCCTGTTTGCTGTCACGTCACGCTCATCAGATGATAACATTTTCTATCAGCTAAAGAGGATCCTGATCTCTCCATCTGTACCTCCAAGAGATTCCCTGGTAATGAGTGGCAGGCAAGACTCTTAAGCCTCAGGAAACTAACGGGAGATTGTCACTCCCATACAGGCAGGGGACTCCACTCTCCTTGGACTGAAATGTCTCCATCTTGGTTTCATGATCTTCATTTTGCCTGTTGCCAGGTGAAACTCTTTCTTGACATGCAGTGGTATGATGTTGGGACAGCTGCCAAATACTTCAGCATCTTTCAGAATGAAGGCCACTACCAACAAAATAAGCACGTGTAGGTGCACATTTGGATATTTGGGGAATATTCTGCTAGGAACCATTAGGTTTTGGGATCATTAGTAAATCCTTTTTCTCATTTTATGGACTGGTTTTAGTCTGATTGCAACACTATTAATTTGAAAGAGACTATAGCCCTACTTTATTCTCATCTTTGCAACTGTTAGTATATGATTAATGTCGGGAATTGCAAAGTACACTCTCAGCACAGCTCATATTCTCCTCTTGTTAGGGGCTAGAGTTTGGTAACATTTTCTCTTCATTGAAGAATGCTGTGCGTTTTATTAGGTCAGTGAACCATTACAACATGTGTATAAACTGTTCTGTTGAGCTGCTTTCTTGTCATGCCTGAATGAGAAGTGAAAGAGGACCCTCATACACAGTTTCCCTCTGTTGATTGTTTTTGCAGCTCTGAGCCTGCAGAATTTAGGCCATTTGGGCACCTTCTCCTTGTGCTGAGCGGGCTAAGCCATCACCCGTGCTTGGTGCAATTTGGTTCCTTTTCATCTGTGCAAAAAAAAGGGAGATTCAAGTCTCAAGGTGAAAGCCAGCCACAGGCCACTGTGGTGTGGCTGATAACCCAGACAAAAAGTAAGGACCTCAGGAGGGTTGGAACAGGACTGCTGCCCACACTGGCACTGCACTGATCTGTTCATCACCCTGTTATTAGGAAGTAAGCTCCACCTTACTTGGAAATCAGTGCTGGAGTGGATTGCCTTGCCTGTGTTTTTTGTGGATAAACAGACAACATCAATCTCCATGACTGTCTGTCCTCTGGGCTTTTCGAGTGGTAGATCCATTGCTCCTTTTTTTTAGAGACATTTAAAAATTATTTTAGTTAAAAATGGACCCCCAAAAGTATTGTTTCTTAAACCAATTAGAGGACAAGAAGCACTTATCCTCACACAGAAGCCCACTGCAAAGGGAGATGCAGGAATTCAGGAATCCCTGCACTTTTGCTTTAGGTATGTTTTTACATACAGCAGCAGATCTGGCACATTTCTTCAGTGCCTTTAACATACAAGTTGAGAAATACTCAATCAAAATTTAGATTTTCTACTCTAGTAGAATTCATTCTGTAGTCCGGGAATGTTCTGCTTATGGAATGAATAAAAAATTTAATAAGGCTTTTGGGGCTTATTTAGGATATATATTCAGTTCTTACCCAGATGTATTCTTGTTTCCATCCTGAAAAATAAATTTAGACAGATGCATGTGCTCAAAACCCCTATTAAAATAAATGCATCAGCTACACATATATGAAAAAATGTGGTTTTTAAGAAAGGCCAACTAATGGTTTTGTCACAAATCCTTACTAAGCCTGAGCAGTGAGGAGCATTGCTCTGAGAGCAGACCACAAACCAGGTTGTGCCTTGAGTCATTGTCCCCTGTTTGGCTCTGTCCCTTCCTCTGGGAAGTCACAGCTCTCCCTGTTCCCCCCAGGCAAGATGCACAGCTCATGTCGTGTTCAGCTGAACGGGAAAGACAGAAGAAGCACTGATTTTTTTGTTTTCCTTCAACTTCTGTTGTATTTCCTGCCCAAGGAAGGAAGATGACATCTAATATGAACCTATTCTGCTACACGGACTGAAAAACCAAGTAAGGACTGAGTCCTGTGTTTCCTTTTCCTGTGTCTCCAGACTGGGCACCAACCAGTCAACAAACCAGCCTGGAATTCGTTGTGCTTTTCTTGCACAACTAATGCTTTGAACAGTAAGTCACAAGCCTCTCTGTTATAAGTAGCTGCTCATTTACTTCCAAACACCCTCTGTTCCAGGATATTTGCCATCCAGAAATCTTAGACAAATACTTGTTGCTTTTAAGCACATCCTTGTCATATGAAAAAACAAGTCTAATGCAAAGGATTCCTCCATCCACTTGGATGAGATATGTGCTTTGTTCCTTACTTGGTTGTGTGGGAGGGTTTGCTGGACCTCTGGCTTGCAAACTGGCTGATTTTAGATAGCTTAAGTCAATCTGGCTACTCAGTGAAGACATTCCAGAGAATATATCACACAGTGTCAAGATGACAATTCGGCAGGAGTCTGATTTGTTGAGCAGTAAAACTTCCTGATTATGCAGCTGGCGAGGCAGTAATGTACAGAAACATTACATGGGAAGGCTGGAATATGGGAAATCAGTGACTTTCACAATATGACATTGCTTAGCAAAAAGCTGCCTTTGAAACCCAATGTTCACATTTCCTATTAGTTTGCCTCTAGCTCTCATGCAAGGAAAGTCCTCATGCTGCCGGGAAGGAAAAAGAAAGGAGGAGGGAAGAGGAGCAAGCAGAGCTGGAGGAATGAGTGTGAGTTATATTTCTCAGTGTGTATTGGTTATAAATCCTGGCTGCAGGAATTACTGAAATGGAGAAATAGTTATCTCCTAACTATTTTGCAGAGATCCAATCTGCAAAGTGCCTGTGTCAGAGCAATGATTTATGTGATACAAAGTCGTCAGGATTGAGCCCCACACAATAAAATAGTTGCACACAGAAACATGTTTTTGGTTTTAAACGGTGAGCAGACCCCGGTCACTGAATGTGCTGCCTGGCCAGCAGGTATAGTGCCTAAAGAGGGGCCGAGGTCAGGCTCCAGGTGTGCTTGGGATGCTGGAAAAAGGAGGAGGAGGATGCTCGGCACTGTTCTCCCGTAACCTCTGCTTGCTGATGAGCTCCAGAGGGAGCTGTGGCTCGCATTTTTTCGCTCAGAGATGCACTCACAAGAAGCAGATAACAGAGGAGAAAGGATAAATGTGTGGTCCCATGAATCCCTCTTTCCCCCCCCTTCTCTTCACTCCAACCTTTCCTAAGAAAACTCAGCTTTAATTTTTAAAGTTGTTTGCAAAGCAGTCCTATGAAAATACATGTAGTAAATAAAGGAAACATAGTGTGTTGCCTTTGTTTATAGTTTTTGTAAGTATGCAGTAGAAATCAGTCAGAACCCTGCTTTAAGACCTTGTGAAAAGCAATGACATCCCAGGATTGTTAAAGCTGTGTGCTTTTCAAAAGGGAATTCAAACCACTGCACAAACTGTTTTCCTTTTTAGTGTTAGCGCCAAGTGTGTTTGTTGGATGCAAAGTTGATCCAGAAATATATTTTATTTTGAGGTGCTGCCAGAACTTGCCTCTTCCCTCTCAGCAAGACTGATTATACTGGAAACAATCCGTAGCAAGTGAGGATGCAAGGCTGCAGATTGCTGAGGCACAGCCACACATTCCCCTGTCAGCGCTGCCACCCGCGCGCCCGGGGTGTGGGTGACTGCTTTGCGTGATCACCAGGCACTGACTGCAGCTGGCAGCCAATCAGACCTCAATGATCGACACTTCTTTTGGTTTTGGAGATGATGTTTATCTACATACAAAACACAAACTTGCAGGCTGAATGCCTTTCTCCATACACTCAGGAAGCAAAGGAGAGCGAGCCCGAATAAAAAAGATGTGTTGCCTCCACTCTGTCCTGCACATTTTTGGCTGTCATGTAGACAGTATTAGAAATTCCAACCTGTACAGGGATGCAAGTGAAAATCCTAATGCAGAAATTCCAAACTCCACAGGGATGAAAGTGAAAATCCTAAGGCGTGTTTCCATATATTTACATAAACCAATAACCTATTTGGGTTCAGCTTAAAAATAATCTGTCTATGTTGGGTTGCATGGCTTTTAGTTTTAATTATCTTCTTCGCTTGAGAATCTGAAGCTGCCAAAACCAAACAGAAGCTTTTCCTTCTCTGTCCATGAAGGTGAGATATTAGGAAGGAAAGAGAAATGTCTAAAAGCAGTAGAAGCAATATCAACATATCAAACAACAGCAAAATTGAATACACTTCTAATTTGTCTATCTCAGTATTAAGTTTACTCATGCTTGATAGGTTTTATTAGGCAGGTAATAAATCCACACAAAATTTCTAAGATTATGGACTGGGTGTAAGTATTAAACTTCCAGTAAACAGTACATGATCACAGTTTTTTGCTGTCCTGATGTATGCATTCCTTCTCCTTACCCTCTGTGTGGATATTACAACTCTGTGCAAACTGTAATAGCCTGTCAAAGTCAGGGCTCAGCCACCTTACATGGAGTCCTTAAAGCAAGACAGAAGAGATGCCCAAATCTAAAAAAACCCCTCTCTGTAAAGTTGAAATCTACTGAGTGTTTTCCTGATTTCTTCTTGCCATACCCCTCCTAGGAAGCTCAGCAGAAGCCCTGCACCAATACTGTCCCAGCTGGGTTTCTGAGCACTCAGGCACGCAGGCCGTGGGGCTGTCCCACCTCTGCACAGTCAGCCACCCGAGGTGGTCCTAGAATTATCAAAATTAATTTGATAAATGTATAAATACAGATATATATACTGCTAGTGACACTGCAGAATGAGCTACATGATACATGAGCTGTTTTTTAAAAATTAAATGGATATTATGGTAGTTTGTACATGTTTTATTTCAGAAAAAAGGCTGGAGGGAATTCTTCCTGCTTGGAATTGATCCTCCACTTTTTCATTTGTCTGTGTGTGAGTTAGGAACACGTGTCTGTGTTTACACTTTTAGCCTTTCAGGGTATGCCACATATGTCAGCTGATCCCCCAATCTGGTCTGTGCCCGATTGAAAATGATATAAAATCATGCCTCAGAAAGGTGTGAGATGTGTTTTGCATTTGAATTCTGAGAGGTCCACGGGACAGAGAGCAGCCTCCCACTGCTGGGAGCACTGGATTTCTCCATTTTGTGTGAAGGGAAGTTTGCAGGGGTCAGCTGAGACTGAATCCTGCTGCGTGCCTTGCAGTCCTTTCTCCAGAGGAGCAGCAAAATCTGGAACCTCTGCTAGAGGAGAGAGAAATTGTTTTATGTGACTATATGAAGACGTATGGCTCTGATAGGAACCGCTTGTTATGAAAAGCTTGTGAATAAATGACTTCTTTTGATGGATCATGATACTTGTCCCATGTGCTGTTGACTTTAGACAAGGAAAAAGAAAATTTACTCAACATTTTTCACCAATTAACAGGCAGCAGTCAGTTAGAGCCAGCAAAAAGTAGTATTTTCCTTCTGCCTTGTTATGTTTCTCTTCATTCTTCGCATTCACATGTTCTTTATTTAAGCTTTTATAACACAATTATATCACTTAATAAACCAGATAAATAGCAGTTATTGACGTAGAATGGAGGCTTGGATCAGAGAAAACACCAATATTTTCATCATCTCAAAAACTTTTTTGCAAAAGATTATACCAAGATGGACAACAAAAGCTCAGGAACTTTTGGAAAGTGGAAAGAAACCCGCTGTGAGTTGGTAGAGTTTGGGGGATCTCAGGGAGTGCTTGGCTAGGCTGCAGTCATCATCAGTGCGCTCTCCTTTGATCAGCCTGGAGATGTGGCAGGATGTTTAAAGCTGAAAACAGCACTTCTCTAATGTTCTCTAACCTCAAAAACAAGATGCCAAACATAAGGTTTTTTCCTCCTTTTTTCTCCCTCCAGCACATTCCTGCCAGAACAGACTATTCAATTGTGTGCTGTGCATCATGACTCTCCCTGCTGAAGGAGGGGAGAGCTGCAGTGTGGGGAATGAGAGGGCTTTTGTTGCTGCAGGGAATTTTTTACTGGCTTTTTTTCTCTGTGTGTGTGAGAGACATAAAATGCTCTGGAAATGTACAGATTCTTCCTGCCAAGAATGGTTGTTTTCACGGCTCCCCTCTTGCCAATTTCAAACTGATTAAGAAATAATAAAAAAAAAAGTTTTCACATACATATCCTAAACTCCCTGCCTGACAGATATTGTTGAGCAATAGAGTCTGTAAAAGTGCCAAAATAACCTATTTCCCCAGAAGAATAGAAGAATCAAATATTAATACTGATGGTAACGTGAAGAGGGAGTTTTCAGTGACAACAAATTAAAGGCTGAATTGTTATTAACCAATTACCTTAATTAAGCTGGAAGTATGATCTAATATTTTTAGGATCTTAGCTTCTTGGCCATTGGTTTCAATTTTTTTTCCCCCAAAAATCTTTAATGCAAAGCAATTAATTAATCTCCAAATACAAGCGTTACTCATTTTGGACACATGAAATATTTACAGAGGATATCAGCAAAATGTTCTTTAAAGTTTGACTTGCCTTTATGCTATTCTAATGAATAAGTTGGTTCTGTTCTAACATAGTGTCATATGGGTTCTGATAGAAATAAAGGCCAACATAGCATAAATACAGGTTAAACTTTCTGTGGAATATTCACAGAGAGGGGAAAAGCTGTTTGGGAGTCAGAGAATGCTGGAAAACAAAGGGAAATGTGTAACTTACTCTTCTGACACCTTCTCCCAGTGTAGCCCTCGGCACAGGAGCACACATTGGTTCGGACACAGTGACCACCGTTCTTACACGGGGGAACGCACGCAGCTGGTGAGAGGAAAGGAAAAGCTTTGTGCACCAAAATCACACCCGTGATAAACACTGCCAAAATACAGGGTCATTGCTTAAGTGCCTGTGTTGTGCTGTAGAGGATAACAAGAGGCGTTTCTTTTAGCTGGGGTAGGGAAAATGTCTCCCAAAGGGAGATTTGGGCAGTTGCCTGGATGGAGGCCCTGATTCTGTCTTGTCTGTGGAAAGACTGTGGGATGTGATTCCAGCACCCAAGGGTCTCTTTTAGATACTTGCAGTTAAGTGGTTGGAATATTCCCAAGAGTCACAGGTTTTTAGTGCCTTTCAAAGGGCTTCCTCAATGATTTCTGCCCTTGAAATACAGATCAGTGTTTGACATTTGCTGACTTGGTTTTGGTGCTGTTTCTTCCCCCTTTCTCAATGAAGCAGAAGGAAAGGCTTTGCTTTTCTGCAGCATCCATCCACTATATCCTCATACCAATTCCATATACCACAAAAGTGAACACTTATTTTCAGGCTTTAGCTCTGCCTAAACCATAACAATTGAGGGCAAAAATTTCCAATCACCTAGATATTGAAAATCACCTTCCCTGTTCAACTCCAGAGAAAGATCATCAAGTACCTGTCTGTATCATTTTCATTTTCTCCTTCCTCCCCAACATCATAAAAACAAAGGGTTTCCAGCAAGCCCCATTTGCAATTAGATTTTTGTGTGTGAATCATTCACTTGCAAAAATATGCATCAGGACTGCATTCATCTAGGAGCTCCAGGGAAACAAAAGAGAGCAAGAGCAAAGAACTTTTAATATTGAAACAGTTCAGGTTTGGTAATACGAGTACATTTATATTTCCAGATTCAGGAGGAGTTACTAGAGCCAGGCCCCAAAAAAATAAGGAAAAGTGAGAGGTGTTAGCACAGGGGCCTCTTTCCTGTATGTTCTGCCTGAGAAAACGGGTCATTACAATACTAATTCATTTGACTTCTGTAGCACAAAGTAAGCAAGAAGTCCAGGATACTCTTGGGCTCAGTTTAGAGCTCTCAGTCGAGGATAGGGGTTCAAAATCAGATCCTGCCCACTCAGGGCAATATTTGATCAGATCTTTAAGCAGGGATCTAATGGAGTCCTGTGTGTCTCCCATCCACAACACTTTAAATTGGTCAGGTAGGTAATACTGGGAGTCCCATTTAAAGATAAATTATCACCTGGCTCTGAGACACAGAGTAGTACACACCACAGGGTAGCCAAAATGAACAAAGTTGAGCCATGCTTACTAACTAGTGATATCACTGACTAAGACAGTTTTCGAGTAATTATTTAGTTATCATTGATGGCATCACAAATAAGTGCTTGCTCCTTCACAATACCATCAGGAACAATGTCATGTGGATTTATGACAGACTATAACCACAAAGGAGCACACAGAGTTATGACAAGGAGAGTCTCTGGATATACTTCACGCGGGGGCAGGAAATGTTATAGGTGCTGTTTATATTTTAAGCCTGGATCCTTTATCAAGATGATGAATAGAACTTCCTTACCTCTCTGGCACTGCGGCCCGTAGAAACCGTAAGGACACGAGCACATATTTGGCCTCACACAGATTCCTCCATTCAGGCACACGGGATTGCACACAGCTGGAAGGGAATATAAGATAACTTTACGAATCTCTGATAGTGTTGAACTTTCTAGAGTAGGCACTCTTTTACTGCTGCATATATAATTAGTATAAATATTCCTAGTAACACTGTGGTAAGTTTCATGCCATCCTTGCTGGTCACTTGTGCTGCAGCATTTATTCATGGTCGACACAGTGGGAGCATTTCAGTGGTGTTTTAGCATAGCTTGGGGGATGAAATAGAGTGTAATTTAATGTAATAATTTAATTTATTTTGGATGCATGCTTTTGATTCGCACAGTTCATTTGTTTCCATTCCAGTATTCTCACCAAACACGATCCCAAGGTACTAAATGTAGTCAAATAAAAGACACCCTGGATAACCTGGAGATGAGATATTAATTGTTGGCTGCTTTGTCTGTGTTCAGCAGAGCATCATGGCATTTCCATGAACTTGAATAGGTGTGCACCAAAAAACCTGTTTGTTCTGCCTCATTTAAATGCCAGTTCCCACAACACATTGGCTCATTCATCACTCACAAAGCCACTGGCTGAGCTCCCTTTGCCTCTTTATGTATCTGTTATTACTGTAGATGATATAACAGGCATTAGGAATTAAAAACTGTATTGCATATTTCTATGTGGCAAGTACCAGACTGTGAAAAAAAACCCTATTAGAATTGCAAATTGATTTAGTTGGGAAGTCGATGTGTGAAGAATAAGGAATCTGATAAAGTTTTCATTGTAAAGCAGAGTGACACTTTAAACCAGCCTTTTTCCTCCTATTCCCTTTGTCTTTCAGTATCTTACAGAATAGCCCATTAAGTAAATTAAATGCATTTAAGCTTAAATAAATTAAGGGTCACTAAAATGTTCCAGATGAACTGAAGAAGAAATAAAACATCAATTTGGAAAGAGAAAAAACCTGAAATTGTGGTCTAGATGAGAGGCTCTTCTGACTAAGGAGCAGTCACTTATGAAGTCAAAAAGAATTTCATTTATTGCTCAAGGGGAATTTAGTTCAGGCGTCTCATTCTCCTGGCTAGTTCACAGATGTCCACGCTCTTGTTACTCTGTCAGTGTTTGTATATCTATTGGCAAAGTCCTCTTTTTTTTCATTTCTATTATCTGTCTTCTTCCAGAAATTTCTATCATAGCACTTGAGGTGGAAAATCTCAGCAGTATCCACAAAATACTCTGCGAAGTGCACACAAAACCACGCCAGAGAGGTGAGTCTGAGAGTCTTTCACCTAAGGTATCTGTCAGCAGACAAAAAAACCCCTGCTGCTGGAATATTTAGGTTTGGAATTTACTGCTACCGTTGCTTGTTGCCGGTCCTTCCCTTTGAACAATCCTGTTTAAAGCCAGGCCAAAAAAAAATTGCAGAACTCCACGAGAAGAAAAAGAGGAGATAGTGGGAACCAGAATAGCAGTGACAATCCCAGACATTTCCTGTGGATCTTAGCTAGGCTAATTTATGTGTCCTCAATAGGTCTGTCATTTTAGCACTTACAGGAAGAGCAATCTCCTGGAGATGGAGGTTAAAATGACATCTCTCACCTTCCAGGAAAGGTAATGTAGGCTGAAGGTGTCTCAGTCATTTAATATTCACCATGGCAGAGGCAGACTGCCTCTGGAGCCTTGAGGTCTGGCACTGATTAAGGTAGTCCCAGTCTTTTAATATTTCACTATTTTGCATGCCTTGTCTCAGGTGAGTGCTGCAGTTTCTGGGCCTTTGGAGGAAAATACCTATTCCAGCTTTTAGGACTTTGATCCTGAGAGGAAGGTCTGAGCTGTGTCTGTTCAAAACTGAGTCCTGACAAGAAATAGGTACCTAGTTCCAGTCCTCACCTTGTCTTTTTTGTACTGATGGGTGGAGGAGGCTTTTCCCTGAGCTCCCACACTCCTGTGGATGCTTTTTGTAGGTGCTCTGCAAGTGTGAGGTGCAGGCAGGAGGAGCAGTGTGAATTCTGGTGGCAGTGCATGCTAAGGGTTAGCTCCGGAATCTCACAAGCTCAAAAAGCTGCAAAAAGATTTTGGTTTTGTGTTCCCTCTATGTAACCCTGAGTTTTAGATAAACATCTAAACTTAGGAATACTTACATAAACATCTAAACTTATGAATGCTTATATAAACTCAATGCCTTCTGAGGTTTTGCCCTGTACTTGGTCTCCTGTTCCTGTGCTTTAAGCAGCAATTTCCAGTCTGAATGTTGAATTGTGGGAGCCATGGGGATTTCAGGCAGGATCACTCATTTCCAACCACTTACCTACTTCACAGGAGGGGCTGCTCCACCCGTTCCTGCATTTGCACTCATCCGGTGACACACAGACCCCCCCATTGTGACACTGCCTGTTACACACCACTGGAAAACACACAAAGGATCGAAATCTCTGACCACTAACACCAGTGCAGGTCCTAAAGTTGCTCTATTACAGCAAATAACTAATTGTATTAGCCCAAGAGGTAAACTGAGGGTTGAGTCTGTCCCTTTCCTTGGTTTTCTTTCTCTTTTAGAAGGCACACATCTAAAGTCTTTGCTCTTTAGGTATTCCAGCTACTTGGGCTCATATATAAAATTATATTCCTGTCAGGAGCAACCTGATATTTAAGTAAACAGCAAGGGCTGTAATGATGGAAGTGCATGTGTTTTGCCAACATGCTAACACAGATTTGAAGGCTGATTTTTAGACATTCTCTGTACTGAACTTCTTTATTAACTTGCATTGTAGAGTAACAATTCCTAACAGGTATGGCTGGTATTCTGTGTTCTCAAAATCAGCGTTACGGCATTCAAATTTTATAAATGTTACTATAAACAACATGCACGTTCTTGCTTCTTTGTTTGTTTTTCCAGAAGCATTTTTACGTGAAAAATGTTGATTTAGATGTGCATATTTTTACATAATACAACTATGCTGCTGGTAAATATATCCTCTGAAATAGCTACTGTATAGCTTCAACATGTTGTCCTTTGTATTCAGTGATTGCTTTAAGGTGAAATATAGAGAAAAATATAAAAAGTTGTTTTTTTTTTTTTTTTAAATCTTGTACTTCTCTGCTAATTGAAACATGTAACGAACAATGCCTGGGTGAGTTCATACGCACTGGTTTCACATCGTGGGCCTACAAATCCATAAGCACAGGAACAAGTGTTTTGAGGTAGGCAAGTTCCCCCGTGCTCACACGGCGGCTCACACTGCGCTGCAAGGGGAAAACACGAGGAGAAAAGCACAGTTCAAATATTGCTTTCGGTGTGTTCACGAGCACAGCACAGGTTGCTGCTTTCCCCACACCATTTTATTAATCCAGGAAGTAATTTGGCTGAGGAAAACACTGCAGGATAGCAGCAGGTATCACATTAGCAGTACAGCACTAATGAGCAGCTACATAATGTCTGCAAGGGAATGATTTTAACATAATCATATTTAACTTCTGAGCGTGCACATTTTTAAGTAGGTATTTTTGAAGTCTAGGGATGGATGAAGTACAAATGCAGTTAATACTCAAGACCTTACCCATCCCTCTCTACAAATTTGCCTTGTGGATGGTCAGTAAGCCTTTACGGGTGTCAGAACTCAGAATAAAGCAGAGATTAAGTGTTTCTTCCTTGTAGAAGAGAGTTGCGTCTGGATTTGTCAACAAAATGGCAAACATTTAAGCAAAAATTAAATATTTAATGAGTAGTATGAGCTCTGCAGACAAAGCTGCAAATTAGAAAATGATTTCTTGACTTATTGCAGTATGTAATGCCATTCAGTGGAAAAAAGAGGATGAGCAGGTGTGTGGAAAGGACTGCAGCTCCTGAAACAGGCTATATGCTGAAGGCACATTTGTTTTTTAAATGTTGATCATTTTGAATCTAAAAGCTTTGTTGTACAGGGAGCCTGGAAGATTTAGCCCCTTAAATCTGAGATCCAAGGCAGGTACCTGACACCAGATGTCCTGAACACTTCTATTTGTAGCCCTCTAATAGAGGTAATTGTGTATGGCAAACTCAAGAGAGGAGGAGGAAGATCACTGAAGGGACAAGACGATCACTGGCAAAGCAGAGCTGTGGCAGGAGCAGAGCAAGACACGTGTGTCAGGGGACTCTCATCCCTCTGGGAAAAAAAAAGGCACCTCACATACCAGAGTGAAAAATATCTTTCCTTCTGTGTGGGAAGTGAATGCAGAGAAAAATGTTGTACTTTGGCTCACTTCACTGGCAGAGTTTTGTCTTTTATGAAGGATATGAAGCTAAGCAAGGTTATTCCAAGGAAAATGCAAAATGAAGCTAACGAGATTTGGAACAAAGCATCTTTCATTTTAAGTATTCTTACAAGGGAAAAGAACACTAATGTACCATATTTTGTTCTTAAAACTGGAAAACGGACTATGTAAATGGAAAGCAAAATGAAGGACAAATTCTTGGGGCACCACATAATTTAAACACTGTTATAGTTAGACCTCCTCACCTCTTGTGATTGTAACCAAACCATGGAATATGAACTTTTCTACTCCAAAAAAAAATGAAAGCCCACACACATTCACCAATTACAGGAAAAAAGACAAGCTATAAGCAGGTGCTTTTAAGTAAATCATTTTGACACAAATAACATAGACAAAATATATTTGGCATTTAACTGTGAAATTTTCCATGCTGCATTACATAACATTAGGGTTTGACCTGTCTGAGAACAGAAAACTTACTGGGTTTATTTTAGATCCATACTGTGGATGCTGAGAATGTCATTAGGCTAAATTTAGTTTTGGTTGGATGGGCTATAAGGTTTAGACATTTGCAAATCAACATGAATTAGTTGAAATTCAAAGTGTACATCTGTGAAAAAAAATAGATAAAACCAAATCATCATTGTCTGGATAACCAGATAGATATAAATAAGTTTAGATTAGAGATTAGGAAGAAATTATTTGCTGTGAGGATGGTGAGACCCTGTCACAGGTTGCCCAGAGAAGCTGTGGATGCCCCATCCTTGGAAGTGTTCAAGACCAGGTTGGACAGGGTTTTTCACAACCTGGTCTAGTGGAAGGTGTCCCTGCCCATGATCTGAAACATCTCCATTACCCTGGCCTTGGGCAAGCACAGGACCTGTTTACAAAGGCATTTCTTTGCAATTAGAAATTAAAAGCTGGTAGAATTAGCTAATAAAGTCTATGTGGAGATAACCGAGTACAAAACCTGGGGGAAAAGCTCCTTCTAAAGTATATTAAATGAGATTGCATTTCCTGTAGGATGATGGTTGCATAAAGCCTCCAGGTGCCTGAGTACTGTGCCAGGCACGGTGACATTCAAACATATTATGCTTTATTTCAGCGTGGTTTGTATGTAGCACGTAAAGCAAGTGTGTCCGTGTGAATAGAGTGCTTTCCATCTGGCCTTTGCACATTCCAAGATGCATCTGAACTGTCAGAAAAGAACATGGTATTTTGGATATTAAAACATTTAGCTCTTATGGTGACATTTAATACTAAAATGTTTAAAACTGTTCTATTACTGGTGAATAGCAAAAGATAAAAACTGAACACTGGCTGCTCAGTGAGAGGGAGAGTAATATTCACTTAAAAGACATTTCCCACTGTAATAGAAATATACTGCTTGTGTCAAATTCTTTTCCCAAACATCTATCTTTCATCTTCTGAAATGAATATTTTTTTTCCATAAGCATTTGTTAAATTGTAGGAAGGTATTGCAGTGTTTTTATACTAAGCGGTTTTGGATAGGAAAAAATAACAGCAACGAGGAAAATATTGCTACAAATGGTCAATCTTGCTGTCAAATGTATGTATGTTTATGTTTACAATTTAAAATCTGGAGGTGAAAATGGAGAAGTGCATTATTGTTTTCTTTGAAAAGGCTTTTTGGGAAATATCCTAAAACTCCTATTTTCCATTAGAATGAGATCATGCACTTTTTATAAGTTTCTCTGCAATAACTTTGGGGGCACTCAGGAGTACCAGATGCTGTGTGGTTTCCCTCATTTTCCATAGCCTAATCAGCAAATATCTTCCAGGACAGAATTATTGTTTAGTGTCTCAACAGTGAGTAACTCCCTGAGCCATCCACACATGAGGTTCTGGGTCACAGCAGCTAAAGCCAGACTTGGAGGTGTGAGAGCATTTTCAGCTTAAAATTTTGATCAACAGTCAGATCAGGACAGTCGTCACTGGAAGGAGCGTGGTCTACCTTGTTTCACCGTACGTTATTTATTTTCTTTCAAAGACACATTAATCAAACTTCCTAAATGTGGAGATGAAGTTTGAATATGTGCAGCACAAGGGAGGTGAAAAAAGGGAAAAGAAAGTTCCTAGGTTATTGGTTTTTCTTTTGGAAAGTTGGGGACTGAAATGTTTCTTTTGCATGTAAGATGCACAGATAAATGAAATAAAGCATAGGAATAAAACATGTATTACTGCAATTAAAATGACTCATTGCATATTTAAATAGTCCAGCAGTTCAGAGCCTGGTTGTGAGAAAAATGCCCATCATAACAGCTAGAATATTAACAAGAGTAACGTGACTGAGTAAATTGGGAATACAAATGTAGGCACTGGTTCTGGTTAGGTTGTACTAAGGTGTTTTGTTTTATGAAATGTCAGATGAATGCTCATCTGCAGTCAAAAAAACCAAATAAAATGTTAGGGATGGTTAAGAAATGAGCAGAACACAAAATTCCAGACTTTATGATGGTTTGTATCCATAGTGAGCTCCATCTCAAATGCTGTGGGCAGGTCTGATCCCCCAGCTCAGAAAAGATGCAATAAAAGTGGAAAAGACACAGAAAAAGTTGCAAGGACAAACAAAGTTATAGAAGAGCTTCTGTACAAAGAACAAGTGAACGTATCAGGTCCTTGGGAAAGACATGACTTGGGGATAGGATAGAAAACTGTGAAACCAGACTTGGCCTGGAAAGGGTGAACAGGGTAAAGTTCAAAGGCATCACCTTGGTGTTTTGAAGCACAGGATCCATAATTTCTGGGAAGTTATTCAGGACAGTATCCCTATATCTTTCCCGCATACGGCCAGACAAATGTTCTTGGCAGCTATTGGAGATAGGAGAAGGAGTTTTGATGTGATATGTAGATTTTTTCAGGTGTAAAATGTCATAAAAGATGAATGTGAGCTACCCGATTTTATTTGCCTTGTTTCATCCAGCTGTACATCCTGAGGTCATAATGTTTTCCCAGCTACTCCATCTCGCCTGTTATTTTGAAAATTATTTGAACAGTGGTTTTTCAATGTCAAGGCAATGTTGGGCTTTTAACTCTTGAGCAAAAAGCGTGACTCTTACTGTTCTAGATTTCCCCTTCCCTTAGAAAATACTGTGCAAAGACAATAAAATAAACCAGACTTTTACTGACTTCACCCTTGTAAGAATATGTTTCTAAAGCAGCATGACTTTACCTTCAATAGGAATGCTGAGGGTCTTTTATGACAGCTAAAAGCCAGAAAGAGTCCTTAACAGTCAACCTAATCCAAAATTGTTTTAAATAATGGTCTGCATTCTATAAAATGGAGACTTTGACTTTTTAATTGTAGTTTTAGCAACCAGACACTCCCTATCAAAGGATATTACAATTAGGGAAAAAAAAAAAGGATGACCAGAAATTTGGCTTAAAAATTCCTATGCTTCATCGTTTTTCGTGTCTAAGTCTCTCAGAAAGAAGCACAGCAACCATGCCTAGAGCAGAGCTTTTTGTTAAGTTCCAATCTGTTATCAAATGGAAAAGAAGTGCTGCACCTTAGGGCACCCTAAGGAGCTCAGGGAGTACAACAGCTGCTCTCAGGCAGTGCCATGTGCACAGACCCTGCTGAATGAACTGAGCCCAGGGAAATGACAGCATTTTCCCCTTTTCCTTGCCCAGTGGATGCTGCATCTTTGAAAGTGCTGGCCTGTGGACCTGTGGTGGAATGGGGAACAGAGGCAGGACAACCAGGAGCTGCGCTGGTGTGACAAACAGTACTAACAAATATCTCAGAGCATTAGCCTCAAATGTTACAAAATGCTGCAGAACATGTGCCACTTGTAATACACAAGGCAAAATGTCAGAAACGCTCTGACTGCAATCCTGTTTGGGCTCGTTCTGCATTGTTACAGTGCTAGGTTTTTATTCAGCTGGCACACTGAGCTGAAATGTGTAAAGCTCTGTACGTGCCCTGCCACACCTGCAGTGAGCTTTGGCAGGTGATACGTGCTGTCCTGAAAAGTGCTAGAAGGATACTAGAGCAATGCCTTGGCTTTTACTGCATATATCCTTGGAAACAGCACTCAGAGTGAAAATTAGGTATTTAGCAACCTCCCTCATCACCAGAGGAACTCTTGGCTAAGCTTACTCCATAAATGCCAGGGAGCATCTTCTGCAAGAGAAAATGTGGGAGAATACAGTGGACTATGGCAGGCCTTATCTCCCCTACTTTTATTTTTGGATAGGTGATGCTGGCTATCTCCAAAACGTTACTTCTAAAGCTGGCCTTTTTGGCAGACTAGTCTTAACATTAGGCCACTAATAAATGGTCATATTGCCTTTGTGAAGGAGGGGGAAGGAGCTGTAGAGCCTTGAGGAACTGTTTCATCTCACCTCACCTATGGAGTACGTAGCTACTGCCAGAAGTAAAAGAATTAATAATCTGCAATTCTTATTATGCCAAAGCAAGAAAAGCAAAAGCAGGGTTCTACTTCTTACAGGCAACAGAGGTGTCAGTAGTGAGGGAAATGTTCTAAATGGAAATTGATAAAATCATCTGAAAATATCTCAGTTTAGGTGCCTGAATATAAGCCACACACACTGACATCTAGCTATGTTCTCCCAAAAGAAGGTAGGAGATTAGACCTGATGATCCCCAGGGGTCTCTTCCATCCTGTGGTCCTGTGAGTCTGTGACTCCAAATGCAGGATGACAAAGCAGGAGAGGACTTCCAACTTAAGGATAACAGGGAGACTGAGGGGTTTGTCCAAAGGGCCAATAATATTAAAGATATAAAATGTGTCATGATATACTTTAGAAAATAAACTAATTTTCAGAATGCTGCTTATTATTTTTTCCTCCTAGTCCTCCAAGCTTGATTTTGAATCTGCAGATTTGGGGAAAAAAGCAATTGCATTCTATCACAATATAAATACCACTTGGTAAAGTATTTATGATCTTAGAGTATTTTCAGACACTCTTATTAAACAAAGGTCACATCCACTCAAGATGCAAAGGTTTTAAAACTTGCTATCAGAGGGCTGTTTCTTTTATCTCAGTGACTTTTGATATCAAATAAGGTGGTGACAATTACATATTGTGTTTGAGTCCATGAACGTTTTTGCCAAGGATATTATGTTGAAGCCTAAAGATTTTGCAAATGTTGGTCTCATCTAAACTTTGATCATTTGCCCAATTTTGCTGCCTCCTGTTCTTAGAGGGCACTGCTGTCTTGAGGGGAGTCTGTGTAGTTGTGTGGGCATTGTAAAGTGCTGATAGCTGAGGTTATGACAGGACTTAATCCAAGAAATTATCCTCATTTTTCAACCTCTGTCATGATGAGTGAGCTACATCTGGCATGGGAAGGGACATCCTTGGCTGGAGGTACAATGGGTGCTCTTCACACTAGTGGCTGTGCTCCAGGGTGCGGGTGTGCAGGGGGGCTCGGGATGAAGCAGAGCAGGGAAGGGACAGGTTATTTATTGAGTCAGGTGTCATGGTCGGTGACAAGAGACAAATGAAGGATGTTGGTGTGTTGTGTCATCAAGCCCCAAGACACAGAGTGATGTTGGTAATAAAGCATTTCATCCTAAAGACTCTCCAGGGAGATTTTCGGTAATACCAATAATTGAAAAAAAACACCTCGTCTTGCAAGATAGTAGAAGGCAGAGGTAGATTTATATTTTAAGGTAGATTTATGTTTTCAGGACTGTACTGATGGGCATACAAAATGTACACACAGCAGCCTTATGTCCATACCATAAATATTCATTTGCACTTGGGCCTGGTCTTTGAGGGGAGGCCTTTCCGTGGACAGGTTTGCATGGAGCTTCCCAGCACTTTTGCATACCTTTCATTTGACTCTTGCCAAGCGAATCTGAAGGTATAAAATAGAGGTAAAAGACAGACTCCTTTGTGCCAAGTAACCGTAAGTCCTTTAGGAGGGTCATTTCAGAAATGTGTAAACAGGTAAAAAAATTATGGTGCCCCAGATTATAGTAACCTTTTCTTGTACATGTTATACTATATCTCCAGCAGTGCTCTGAGCTCAGAGGGCTGCAGCAATGCTGGGGGCTTCACACCCCCACAAGCCTGGCTTTCAGCAAGGAATTCCTGCAAGGTCCTCCACAGGACATCACAACTGAGACTCCCCTGCTCCATGCACAAAGGGCGAGAGACCGGATGAGAAAGAGAGGGGAAGAGATGATGCAAATACTTCTGCTTTGTGCAGTGGAAGGCCAGTTAAGATCTCAACTTGTCAGAGGGGTGTCAAAAACAGGTGTGATTAATGACAGCAAAGTCAGGGAATTCATTGCTTCAACAATGTGCATAGTCTTATTGTTTTATGGGGGTATTCTCAGGTGCCTAATAAACAACTCAATATATTGTGAAAACCCTCCTGGTGTTACATATTTCAGATGACAAATTCGGTTTTGTATTTAAGATATTAGATAGATATTTACAAGTAATTTTTAAGGTATTAGAAAAAGTAGCTTTTGCTATAATATGTGCTGCATAGAGAAGTAGAATCAATTTTACTCTTTCCCACATAAGTTTTATATGGTTTCAAATGTGATGACTTTAGTAGAATGAATCTGGCATTAAGCAAGATCACAATCTGTCCCTGGTTTTAATAGAGTAGATAGTATCAAATAGACATGTCATTTTTGTAAGCAGAAAGAGCTTTTTCCAAGTTATAGATTTTATTTATTATTTTGAAATATAATTTGTTTTGAAAACAGAATGGTCCCAGCTACAAAAATCTCCAAATTTATAATAAAAATTAACTTTTACTTTGAAGATTTATTAGACTTGGAGTTACAAAAGAACTTTAAAGAGGATTTTCCCCCCTTACCTTCACAGGTAATTCCATCACCTCTGTATCCAGCGGGACAAGGACCACATTTAAACGCTCCACCTTCAGCTGGCTCACACTGCACACCAGTAAAACACGGCATTCCAGCACACACCAGGCTGTGACGCATCCCACCGCGGGGTTTTGGCACTTCCACACGATCCATGGCTCTGCTGAACAACTTCCTGGCTGCTGTGCTCTGTGCTGGGAGCCTTGCTCCAGGGGCAGGCCCTGCTGGGGCGCCAGCACTCCGGGAAGCTGCCTCAAGGGAAGATCCTAACACATGGAGAGGGGAGGCAGGGGGCGTTGCCAAAGGAGGTGCTCTTGGCTCCTGTGTTGGGAAACCTTGGGGTGTTTTCATCCTCAAGACTGTGGCTCGACCAGGCCATTTCCTGGGAGAATATCCATACCTGGAACGAGTTTGCTGAACATGTGACCTTGCATAGAGTGAACTTGCGTTTGTGTTGGGATGAGGAGGAACAGTTCATGTCGTAGCTGGTTTGCGCTGGCTAACATGGAGAGGGGTGTGGGAGGCCACACTGACAGCTGAGGCTCTGGGCTCTGGCTCCTCATGCTGAAGCAGGGGATGTGTGTCACTTTTTTCAAGAAAAAGTTGTTTCTCAGGTGCTGTGAACTCCAGATCAGATTTTTCTGCTGGCGATGTCTGAGCCCGGGCAGTTTTTCTTTTCATTGTAAGGGATGGAGTGTGAATGACTGTGGGGTTCCTTTCCAAAAAGTATGTCATATTTTGTCCTGGGATTTGGGTTTGGGAAAGAAGGGAAAATACCTTTCTTGATGTCTTCAATACATCGTCCTGGTGAGAGTGTCTAGAATCTTCAATATTTCTTCCAGGAAAATCCACATGCCTTTGGAAAGGTGTTGAAACTAGGGCAGAAGGAAGATACATATTAGATAAATTTGCTGGCCTGGAGTTTAAAGGAACTGAAGTGAACATTTAGCTTTGGAGCAAACAACAGAACATCAATTCTAGAAGTAAAAGAACTAATTATCATATACGGTAAGGGCATATTTATGCCAACTGGTATGGAAATGATGTGTGGTATATGCTGTGGGTGACACCACTGCTGATGCACAGAGAATTGCAGAGATGAAACTCCCAGGGAGGCAGTTCATGAACCAGGTGAAATATATTTTTTGTGGCTTAACACCTGAGGTAGTGTCTCAGTAAAGGTCAGGCGTTATTCTTTGAGGTGCAGCACTAGGCTGACATGCAGGAATTAAATTGCAGCCAAGCAAAAACACTTGCCATGCTGGTTTACTAATCATGGCTTACACTAGACCATAAGGTTTTGGTACTCTGCACCTTTTTTTTTTTGTGGTGAATCCTCCAGTTCTTGATCTCCTGAGCCAATATTTGCTTCTTATGAACTGCCTATACTGCAACACTGTGCTGGGAAATGTCCTCCTAGATAGGGCATAACTCAGAGAATTCCTGTTAGAGCTCTTTAAGTCAAGGAGACAGGACATTGCAGTTTGGCACAGAAATGTTGGAGATGGAGAAACACACAGTGGTCCTCGGCAAGATCGTGCCCTAGAGAGACCCCAGTGTCATCAGACCAGTGTATGACTCTGGAATGCTTTTGTCACGCTTGTGGCAGAGGGCAGTTTAGGGGAAGCATTTAAAGGAGACCCATGGAAAAGCTTTGTTGACGCGGCGTGCAGCTCCCTCCGGAAGCGCGAGGCAGCGCGTGAGGGAGGCGCTGGTTTGCTGCTGTCGCCCACCTGTCCCAAAGGCAGCCACCCTTCCAGCTCTGCAAGGAGGGATGATAGATGGGCAGAGGGGGCTCCGTGAAGGGCCTTGAGAGTGGAGACGGGTACTTTGAATCAATACTTTCAGGAAGATTAATGGCCATCTGCTGACGCTAATGAATGGAAGAGGCTATTTTTAACTGGATCTGGCATACTCACTCCGTAGGATACGGAACGTATTGGATCCTGAACAAAAACCCTCACTCGGTTCTAGGGTTAACCCCATGCAGGATGCACCTCTTACTTTTAAATATAAACATTAACTACTTTCTAAAAACTGCCATTGATGGAGAACTTCACCACAATTGGAAGGGAAAGAGATTCAGATGCTTGGCAAGGGTCAAATGAAAGTTAAGGCATTGACTGGAGCAAAGCAAATCTTGGCAGCCAAAGTTGTGTTTATTTGGCTGATAAATAGTGTCATTCTGCTGGCAGCTGATGAGTTTCTATTGCCCTGAAGCACGATGTTTTGGAGTTTTATAATGGCATTGGATCAAGCTATGGCCATCAGTAGGTAAATACATGGAATTTAGTAGAGCAGCAGGCAAATACATGGATTTCAGTGTCCTAAGTATGGCAGGTGAATGATGAGGTACACAGACTGGAAGAAAAGAGATGATGAAGCAGGGAAGACATCAGCAAAACAAGCATGTTAGGGTAGGAGAAGTCAAAGGATTTTAAAACATGAATGAGAGAATGATGAAAGAAATATCTCCATAGAAAATTATCAGTAATAGATGATCATTACAGACCTTAGAAAATTTGATTCAGGGACCAGAAATCAAGACAAATGACAGTGAAGGGCTGAATGACCTCTCTCACAAATTTCCAAACTCAGCCCTGATTATTGCTTTGAGCTCCTTCCACTGTGTCATAATTGAATGGGTTTTCCTCGTAATTAAATTTGAATAACTAGTAAGGGAATCAGACAGACTACCTGAGAAAGGGAAATATTTTGTTTCTGTAGCAGATGATATAGGTGAGACACCCATCCTTCAATTAAGCTTCATATTTCCCTGTAAGGGAGAGAACAGTTTAGGAGCATTTCTGTGATAATGTAATTTTTACCTCTCAAATAATACTACCAATGAAGAGTGGTGATACATTTTGAGTTATGATACATACTGATTAAAGTCCCTCATCCACTCTAGAGGTGACTAAACTTCATAAGGTGTCATTCAAATGTGGTGAACAGTGTCCTCTCTGCTTTCACTGCTTCAGATTTTTGCTTATATTTATACTGTGCAGTTGAGTTCGGATTAGAACATGATAGATTTTTTCTGGAATACCTGAAAATTTCTTTTTTCTGTGTTTCAGATATCTGAATAAGCTAAAACAAAGAAAACAAACCAAAAGATTGCAGACTCAGTTGTCCGTAGTCAGCAACTTTCTCAAATCCTGTGTTACTTGAATTTATTTTCCTTACTGATGATCAATATCTTCAAATGCATGACTCATTATCAATGCAAACCGTGAGTGTGTGAATCTGTTTTCCCTGCAATGCCAACATATGATTACACATTGGACTGGATGAAATCACAAAAAAAAAAAAAAAAAAAAAGGAAAGAAAAAGCAAAGTGCTCAAGGTTATGTGATGGAACAAAATCACATTTTCACTCCCTGTCAGTATTTCTGCCTATACTAACAGGGAAATCTGCAGCAGTGGAATAATTGAGTTTATTTTTCACAGAGGTAGATAAGAGACTGAGAAGCTGCTGCTCTGCTCCAGCTGTGCATGGAGGACCTCTGTTTGTATTGATGGACTGCACCACTGTAAGCAGAGCATCATTCCAGTGTGGATCAGGCCCCAAGAAGACAGATTCCCCTGTCATCCCCTATCTGGGGAAGATCAGAGCAAGGGTGACAGAGGGCAAATTTCCGAGACACAAGTTCAACATCCCTCATCCCACTTGGCACCAGGACAATTTCCATCTATCTGGTGCAGGGGTCCCTCACCCTGTGACCCTCCAGCCTCTGGTTCCCCAGGGTTTCACACTAAGCTCACAAATCAGAACTGTCACAGCCAGTCTCTGGTTCATGATCATCAATGCCATCATGGCACTGCTAAGGCACAGCAAATTCTGACTTCTTGTCTCACTTGAATCGCATTGTATAATGCACTGTTAAATATCTGTAGTTCAGGTGGTTCATGTTCATTCCAAAGGGAATAAAATGTCTACTTAAGCTGGTGAAAACAGTCATTCACAAACAGAGAAGGTACTCGATGTCTCTTAAATCCAGCGTGAGATATCAACATTCTGAAACAGAGAAAAGAAATCCAATACATTTTTTCTCATCTGAGTTTCTGTTTTTTTCTTTTTTTTTTTAATTTACATTTGCAACCTTTCAGAAAAAAAGCCAGATCTAGACTTGAATTAAGAGAAATCAGCTCCCGTCCTGACCCCAGCTATTCCTGTTCCCAGCAAAATGGCACACATTTCACACTCTGCCTAGAACACAGTGCTCCAGCTTGGTTACCATATTCCTTCATGTCATTCCCTCAAGTCTTTGCTGGGCTTAGACGTAGGCACCTTCACATAGTTCTTCTGAAGCCATGTGCCTTGGAGACAGCCCCATCCTGACCAAAACTGGCAGCTGACACCTCAAACACTTGAGTTTCCTGCAGACTTGAGTATTTATCACCTTTCCACCGCCATGCTTCTCCTTGCAGCTCTTAGTTAGAAACTTACCTCTTGGATTTTAAATATGAGTGTAATATTTTTTTATGTAATTACTCGAGCAAGACACTTGTAAGCATTGTCATGTAATCTCAAGTGCTTCTCTCTTTTTTAATTTAATAAAATGCCCCAAACCAGTCTAGTCTTCAGGTGGAGACTGGTTCCTTGTCCTTAGCAAATTCCTCTGGCTGTGGCCACTTCTGTCTATCACTTCAGAGGATTATGGGCACCTTTAATTCTGCTCAAGTTACAACTCTTTCAGAATTCTGTGAATAGTTTAAGAATTCATTATTAACACAATTCAATAAATTTACAATTTGTGTAGTTTCAGAGCTATTAACATTTAGTAGTACCTGCTGTCCAGCCCATTTCTCATTCAGAAGAATGTTGGCAGAGAAATGCTCTTTTGACATATTACACTATGTGGGTCATCATTTAAAATCTGAAACATCTACCAGCACATAAATCTTATTTAAAATGTCAGGAGAGAACAGAAAAATTACACTGGTCTAAGAAGTCTTGTTACCAGAGTGCTAAGGATATTCCCATTTCCCTCTCTATGTTTCCGTGTTAATATTTTTTCCTGTATTTACTTGTTGAGAAAAGGGAAACAGGAGCAGCTGTCAATAGGATACTCCAGGGAAATTCTGTTTTTTTCAACAACTCTTAGTCTCCTCTTTAATATTATTTTGTTCTGGCATTACTTTATTTTCTAGTCAGAGTGTGTTTAATTCCTATATCTCGTGTTTAGCCACCCAGGCATACCCTAATGTCTTCCCTCTCCTAAATATTCAGCAATATGGCTTTGATTCTCCCTTCCTTCCTCTTAGGCATCAGAAGTTCCCCACATTAGATGCTGGCTGGAGTTCCCAGTCACCATATCCCTTCTCCTACAATCACAAGCAGTAACTCCCAGAATAAATTCCTCACCACCTTTATGTGAAGTAAAGCTTCAACGTCCCAAGTTTCACAAAGGCTGTACTTCCAGGATTATTTTTGTAGCAACAAAAGCATTTTAAGGGCTCATTGTGATTGGGATATTGGTGCAAATTTAGGTAGGATCTTAAGTTTAGGCCTAATGATCCTTTACCTACTTTTTATGTAAAGCATTGAGAAGTAAAATGTGTTGCAAAGGAGTTTAGGGGCACTCAACACACGGGAAGAAGACACAGGCAAAAGGTAATCCCCACTTTGAAAGACATGGAAATAGAGGGTATGAGCAATAATGTTTGTGTAAGAGGTGCCCGAATCTGTGATTCACAAAGCAGAAAACCACGTGGAGCTGCATGTGAGGCACTGGAGGTGCGTGGGCTGGCAGAAGGGACCAGCCAGGTTCCAGATTCAGTGCTGGGCTGGCAGAGCTGGGCCCCTGGTGTGCCTCACATCCAGACAGCTCAGCACACAGCACAGCAGTCACACGACTCTCCATCCTTCTGCACAGGTGTATTCAGTCTTTGTGCTCTCAAACCATCACTTCTGTGATGGGTAAATGTAATCACTTGATGCTTTAACGATGAAATTAAAAGGTGAACATCTAGTTCAGTGTCCCTGAGCTCTCTCAGCCTGATAGAGAATGCGATTGTGTTGCTGATGTTGCTATCTGGTGAGCAATTTTCTTCCCCTTCACCTACCAAAATCATGAGCAATAAAGAATAGTCTATGGACTCTGCATCACTCAGCCACTTCTGATTATAACTACTCCTCTGCTTCAGATTCTTGTTTGTTGATGTGGCTGCAGCTGCACATACACAATTCTGCAACACCATTCATAATTTGCAAGGCAAATTTGTCTTATGTTTATGAAATGCAAAACCATTCTGCTCTAACACAACACTTCTGTGGAGGAGAAAACCTGAGATCTTCAGTCAGCTCACCCACTCAACCTAATTTATGAGTCTCTCTGTGTTCAGAGTAAATGATTCCCACAAATGGAATGGGGTCTAGACTCTGCCATCAAGGAGGTCCCTTCCCAGTTCTGGGGTGTTGAAAACCTATGTGAGTACACAAGAAAATATCACCTCAGTATGAGATACTGAGTTTGCTTATGTCACTTTAAAGGCCTTTTATATTTTTTGCATCACTGTGGAGTTCATTTGCCTCAAGGCTTTCATAACCATGTAATTGACATCTCAATTCATTAACTGATGTATTTAAAGAAAATGGGGTTCTGAGACAGCTGGTCAGGAAAGAAATGTTCATGAACATAGAAGTGATATTACTGACTACATGACAGAGAAAGTTTTCAGTCTTATCTAAGGTAAGTCAAGGAATACAAAAAGAGAATCCCCTTCATACTGAACAAATACAAGGCAATGCCTTAGAAAGATTTTGCTTAGGTACGGCTCTATTTTTACAGGGAATATTTTTCTATTTGTAAAACTTTTTGAACAGAAAGCATTATGATTGAGAGTTTAAGGGAAAAAAATCCTTTTGTGAAGTTTTAGAGATTGTGAAGATTAATTGTAGATTAATTGTGAAGATTACATGGAAGAAAAAACTGAGAACAAAGAGCTGGGGCACTAATACTCACTCAGTTTATATTCATTTAAGCCACATTTCTCATAGACATTCTCTTAGACAGTTCCTTTTGATCTGTCCTGAGTAGATAACAGTAGTGTCAGGCTATAAGCTGTAGTCCTAGAATGATGCTCAATTCTGAAATTAATAAAACATTTTAAAATATAAAATTTATCCTAATACATGACATTTTCACCTATTGTGTGTGGATCTGGTTTCCAAGTAAGATTCTTGGGACAAGACATCAAATACAGGCAATGTGCAGGAAGAGTGCAAGAAGGTGAAGAACACAATGGCAACTGTACAGAAAAATGACTCTGTGAGAAAAATAATGTATTTTGTGCACTTTGTTTTCAGACTCTGTTTGTTGGGGGTTTTCTTTATGTCTTTTGTGACATTTTCTGTAAGATTTCAATAGAAATCTTACCATCAGGGTCACCAGAGACAGTGTTTTTAAAAATGATGTAAGAATTACTGATTGCAAAGATATGAGCATGCTCCCCAAACAGGGATTTTTTTTTCTTCTCTTTCAATAATTTTCTTTATCAGTATCTTTTTGTGATAGAGGTTTATAAACCTGCAATGTTTTTACAAACAAACAACGTTTTCTCAAACACCTCTCCTACCTTCCAGTTTATTTCAAGATTTAATTGAGAAGTTCTCTCTTGGGGGCTGAAAAAACCTCAAAATGTTTGATGTGCTCTCACCCCTTGCACAGGATCTGTGCTCCTCTCACTCCTTTGTTGCCAGATCTCCTTCCGCGCTCTTTACATTCCTTGGGTCTAACCCCTTCTCTGCTGCTGTTTTCAGAAGTGCTCTTCCTGAGGTGTTCCCTGAACACCCAGCTAACCAAACAGGAAGCAAAAGAGCGGAGTGGTTGTGTTTCAAAACACCCCAGATCACCCACTTAATCCCCTCGCAGCTGTTTCATCACCCTTCACTACCCCTTGTCCATCTTTCAGGTCCGAACTTTTACCTCTTCTCTTTGTCTTCTGACTTCTCCGATTATTAGAGCCTGAAATTGTATTATTTCAGCAGCTACAAAGGTGGTATTAAGATTGAGTTCATGGAAATAAATTATATTTTCTATTCAAGAATTGACAGTATATTTTACTTCTCAGTACTGTGAAAGATAGAAAAATTAATAGAAACTGTGTTCTTATCTGATGATGCCTCATGGGCCTTCAGACCCTCTCATGGCTTGAACAGGTTGATGGATATATACAAAATAGGCTAAGCATCTCTGTCTAATTTTCTGANAGATATATACAAAATAGGCTAAATTAAGGCAGATTTTTTCTGAAGCATCTCTGTCTAATTTTCTGAAATATCTATGTAGAATTCTTTAGAATGGTAATAATAGATTATAAAGAAAATTAATTTCTTCAAGGAAAAGCCATAATATTTCTTCAAAGAAAAAATATGTTAAATTTGAATATTTTACTGAAATTCTCCTTTTATTTGAGTCAAGAAATAAACGTCCTAAAATAATAATTATGTTGTTTTGGGCTGTAAACCCATAAAAATTGAGTTAGTTTACATATGAAAGCAAAGAAACAGAATGAACTGTGCCTTACTGGGAACCAGTAATGAATCTATTTTATTATCATATAAGCACATATAAATACTTGCAGTGAAATCATGCTTCTATGGAATTCTCCACAATTTCAACTGATTAAGTTAACAACTATCTATGGTTTCTTCCTAATTTAGAAAACAAAAAGCAAAGAATTTCAATAATAAGTTTTCAGATGATATGTCACAGAAGATCTTAGCTAGTTCTCTTTGAATAAGCAAAGGCTGTACTGGATGACCTTTTGAGGTCCCTTCAACATTGCTGTTCTATGACTCCATGAAATTCTAAATCTAACATATTGTCAGCATGGGAGATGATTTACTCCTCCATCCCAGAGGATCAGTTGTCTTGTGTTAGCTCCGGGCTGTTGCTGTACCCCTTCAGAAAAGAACTAACTCTATTCATGTGACCTGCAATATTTGGTGCAACATTCACATGATTTGGCAGGGATCATCACCTGGTTCTGCAAGCAAGTCCTGCGAGGTGGGCCTTACTACTCCTGCATGTACCTGTGCAAAATCAGCAAGATATTAAGGAACTTTGTCCTGAGCAGTGATAAGTCTCTATATTTCACACCTATTTTTACCCCACTGTGCTGTCCTGTGCTTTGTGTTGCTTATGAGCCCTTTCTCTTCAGCCCCTGCTTTGCTTTATCCCTTAGTGGCAAAGCTCTCGTGTTGCTTTAAGGGGGCCAGGATATTGGTCCAGTCTGGGTTACTCACACTTCTAGAGGGGTCTTTAAGTGCCTTTAACAAAACAGCAATCTTGTCAAATTTGTGCAAACAGGGTTGGCTCTCTTTAAAAGCTGTGTGCTATTATAACTGGATGATTAAATGAGCCTGGAAATTCTAAGAGAAGTCAATCTTGCTCTCTGCTCTGTCACTGTAAAAAACTACTGAGCCTGTATCCCATGCAGATTATTTGTTTGAGACTGAGTTGTTATTATCACTTAAAAGACCCGATGGCACAGTGATTGCTTAAGCAAAAGGTGGCACATTCTTGGTAGGAGAGAAATGTAATCTGTACTTGATATTCTGATTGAATGTAAATATTATTCATGGCATATAGCTGAGTCCTCTTCCCTAGTGGTTTTATGGCTTGGGCTTCATTGGTCTTCTATTGCTGAGCTACATCATTTCCTAAATATATCATCTGTATTGGAAGCACTTAACAAGTTCTGGATTGACAGAGTGTATGGATCAGTGAAGCTGGAAACTATTTATCTTTTAAATTATCTAAACACATTCTTCCCACTGTGCCTACTTGGTTGTTATGTTTGGTCATAGCATACACTGTACAGGTCTCTGGATATTATCCTGAAAACACATAATATTTTATTAGGTGTCCTTAAGGAGGAGAAAGATATCAGAAAGACTCTTTGATTTATCTTTCTGTCTTGACAAGTACAGGAGTGGATTTCCAGTGGCAATTACAGACTCAGGGGGCAGGAGAGGGTCAGAGCTCATGTCCAAAATGCCAGCCTGATCCTGGCCTCATGTGAAGATTACTGGTGTGCCATTTGCAAAACTGATTCTTTCTTAGGACCAAATTTACATGGAATGTCTTTGTGTGGCATTTCTAACCCCACTTCAGTTGCCATTTCATCACATATTCCTTGGAGGAGACATCATTACATCATAACTGGTCCGTCTGAAAAAATGTACATCTTGTCCTGAAATACACCAACAAGAAACACTGAAACAGAGTTTACAAAAGGGATCAGCAACTTCCACCATGCACTCCAAAGATGAACTGTGGACTGTTTCCATGGCCTGAGTCAAAGCTAGGAGCTGCAAGCCATTGACATGCAATGCTTCCCAGTTTGGGAGCCCACAAGAAGAGCTGAGAGCTATTACCACACATAGGCAAATCAGAGTATCCTTTATTATTTGTTTAGTATTTCTGTTAAAACTTCTTTGCAGGGATTTCAGGCAACTTCACAGCTAATGGCTGCAACCCCCATAATCCTGCCTTCAAGTAAGCCTTGTAGCTCCCTGCATAAACCATGTCAAGATGGGTTAGTTACTCTTTGCAAAGCACTCTCTGGATGCTGAGGAGTGTGTGCCTTTTATCTACACCTGTTGGTACTCAAAGATCTCATATTTAAAAGTTCTGTGTGTGATGTGCCTCCCTCAACCGGTTTTAAGGTGTGTCTTCCAGGAACTGTGCTCAGCTCGGTCCATTAGGGTGATGCTGCTCGTTCAGTGGAGTCACTTATGATTTACACTGGTGTGAGAGAGACTGCAGTCTGGGCCTTGATCTTTTTAATGCAAATTCATCAATTCTGTTAGATAAAAGATGAAAGGAATCTATTACATTCTTCAGTCATCTCTTGAAGCAAAATCATTTGATTGGTTCCAGGCGGTCAGAGGTCCCTATTCCTGCAGTTAGCTCCAAACATGAAACCTGGGGTTGGCGACCAAAGCACTTGCTGGAGTTATTTATTTTTCATGGATAGTGATCAGTGATGAGTGCTAATAATGACAGATTTCCAAGTTAAAATTTAAGAATGCAAATCTTAAGGTTAATATGTTCCTCTGGTGTTTGACTGAACAGCATGTGTTTAAAGACACACATGTTCTTTTACTTCAAAACGTTTTATTCTCCTTTTAAATCCACACCTTGACATAGATCTGACAGTGGTGCAAATGAGAAGGTGACAGAGGTCTCTCTGATGTAAAATCAAAGTGAATTCAGACACAGGGTGCAGATACTGGAGTAGTGTAAAGCACAGAGCACGTAAACATAACAAATAGCTGCACATACAAAAACATAGCAAGTGCCAAACATCTACAATACTGCAAATTAACTGCTATGACAGGAGATCTTGCAGTGGTGTTCAGAATGAAAAAGCAGAACTCGATTACAGAGATCATAAACTCATCTTCTCCCTTGATCTTCAGCTCCCTAAACCAGGAGAGGCAGAAAGACCTGGCTCTGAACAAACAATCTTTTATCGGTGATGGATGCAGCACTGCTTTGTCCCATAAAATTGCTGATTTACTAATAGGAAAACAAAATTCCTTTGTGATGACACCAACCTCTCTAACCTGCTAAGGAAAGTGCAAACAGATGGGTATCTGTGTGACTGTGAGTGATGGAACCAGTCTGGAGAAATACCCACAGTGTCTGACGAGAACTAATATTGCAACATGCAGGAACATCACCAGCATCCCCCATTAGGATATATTCATTTTCTTTGTGCCAAGAATATGAGCAATGATACTAGATGGTTTGATTTAATAGATTTGCCTCTTCTAACAAAAAGGTAACAGGTATTTTATACCAATGTGAAATGTGCCCAGGGAAGCCAGGACAGATTTAAATTCCTTAGGCTTTCCTCTTTATTGCAATGCCAGCAGACTTAAGGGACTTTTGACCCTACCAGTAAATTTTTATATAAATGTAGGATACCTGCTTTATGGATCTGAAAGGGAGAGAAATAGCATTTTGTTTCTGAAAGAAGAATCTCTTTTAAAAAAATAATTATTTACCTTTATAATACGTGAAATTCCATACTGGCTTTTCCTTAAGACTGTTCTTCAAGAAAAATTGCAACCAAATCTGGTCGATTTAAAGTGGTACAAACTACAGATATAAGCCAGGTAAAATATGTAAGTGAGAACAGAATGAGGCCCTGCATCGTTGTTGAAGCAGATAAATGTAGCTCAGAATTTTATTTTTACAGTTACATAGTTTGCAGTAAGTCAAGCATTTCAAAAGATGAATACCCATCACATATCAATGCTGAGGAAATGAAACTTCATTGATTATATATCAAAATTGAAGGACTTTTTGGGTGCAGCTCGTCAAACACTGACTAAGGAAACAATTTTCTTCTGGCATATTTTTCTTCTCAGTAGCCTACAAAGGCAGTTGGGAAAATTTTGTGGTTTCAGTATGAAGAAATACTTATCCTTTAATCCTTAAATCACTGCAGTTGAGTATAATTTCATGTCAAAAGCAGCCAATAAAAGTACAAAATAGGGATTAGCAGAAGTATTTTTAGGTTAAAATTACTAGAGTTGGAAAGAAACGGCACATAATCTCAGTACCTTCACAAGCATTGTAGCAAGCTGAAGGGGATTTGTTCTGTTTCATTTGAAGATGGATGGCATAAGTTACAAGGGAGAGAAGCTATTATTCTAACAGGGAGGATTTCACAATAATCATAATCCACAACTGTACATAAATTTAATTGAAAGTTAATTCTTTTTTGTCTGATATCTTTTAATCATCACTGCTATACAATACTTCTGTTTCTACTACCAAAGAACTTGGGTAGGAAAGTTAAACTGATCATTTTGGCCATAAATTAGGACACTCATAGAGCTGCAACAATTGCTTTCGTTTCTAAGTATAAAAACAAATGACTACTCTTTAACCTTGAAGCACAAGATTCTCATTGTTTATACTGTGATAAAATTCACAGGAGTGAATATGAGGTTCTGATGGAACAAAAAAAATTAATTCCTCTTCATTCCCTTCCCAAAGTGCTTGAGCTGGCTTCATTTGCAACATGAAGTCCTGACTCAGTTTGCATATTCAAGAGAAAAATATAAAATTATCCCCCAGCCTCTGATATACAGCTCACTTTTGAGAGTAGCATGTACTGGTTTCAGGTCCTGATACATGGGATATTTCTTAAATCTTGCCTGGAGTAGTATATGACAGGTATGAATCACAGTAAGTGGCAGCTACTCTCTGCATTCCCCTTTCTAGAACACAGACAAATTTATTGGTTAATGTTTATATAAGCACAGTGTAAGGGTGCCTGATTTACTGCACCAATACCTACAGCTGTAGAAAATCTGTTCTACTCAACAGCATTTAAACGACCTTTGGGGTGCACAATGTGTATCCCATTATCCCACTAATGACAAGGTGCAGCTTTGGGCAATAACAGAAAAGTTATTTATATGCACAATGATTTTTTTTCCCCCTTAACCACTTTTACAGCTTCCCAAGTTATAGAAGAGTCAATAGCTGACTTGGTGATGCTGGCAGACTAAGTAATACTTTGTACATACTCATTGCTAGAGAAAGAAAAACATTGAGTTTATTTTTGTGACCTTTAGATTCTGAGAACTGGCTAAAATCAATTTATAGTTCAAAGAGATTGGATGATACTTACACTAAGCAGTAAAATTACTTCCACTTTGATAGAGTGTGTTAAAACAGAACACCACGGTATCAATCATTGATTCGAATACAGAGTGGGAAGTGAAGGTGGGCTGGTCAAGTGTAGGAGGTCAGGCAACAATTTGACAGGTTTCAAGTCACTCTGTCTTGAATACTTAAGGAAAAGATTTGGAAGAAGACCAAGGAATCCAACCTAGCAGCTGCTGTTATTAAGGAATAGAGATGAGTACTCCTGGCAGATCACTCTGCAGTAAAAAGGGGACACTCATCCAGACTGTCCCTGTAGAACCATACACTGGGTTATGGCACTATCATTGAGAGAGGGCAGGATCAGATGACTGAGGGGTGGTTGCTATGCCATTGCCACTTTCTGCCCGAGCTTTTCCTTTACCACAGCAGCAGATCTCTTCTAATGATCAGCCCTCAGAGATTAATGGGAGCAGCTGAGTTTCAGAGCTCCCCAAGGAATATTATTGCTCAGGCAATGAACAATACTATTGAAATTCTTTAATTATCTGTTGCCTTCGGTTGTTGGTATAGTTGTTCTTGCATGATGCTTTGTTTGTCATCATCTTCACAGGTCACCTTGCAGAACAGATGCCTTGCAGCAGAAGAATTAGGAAAGGAGGAGAGCTGAGTGATACTGGCATGTGTCATGTTCTGATCTTACTGAGGAGGAAACATGCTCTGAAGTCCTCTGCCGGTGCTGTGGCAGAGATACAGATGTGGTGATTCATACCATTGAGCGAGTCCTGTAGTGGAGAATTCCCCCTAGTAGCAAATGAGGTGGTTAATCTGTTGAATTTCAACTCATGGAGCCAGGTATTCCTGAAATAATTCCTGCCAGCTGCACCTCAGGTGAGAGTGAGAGAACACAGCCTTCAGTGTTTGATTACAGAGCACAGTGTGCTGTAATTTCATGCTAGTTCACGCCCCCTCACAGCCTTTGTATGCAAAACCTTTTCACAATTCTGAAAAAAATAGAAAGTACCTGGTCTGGGGACTTTGGTGCAGATTCGACCGTTTCCAAAAAACCCCGCTGGGCACCGGCCACAGACGTATCCTACGTGAGGGGGTTTCCTGTCAAAACACAGCACTCCAGGAAAACATGGCCTGTTGGCACAGCTGGGGATGTGTGGCAGAGTTGCTGCATGGCCAAAAAAACAAGGGAGTTCAAGCATGTGTTTAATATTTTCTCAAATGAAATGCATCTATAAAATTTAGCAGCGACTGCCTGAGCCCAGCTAAAGCTTTATAACTGTTTTTATTCTTTTAAAGTCTAATTAATGCAAAATGTTCCCAAACCTTGAGCCAAACATGAGAATGTCCTGTAGGTGCAGCATAGCAGAACAGCTGTTTCTCATTAAAACAAGATTTATTAGTCCTCTAATTGCATGTTTTCAAGTTTATTACTCAAAGTTGTTTGGCATTTATCATGTACAATATAGAAACTCTAATTTTCAGCATAAGTGAAATATTAACTGAGTGAGAAATGGTATTATTTGACATCTTTTTGGTCTTTTATAATTGGAAGGTAATTATCAAACCTTACAGCACCTATACCCTTCTTTAAAAATTACACTGTGAAGTACATATGTTTCTGATCCGGAAATCATCCTTAATGTGTCAAACCTTGTATTACACAAAACTGCTTTAATTATCTTAGAACTGTGTGCAAAATTGAACACTGGAAGTATATATATAACATTTTATCACTTGTGATGTCACTGAATAGCAAGTGCATATGAACTGCCTGTGAAGTATTTAATAGTGTCAAGACAGGGAACAGATGATGAATACAACCTTAATGATGGTTGTAGATCTTTTTTTAATTGCCTCCAGTGAGGTCTCCATCATAATTCTCAAGCATTTTCTGCATTATTCTTGCACCTTACCTACAGCATTGTGATATAGGATACCTACAAGAGGCAAGGTCTGGTTAGGGGTTGGCTGGCCTGGCACAGATATTAAAACAAAGAAGGTAAGGAAAAGATTCCTTTTATTTTCCATATGCCTCTACACAACAGATGTGCCCACTGTCAATTTTTTTGCTGCCTGCTTTCACCAGAGGATCAATTAAACATGCAACACTCATTAGAGCAGGACCAACACAAGCATGGTGCAGGTGCACACCCACGTCAGAGAGTGCTGCAATGCTCCACCTCTGGAAAAGCTACAGCCACAGGCAAGCCACACCACTTGTGCTCAAAGCTCAGTATCAAGTCAGGGGCTGCCCACTGAATACTGAAATAAAACACCAGCATCACTTGGCTATGGCAAGTTGGCATAAGCTGTCACTCTTATCCTCTTGCTTTCTGTTGATCACTAAAATTTGGAGAGGTTTTGCCCTCCCTCAGAAGTGATGTGATTTCTAATAGAGCCTGACCACTCTGGTTGCTGTTGCTGCAATGCCTCCCTTCCATGTCAGATTGCTTAGCAGCAATGCACATTCTGATGTACGAAAAGGGTTTTATTTCTAACTCAAAATTTCTTGTAGTACAAACAACTAGTTTGCATTTACTGTTAAGGTGTTAAAATTAATGATTTCTGAATGCATAAACTGCCCCAAATGACAAATATTTCATATCCTTGTATACCTACAGTGTCTATCACTTATGCTAAAATTCTTAATTACAGGAGAGTCCTTTGCCTCTAAGGATTGCAGTGGCTGTTTAACCTTAGTCCTGTTCAATTCACCTTTGCCACAGCTTAAAGCTTCTGTAACGTCAGCAGCAAGCACAGCTGTGAGAAGAAATCACAGAGACGAGAAAAAAGGTGTAGGAGCTTAGCTGTGATTGATGATAAACAGCCACAGCAACAGCAAATCAGGTAACCTGGCGTGAGTTTACTCTGGAAGCCAAACGTCAAGCAAATAAAGGCAGATCAGGTGAGTCCAGCTGCTGACCCCCAACAAAGCTTCAACACAAGTACAGGAAAAATTATTATGCTCCAGCTCACTGAACTTTGCTTATCTGGGAGTCTTAATATGCACAGTGATCTTTCATTGGGCTTAGAGCACTCAGAGAGCCTCAGGTCACCCAGGGTGTTCCAGCACTCTTCCTTGGATGAGGATGCTTCTCTCCACCCTGGGACCTGTGTTCTGGGTCTTGCCTCTCCTTGAGAGCTTCTCTCTGAAACTGTGTTGAGTGTGGTTCTTGGCTTCAGTAAGCTCAGCTGCAAGCTTTGTATGTGTCAAAATACATGTACAAAGAGTATGCGGATGAAATAAGGAAAAATGATTGGTGGAGATGCTGAAAAATGTTATTTTCTGCATCATTTTAATGTAATTTCTTGAATGAATTAGGGAAAAAGTCTATGTGGATAGTGTTGCAAGTTAAAAAACTATGCCCTGGGTCTTTTGAATATTCTCTACTCTTAATAAAGCTTGAACCCTGACTCTTTATATTTATTAAACAATGCAATGAGCTGTTGCTCACTTTAAGAACTATAAAATGTCTTCTGTTTTCTCTTTCTCCATTCCAGAAGACTTTATACTTGCTCAAGCAAGGAAAGTAGGAGCAGAAATGTCCACCCTGTGTATCAGAACTACAAATAATGATTCTTATCCTATCTTGGGTGGAGAAGGAAGCCTTCAGGTTTATTCCTTCTAATGAATGTGCATTTCAGAAATAGATTTTTTTTTCTGTAGTTAAAAAATGCAAAGTAAGAAATTTTATATTTATCAAAAGCACATTGTTTGGTATATCCTGCCTTCATTGGTCAAATTAACCACTAAAATATGCATTAGTGAAACAGATGCAAAATCACTTTGAAATAACCCATGTGGCCAAATAAAGCAGCACAGAAAACTTTCCATACAGATGTTTGGCAATATGATTGAAGGGGTATTTGGTAAACTTGGCAAAGGCAGTCCTGCTGATGCCAGGGTCCTGCAGCTGCAACTCAGTCTGTGTACAATGGATATTTATTTCCTTTCTGTAGTCAATATGAGGAAATGTTAACATCTGCACAGTAAATATCTGTATCTTTGGCTTCATGGATTTCTTTGGAAATACCAACAAACAAATGCAAAACTCTTCAGGTGTTGATTTCTCTCCTTCTGGTCAAAAAAAAAAAGGTTTTGGACAAGGCTGAAACAAGCAGAATGTGTGTAAGTCACCTCAAGTGCACTGGGAAGGTCTCAGCAGAGTACAAAGTCACAGTAGTCTCCCTAATAAAGAGTCTGTTGCTCCAAAAGCAAATGTGGAGCAGATCTAAAACTGTTCACAGCCATTTTCCTCACTTGTTGGGATCTGTGGAATGATTTCATGCCAAGCATCTGTGGTCTGTGTCCTCCAGTGAAAGCTCACTTTGGGAACAGAGGTGAAAGCACGGGAAGGGTTGGCACAGGAACCTTTCTCTTACCCTCCCTCCAACAGTTGTTCAAAGCAAAATCAGCCCTGGGGGTGCTCCCCAGGTACTTGCTTGTGGATGTATATTTAGGACTGAATAATGGAGAACGTGCAGAATGTCCTTGGCAAATTATCCAGCTGGAAAATACTTTTTTGCATGCTGTGGTGCTCGTTCTATACCAAAATGAAAAATAGCAGACCAATTCGCAAATATCCACATTAATATAACATGAAAATAGTCTGTTTTGTACATTTAAAGGCCTGCACTTGAAATGAGTGGCAAAATGCTAGATTAAGGATAATAGTAGCAGAATTAAAACCATTTTTCCCCCCATCTATTAAAATAAATCATGTAAAACACTCACATTTGCAAGGTTTACCATTTCCCTCCATCCCACTGAGGCAAATTCCACATGCATAAGATCCAAAGGTATTCACACAAGACACTCCAGGAAAACAAAGACTCTCTTCACATTCATTCTTGTCTTCCTGACAAGTAAGCCCTGTGGCAAAGCAAAGGGGAAGTTAATAATCAGGAAAGATTCCCTGTTTATACTTCAGCTCAAATATTGAAGAAGATGAAGGCTCGCTTCTCAGCTGTAAACTCATTACAGGGTGTGCCACTCACGTCCCAGCCAAATTCCCCACTGTCTCACTTAAACCTGCTCTTATCACACTCTTTATTACTGTCGTCATTGGCACCAGAAGTGCTGAACCTGAGACTGCAGCTCACGGAAAGCTGTGCATGTTAAATAAAAATGCACATAAATGAAATTAATATTTCCCGTGTATTTCACATCTTTGCTGCTGCTTTTGTTGTCTGGTTTATGTGAGGTCTTTGTCATGTACTGAAGAAGCCAATGAATTTCACCACACTGGCTTTAGGATAGCAGAAGCCACTCACTGACCTATTGTGCTTTCCATTCCCATGTGACCCTCACGTAACTAACCCTTTCTTTTGAACCAGCCTGACTGAGTCTGGCTGAAGGTAAACCTTACAAAATGATCAGATTTTTTAAAAAGTAAAAAATTTTCTATTTAAAATTAAAATGTGAAGAAACATTCTGGAAATGCCACTGAGCCACAGTACTGGTGTTCAGAAGATTGGCTGCCGCAGGATCTGGACCCAAAACAACATCTCTTGACTATGGCTGATTTTTAGAAATAAGGTTTTGAAAATCCCCCGAAGCAACTGATATTTAAATTCACAACTTCGGATGATTTAGTGAGTACCTCTAGGGGAAGGTGACCTAAAAGTTAAAATTACTATCTGGACAGCAAATGAGGCAGAGTAATCACTCAATATAATGTTGTTTAAAACTCCCTCAGGCTCCAGGTGCTGCTGTCTCTGTGCACTTGGGCAAACTCGCTGGGCTGTTGCTGGTCTCAGGACATACAGCCCTGATGGCACGTCACAAACCAGTCCAGGTCACTTCTATTGAGGCATCCCCTTTGTCCCTGTAGGAATATACAAGGAAATTGGGACATCTGGAGAATGCAGGTACCTGCCTCAAGACGAGGTACAGAAAGGTTTGTTCCATATCAGCTATCCAGCTTTATCATGACAGAAGGTCTAAGGATAAAGAAATCTCAATTTTTTCTTCTTCAAAAGAGAAATTTGGCACAGTAGAATGAATTTCAGGATGGTAAAAACAGCATTATTATTCATCTCCTACAATATAATCTCTCATTGCTTCAGCATTTCAGACAGCTTCTACTACGGCTTTAAAGTTAAATAACATCTCAATGTAGAAAACTCAAATTGAAGTCTCTTTAAGGATTGAGCTGCCTAAAAGCCAGTGACATCACCTTCCCATGCCTGCTTCATCCTGAGGAAAAGAAAGAACAGCAGCATGAAAGCCACATCCCTTTTCCTGTGCCATCTCAAGCTAATCTGTTCTGTTTTTCAAGATTCTTGCTTCATTTATTGAAACTGGATGTCACACAGTGTTGCAGGGCTGGGCTTACCTTTTTCCCATCCTTGTTGCATTTTGGGTGACTGTTTCTATTTTATTATTTAATTATCACAGTCCTGGCATCAGGCTGCTTTTCTCTGATGCTGATCTCTGGCAATGCATTGGGAAATTATTAGACATCACATTATGGAAAATATTGAATGAATTATCCTCTGATTAGATTAGTAATTACTTTCTTTCTCTGAGTGTCACATAAAGACTAACCACGATACCCTAAACAATGAGAGCAGGAACAAAGTTCCCAGTTTCAGTAACAATATTCACTTCTCCCTCAGTCCCTCTCATTCTCTCCTCCTCGCCCTTACACATTCTATTTTCACTGCAAAGGGCTGTCTTTCAAATCTCAAAGGCGAGGGAATTACAGAAATCAAAGGAACACCTTAAGTAACAAGAGAAATTTTAAAATTCAACCACTTGGCTGATTTTTGTGATGTAAAGGAGAAACTATGCAAGTACTGCTTTTCACACAGAGAGATTTGATTTTAAACAATGTCTGATCAACTTGGGCATAATGAAAATCCAGATGAGTCCAAGGACAAATGTTTGTAATGACTGAAACTTGGCTGAATGTTGCTGAAGAAGCAGAAGAAATGGACAGAAAGCTGTCTGCACCAAGAAGTGTCAATTATTCTGTTTGCATGACCTCCAGTGCACTGTAACACAGGGGAGTCTCAATTCTCCCGGCACCACTACAGTACAAACAAAAATAATAGGAAGAGAAGTTCTTCAGGTTGCAAGGTTGAACCATCTGTTTGTGTGCCAGCTCTGTTTCTCCATCCCTGCATGGGAAGGTGTCTGAGAAAATAAAGTCCTTTCATGCCTTGATATGAGCTGACCACCTACAGATGCAAAGAAAGATTTTTTGACTGTGTTCACATTAAGTTGACTCTAAAGGAACAGGAAATCTCATTTAGGGGCTCTATGGTTGTTAGAAACCATTAACAAATCCTGGAGCTCTCTTCAGTTTCCTGAAATATAAAATGAAATAGTTCCATCTTGCTCCCCATCCCACTCCCAACTTTGTCCTCCTCACTGGTATACGGGGAAAGAAAGAATGATTTTGTGAATTAGATAGTTTTCGAGGATTCTCTTCTCAGGCAGGTGATGTTCTTGCTCTCTGTGGCCAAAAGAATAAACAACAGGAAGTCTTGTTATCTTTCTGACAATGTAGATGAAAAATGAATGAGCTTTGAACACTCAGAGATACAGTAATAATTCTGGAGCCAGACTTCTCTCAGATTTTCTACTGGTTTTCTCCCTGCCCTGTTCCCATTCGTACACTTCACCCTCACACTGCCTGAGATACACTGATGCACCTGAATTGCTGCTTCCCCTGCAGGGCTGTTTGAGAAGCTCTCACAAGTTAACTTCTTGTTTCTACTATCTGTTCACTGTCATTTGTAAAGATTTGATGGTGAAGTGGTGCTGTCACTTGAGCTGTATAGCATTGCCTTCTCATTAGATTATTGATGGTTTTCTGGGGAATTGAGGCATAAACACAGCATCAAGGATGAGCTTTTATTGTTGTCACAGAACCTGCCCTGCAGTCACATCATCTGCATCCCAGCTGATTTTCAGCTCCGCTTGCTCATAATTTTTCACCTGCTATTTAAACTTTGAGATGTATTCCTTTTTCACTCAATCATATCTCTTTTTTTTTTCTGTTGTTGCTTGTGTTTTACCATTTTTTGAAGAACAGGGAAGAACAGCAAAACCATTGCACTCTTATTTAACTTGCAAGAACCAAGGGTGCAGGAAAATCTGATGTTTCTCTGGCCATCAGTCTGTCCTGTGCCCTTGTCTCTCCAGTCAGCAGGTCCACTGAAGTGATTAACTCATGGAATTATATTGATTTTTATTCATTTAATCCAACTCCTCAGAGGAACCAATACTTGTTCTCATTGTATATCTCCAGTGTTTATCTAAACACACCGTAAAAAAATCCCAATTTTCCCTGTGCTAATAGGAATGGTTTTTTTCCAGAGGATTCAAGACATTCTGCATATGTTTGGTTGGTTTAAGGATTTTTATATTTTGATGAAACTTTCATTTTATAACTTTATTCTCCATGGTTAGGCTTGTGTGTCCTTGCATCAGTGGAGTCTCTGGTGGCATAAAGACTTTGGACAGCAGCACGTCTTGGCCATTTGGTAGCATTACCTGGAGTCGACAGTGATTAGGTGTCATAGATTTGTTAGGTCATTCTTCTGGGCTTCTAGTTCTGAATGATTTTTATTTTTCATTTCAGCTAGAATTTTATAATAATGAAATCTGAGCTTGGAGTCCCACATGACCAAAACACTGAAGGTTTCACCAACTGCTGACAGGCAGGAAAGGAACCTTGCCCACTGGGTAAAATCTGTTTACTGCTTTTGTTTACAAAGGAGTTTTTCTGTATATATGCACTATAAGCAGTAATAATTCTGTGCATTTGATGTTACTTCTACTTTATTTTTCAAACCTGTAACACTGACAGCAGCCAACATTACAGGTCTCATGAATGTGAACAGAGCAGGGGGTTAAGTGATCATCTCTCTTCCCTTCATTCTTAAAATTACGGTTTGGCCAGCTGTTCTGGTTTTGGCTGGGATAGAATTCTGAAGTCAGGGCACAAGCACTGAAGAGTTTCAAAGGTTAGATTTTGTTTCATCATCATGTCTGACAACTGAATGGGCTTGTGATTTTCTAATGCTTACGTTTAATGAAGCTTTAAGTGGGACTAAAGGACAATTTATTTTTGCATGTTTTCCATATCTACTTCTCCCCCCTAGACCTGAAAACTCATTTAATCCTAGTTCTTTCCTCAGCTTAATTAAGTGAAATCCTGTGGAGTGCAAAAGGGACCTGGATCTTCGCCTTTTCTCTCTTTCATTCAGACTTCTCCTAGCTCATCTCATGGATGGACAAATCCATGGGAAATGAGCAGGAAGCAACAGAGATCAGGGAGGTTCACAGCCTCCTTGAGTGATCATTTCAGGACGACAGAGCTTTAGGTTATTTTTCCTTATCATTAAATAGCTACTTTTGCACATTTTTCTATATGTCTAAAGCCAAGCCAGGGGAGCAGAAGAGGAGGATTATTATGTGTGTAGTCATTTGACAGAGGTTGTGGCCATGCTGCACTCAAAACACCCTGTAGTTCAATAGATCTGTATTTAAATCAGAGATGGAAACAGTGAGGTGTTACCTCCCAAACAAGGGGGACATTTACAAAAGTAGCTCTGCACACTCTCCACGCAGGTTCCACTGCCACACGGGTTTGATTTGCAGTCCCTAATGTCTTCCTGGCAAAATTCTCCATCAAATCCGTTTGGACACAAGCACAGGTATTCACCAAAGCCTGCAGGGTGTTTAATATTGGTAACACATGTTCCACCATTGAGGCAGCTGCAGGGCTTCACTCCAACCTGGGGAAGGCAAAAGGGAACCGTGGTCAGATTCCCCTGAGTAATCACAGCTGGGAGGTATATTGTTACCCTTTAGGAAGGGAGAGATTTGCACTGCAAGCATGTTATCCAGTATTATGAAAACTTATTTCTAACCAATTTCCTTTGTCTAGATAGATGGTCTTATCCTCAGCATACTTATTTATTTGACTGAGAGCTCAACTTCAAAGGGATTTCTTCTTTTATCATTTAGGGGCACGTTCTAACTTCTTATAAGAAAAAAACAGCCCAACCTTACTTGCTATAACAGCAGCTTTCACGTAGTATCTGAGGGCAGAATTTGTTCCTTATTCTTCAGAGAAGAAAGGAAAAATCTCTACTCTTTGCCTGCCTGCCCACCTTTCTCTTTCACATTACAAATGGCTCCCAGGCAGGAACATGACTGTGGCATTCCTTATCTGCTCTCTCTCTTCAGGGAAGGGAGATCCATAGTAGTATTTTACGTATGTACAAAAACTACATTTCACCAGATTCAAAGCTCTGTATTATCTCACCTAGATAACACGGGTCTAGTTTGAAATATTTCCAATAAAACCATATCCAGTTTCCTCTTTGCTGTGTGGGTTCAGCAGATTGGTACTTGTGGTTTGAATGAGTAAAAATAGGAATCTCTAGGAATAAAAATCTTTTCTTCACAAGACTGTTCTTATGTCAAGAGCCTGCATCCTGCTTTATTAGCTCATCTGATCAGAGCATTAATGTTTTCCTATACAATAAAGACAAAGCAACGCACCAGCTCTGCCAAGAAACTTAGAGTGTGGAGTAACAACATAAGAGCAAGACATCCTCTAAAAATATCATTGAGAATGAGTTATAATCTCCCTTTTATAGCTAAAGCCTGGTCTTTTATGTTATATGCTTTTTTTGTGCAATCCAGATGCAGAATGTGAATTTTAAAGCAGATTAATGAACCATTAAAAGGCTCTGCAAGAGTGTTCTTTCAAACAGCAATCAATAGCACTCTCTCTTGTTCCCTGTATATATAGTTTCTATGTTCTCAGAGATATTTATTCCATTAATTGATCATTATTGCTGTGCTGGATATTATACAGTTATGAGGAAATAGCTGAAGCCTTGTTTTTCAAGACAGTAACAAATTATTAGCTGTGATGACAATTGCACAACAGCACTGACATGACAAACAGTTTTGTTTTGTTTTTCCTTTAAAGTGTTCTTTTCCTTACCTCAATAGAGTATCTGCTCTGTGCATTGCATTCATCTGACACAGTGAATTCAAAGGTCTGCATTTCTTCTGAATCAACTTTCCAGATGAGAAGGCCAGCAGGAGAGAGCCTGGCATCCCGCGGCCCAGCCTCTAAGATGAATAGCACAGCTGACCCTTCTGGATCCACTGCTAGTAGCTGGTAAACAAAATTCTCACCAATAAATATCAGCAGCTGGCTGGAGGGGGCCTGGAACACAGGAGGCAGGTTGTCTAAACAGCAAAAATGAAACCACGATTACATAAATTCCAGTTTCTCCCATGTAAAGATTCTCAGAGTGGGCCTTTGAAGGAATGCTCTCAAAGAAAATGTACAGAACATACCCAGAGGCTGATGGAGGAAGAGATTTGGGGTTAGAGGCAGCAAATGGATTTACCAAAAAGAACACCTTTTTCCTCCCCTTTTTTCATGTCCTGTACAGAATTTTCTCCCATCCTGCACTTTGATTAATTTTGATGTGCTATCTGATATACAGGTGGAAATAACACATGATTTCTATAACCTCCCACCAGTCCCAATTCTTACTAAAACTGTAGTTAGTTACACTTACATATATACTTTCTTATACTTACATATATATTTAATCTATCTACCATCCATCCATTTAAATATAAGTAAACTAAATCTCAAAATGCTGAACGACAAATGAATTGGGCAGGCAACTCAGATGGAAAAGTAAATTGTAACTCTTCTATTGAGTAGACTCTCCTGCCTTTACCCATGAGGAGTAATTAAGCTCGAGCAGTTTGACTGAATTCAGTTGGACATTTCATCAGGAATAAAGGTCTTTCCAGTGCCAGCAGAGATACATCAGTGATGCTGAGGTACTCTATCCCCAGTGACAGCAGTGTCTATCACGTCACCATCGGCACTGTTATTTCTGGTGTTGATGTTTTCAAATTCAGTATTTCCTTAATGAAGATAAAACCCCCTAATTTTGCAAGGCTATTTTACAGCAGAAGACAAATGCTACCTGAAGATACTTTCAATGTACGTAGGCAAGGAGGACAAGGGAGAGAAATTTTATATTACATTTTATAATTAGAAACCAAGGAAAAGTAAGATCAGATGAGTACCCTGAGGTGACAGCAGCTCTTTTCAGGGCCAGGAATTTCATCCCCATGTCCTAAGCCTCCTCAGTCTCAAGACATCTTTTCTTTTTAGCTAGTATTGCAAATTGACATGTATTGATATTTAAAGGACTCTTACAATGTAATTTGACCATAGTTATGTTTAACTTAGAGCACATTTCTAATACCGAGGATTAATTTCAAGCCACGCTCTAAAATTATGAACAATATACATGTTCTCATAAGGACTCCTTGCATTATGCTCATGGGAAATCATCATTAGGGTTTTTTTTTTTGTGGTGCATATCATTTTAATCAAAATTTGCTTTCCATAGCACAGCTTATATTATGCAATTATTTAAATATGTGTCTACTTTATTGCTGCTGTGTTATGAGAACTTTCTAAAATGCTTGTCCAGCAGATTGTCCTGGCATAACTGTTGAAAGCTTCCATCTATTCATTTATCTTTTATTTCCAAAACACTAAAGCCATGGAGCCTGTAAAAGTTGTGCCCAAAGTAATCAATGAAATATTGATGCTGGATGTGCATTTATGGATAAACACAAAGGTGTTAACAGGATGGATAGTAATGAGAAGTGGTAGGCACAAAATAACATAAAATCAGATGTTCTGAAAGGAGTCTAATTCCACAGAGCTCTCCTTGCTATCCAGTAAATATATATACACAGCTCTTACTACTGTAGAATTTTTTAAAACGCTTTCACATTTTCGAAAACAAGTTTGAAAACCCCTTTCTTTTAAACAGTTTTAAATTTTGAAACCATGATCTGTTTCAGATTTTCCAAATCACTTCTAGCTTTATAAATTTCAAAACAAATGCAGTTTTTCTTTTTCAAACCATTTCCTGAATTTGAAAATCAAACGGTCTCAGTATAAGTAGGGAATCTGACTAACAATCAGGACCAGCTCATCTCTAGAGGTGCTGCTGCTCTGGCCAACGCAAGGGAAGGCCAGGCTGGATGTGGCTCTGAGCAATCTGGTCTAGTGGAAGGTGCCCCGTGTCAGGGGGCTGGGACAAGATGACCTTTAAGGTCCCTTTCAAACCCTTCAAACCATTCTATGATTCTATGACAGAAAGGAGGCAAGGTTTGTGAGTCACAGCTAATGTCTCTCATTGGACTTAAATATTTTTCTGGGGGAAAACACAGATTCCAAGTGCACAGGTTATTCTTCAGGTCTGACTTAGACATTTTAGCTACTTGTCCAAGTGATGTGCAAAGGGATTTTCAGGTGGCCAACATTTGGGGTGTTATAAAATGGCAAAAAAACACAGCAAACCGGTCCTGTGACTCACACACAATTTGCTTGTGTTTACAAAACCTAAAGTGCAGAGAAACTTTCTAGAAGCAACCCGTGGATCTACATAAAAGCAGTAATATAATCTTTATATTGACCAGATGCAAACGTGCTCATGTCAAGGAGGAGATGGGCTGTGAGGATAATGCTGCTGGAAACACAGATTGTCCGTAAATCATGGGGCAAGCAATGGTTGCTGCTTGCACGGGGCATGTAGCCATGGAAAAACTATGATTAAGTCTTCAGCCTTCAGGAGATGCTTCAAAAGGCAGCCTTCTCCATGACCCCTGCCTCGAGGGGCTGCAGAATGAGCCTTTAGGTTCTGTGGCACTGAAGGTAATGAGTGGCTGATCCCATCACTCAGACTCCGCGCCAAGACAAGCTCTGTTATGTGGCATTTCATAGGAGTTGGCTCAGCGAAAGGAAGTAATTCTTTCACGTACCAAAAATACACACTTGTGTTTTAAAAACAGTATTTTCCCCAAATTGCTTCCTTAAAGATTTGTACCTGTGAGATGATGACAGAAATATTTAGGGTTCATCACATTTAGCTGACAGTCTTGGGGCACTTTCATATCAAAACTTAATTTTCAGGCATTATTTTAATTTATTAATTTGAGATTTGTCAGGTTTCAGACAGGAGAAGATGCCTGCCCAGATGCAGAGTGCATACAGTGGAGTCTGCATGCTGGTGCACCCAATTATTCCCATTGCAAACTGTCCACGTGCACTCCACAGGATAGATTCTTGTTAGCTAAATGAAAGGATGATATATTTCATAAAACTAGTCATAAATTCCCTGATACATGCTTCTAAATCTTAGGGAAAAAAACCTGTCTTACTTTCATTAACAGACCAGGTGAACTTAGAAATATCGGGTTCACAGAGGAGACAAGGACTGGTGGGGCTTCACTCTCCTTCTCCATAGCAAAGTCCATCTATATTGCAAGTATTTTCCTGCCAAAAAAAAGGAGATAAAAATGGGTGGGAGGTGGAGGCAAGGAAAAAATAAATAAGAAAGACAACAAATTAGCAATTAATAATTTCTGGATATAAGCATAAATTCACTTGTTGCTTGAAATAATGAAATAGAAGCAATTTAAAAGTTGGTGCTTTTTGCTTACAGTGAGAAAACAAGCCATGGGAGTTTTCCTGTTTCAGTTTGAGATCCTTGTAGCCTTGTTGGTGTTGCTGGTGTTGCTTTGTCATAGACGGATAGAACTGAAAGTGACTTTTTCCCCATTTCCACACTCATGTAGTGTCAGTGATCATTACTCCCAGCTAATATGATGGGATATTAGTGACTGCTAATATGATGAGTATTGGATATTGCTGAAAAGTGAGCTCCATGAGACTCACAAAAACTGAGTCTAGATAAAAGCTCCATTTGAAATACTGGAATCCTGTTATTTCTGGTGGTTCCTCATAAATATATGAGAAAGCAATGCTATAAAAGACTAAAGAAGTGCAATAGAGTTTAGGCTCCCAAGTAAATGACAGCTAAGCACATCCATGGTGCCTCGGTGGAGCAGAACATCCCAAAACACATCCATGTGAGGGTGCACTGCGAGCACAGCAGCCTTTGGGCTGACCTGGTGCTCTCCCAGCTGGGGTGCCCACCAGGGCCAGAGGGGCCGTGTGGGTTCCACGTGGGCTGAAGACACTTGGGTTGTCTGAGAAGCAAACACAGGGACATAATTAACAGGTGCAGTTAAGCATCAATCCCACGGGAAGGTCCTATGGCAGAGTTAGGCCTTTTCCTTGCAGCCTGTGTTGGGCTGCACGAGCAGGTGGGGCTGTATCTGACCATGCAGATTCCCAGAAAAACTTGGGGTGCTGCTGGGAACAAGAGGGATGTCCTTGCCACTGGAGGGAGAAGCTGCAAAGCTACAAAGAGCAAAGACATTTTTCCTTCTCCTTGCTTTGCTTTTCTGAGACTGATAAAGAGTCCCATTACTGGCCTTGTGGTTTCTGTCTACTGCTTTACTGGTGTTTCAAACTTCTTTTGTAAACTGCATTAGCCAATATTTTAAATAAAATGACTTTAAGAGTAATGGGTAAGGTAGAGAAACTAAAAGCATTCTCTTAATTGCCCTGACGTGATAGAATATGACAGATCTCCAACATTAAAACCTCAATGTTAATTAGATTTTATTACATTGTTGTTTTCAAAGGCTTGATGCTCTGATGGAAAAAAAAGATGCTTTTTTTTTTCTGATGTGAAAGTGTGGTACAGAATGGGTTCCATAAAAGAACACAGAATGTGAAATGGCCTGATGTAAAATGTCCCCTAATTGAAACACCTTTTCTGAAAGCAGTTTAGGTGTTGCAGAGGAATGTTATAGAAGGAGTAATTAGACTGTGGTCTGATGCAATTGGCAGCCTAGTTCAAATATTCCCTTGAAGCATATTAGAATAGAAATTACTATAATCCCTGGGGACCATACTGAGAGACCATATATATTTCTGAGTTTCAAAAACGTAAGAATAAGGAAAACTGTTGACAAAAAGCCCTCACCCTAGCTTTAATTGTAGTGGTTCCAACACAATTATTTTAATCTGAAACTGAAGTGGTTTAGCCCTCATCTGGGCTGTGTTGGGTTTCCCTGCCCTTATCTTTCCCCACAAGCCTTCCATTACATTCTCCCCCCTGCCCAGCTGAGGAGAGCAGTGACAGAGGGACTTTGGTGGGCGCCTGACATCCAGTCAGGGTCAAACTACCACATGGGCCTATTGAGTAATTTCTATTCACTGACTTGCTTGAAAAGAATGTGAACTCTTTTTTTTTTTTAAATTTTGGTAACAGGTATGTGCTTGCAATCAGTGCTGGTTTTAAAACCGTATTTTCTCATTAGTGTTAATGAGAACTGTGAGGCAAATGAGTTAAGATGTACCTGATTAATCTTCATTTTATAAAAATGCAGACTGATGGCCTTCTATTAATTCATACTTGCCTCAGGGCAGGAAAGCAGGATCAGCACATTCAAACAGCCCACCTAATACCCTCCAAAATTTTTTTGAAGCCCCAGGACAAACCAGATAATTTGCTTAATGCAGGTCTCTGGAAAATAAGAGCAGTGAAGCTCTTTTTAAGGGATGTTACACCAATAAGTCCACAGGAAAACAGAGGGTTATAGTGCTCTGCAGGCAGTTTCTAACATGCTGGCAGTTTAAAACGTAGCTCTAGACTTTTGATTACGGTTTTGAAACTGTCAAAATACTCTATGTTTGTACTTAGCAGTGTTTAATGCAGGCAAGAATGTTTTATGTTCTCTCAAGGGTGTTCTCAGATGACAAAAACTGTGTAACATGCATCTTTGTATGCCTCTTGTTAAGGCAGAAAATGGGAATAGAAATGATAAACCTTACAGCTACAGTGCCGTAGCCAAACAGGCTGGGAGAGGGAAAATAGCAGAGACACTTCAGAAATGAAGTTAAGCCTTTCAGGGGAGGCTCCTCACTCTTATTTTCTCCCACTAACAGCTGCAAAGGATAAATATTGCCAACCGTGGTCTTTCTGGAGGTGTTTGTGTGAGCAAGGTCCATCACAAAGCAGGTTCTATCAGGTATTCATACCCCACGTAAATATGAAAAAGAAATAAAATATCGCAGACATGAGATTGTGAAAGAGAAAAGTGTGAGGCTGTGCTGCTGATCTGTGAAATAGGTTTTCCTCTTCTAGAGCAGTTATTATACACAGTGCATCAGAGGGAGGGAGAGGGCTAAGGAAGAGATGAACGATCCGTATTAAACCTTTATGATCTTTAAATTACCTTTAATTTACAAAGTCCGGTTGGATGGAATTGGCAGACCTGGCAGACCGCGTCGTACAGGGTCAGCACTCTGGAATTGCTGTACTGCAAGCCATCGTTAGTGATCTAAATGATACAAAAATCATCTTTATAAGTAATAATGTTCCATATGGAGACTGTCTGCTCATTGTGGAGCATATACCATTGCCCCCTTGAACTGGATGCTTGCCAGCAAGATAAATTAAACCACTTGTGAGTGGCTCTGCGAGCTAACAAATTGCTTAATGCTCCAAACTGGAAACTCTTCATTAATAACCAGAAGATCTTCTGGCTCAGCTGGCATTCAACATTTCTGATTGCTGTTAGGTTTTATCCTGAGGATTTTTTTTTTTCAATACCCTTATGGAATCTGTACTCAAGTACTACAGGGGGGATTTCAAGGAGTGGTGAAACACAATTAAGATTTTTGGCTGAAACTCAGGACCACTTTTTTACTAACGACAAATCAGTAGGTAAACTCCTAGGGCTAAAAAAAAACAAGAGAGAGATTATGTGTATTACATAGGTTATTTTAAATTAACCTTAAAAATTATGCTAAGGTGGACAATATGAGAGAGAAACAGTCTCATTTCCATAGGAAGGTACATTAGAGTACTCACCTCCCCTCCCAGCTCAAACTTCCTGTGCAGGTGGGTAATTCAGAAAGCCTTGAGCACAGACTTTTTTATATAAGAAAGCTTAGACAATACAAAAGAATTAAGAACATTTATATTTTAATTTTTCCACAATAAAAATGAAAAGATACCAGACAAGTGTGGAAAGGATTAGCTTTTGAGAAAGCATTGTGACACATCTTGAGAGGTGTGAACCTCAAAGAACACCCCAAAACCCTGGGGAAAGCCATGTTGTAGACACTGATGGAAAGCAAGCCCATTCTGTCAGGTATTTTTCAGGTTTTGTCTTTTCACAGTCAAAATAAAGCCGCTGTTTAGCAGATTTAACGAGGCCTTTGTTTTGGATCCATCAGGTACTCTTGTGTCTTCTTGCTAAGAAATCAATCCCCCAGCTCTCCTCCATCTCTCCTGTGACCCCAAAGCTGAAACATCCTCAGTACCTTTACAGGGGACTTTTACAAGGTCGAGGGTATAAAGTTTGGTGATCGATCAATAAACTCTTTCAGTTCACAGAAGGAATGTTGTGCTAAATTGAAAAAAAGATAAACAGAAGTACAGAGAGTACAAAATACTTAGTAAGTTTAATAAAAAGCACCAATTATCATAAGTTCACTAAGAGTTATCTGAAAGTTCATGGAAGGTAACAGAGTAGATTCCCCAACAATATCACTTGGAATGGTTCTCAGCTCAAAATGCAGTGTGAGCTAAGAGTATTTGTGTCTGCAGAAAGCACCACAAGGAGAGGAACAGGCACTTTTCATGGATAGTCACAAGTTGAAATTGTAGAAGTGAAACAAATTATTTGGACTAACATAAATTTGTCCCAAAATTCAGTAGAATTAATTGGCCCAGTGAAATTCATTGGTATAGCTTTAGGGAAATCATTGAGATATCAGTCTGTTGACATATCAGACTACAGTGTGTTGTACTGCAGGTAAAAATGCTTTTAGAAGAAGCATTCTCCTCAGAAGAGAAAAAAAAGAAACAGTCAACCCCCCTCCAGACCTTCTCTTCACTGAAAGGCTGTGGCAGAAAGACTTCCATTAAGAATTTATTATTCCTAATGTAATTTACATTTCATTTAATTTCATTCTTTTACCAGAATGTCCAATGTTGCCTCAACACCAGTGCACTAATAATGGATAAAGAAATGGGCAGACAGGGAAACATATAAAAAGCTATAAAATTGCACTAATTGTTCTGTCTGAAGAGAGCATTGTGAGTGAAATGCAAAACTTGCAATTTGATTATTTTTTTTTGTCTGCATTTTTTTTCTACATTCTATTATAAACATCTATTTTGGTCTCTTTTTTAGAATTAGGTTGGTTTATAGCTATTTGAATTCCTTTTCCATTAGTCACCTTAGTGGTGTGGAACAAATGCTTCAATGAGAACTAAGCTGAGCAAACCTTTCTTGAAATTTGGTTGGCTCTTAAAGGGTAAAAACTCTCTTAGAGTTGGGCCTTGTTTGCTTGAGCATAGGTGTCACCTGGAAAGAAAGAGCTACTTCTGGATAAATGGTAGGGATGATCAGGAAGTCTGTTGCTTCTGCCCCAAGTATTTCATCCATCATGAAATGATCTTGGCTATTGGCATCACTCTGCACAGAATTTGTATGAATGTTTCAAAATGAAAAACAAAGCCTATAAAACTGTGCTGAATTCAGATTCAGTTTCTGCCTTGCTGACTTTTTAATGCATGTTTTCTCTGTTCTTGACAAATACAGGCAACAACAACTAAATGAAAAGGAGGAGACCTGCTTCTCAAATTAGATAAGTGCCTGCCAAGCTCTTTCCCCTCTTCACCCAGGGATCTGCAAGGACAGCTCAAGTCATCTGCTGCCCAAGTAGGGGTTTGTATTTTGATATCTCAATTAATTATACCAAACACTGGTGTAGCCACATGTACTTTCTTATCTGTGCTCAGCAGCATGTCATGAAAACAATGAGCAAAATCTGAAACATGAATACAAGAGGAGATAAAATGAAAAAACACTGAGAAGAGCTTGTCAAACTCCTGTTTGCCCGATGCTGGTAGTGAGAAAATCTTTAGTGAAATTTTGCTGGTTACTTTGCAATTTGATTTAGGAGAGGAGAGAGATTCTAAAAATATTGAACAGTGACATTTCAGGAAATAATTGTTTTGATTTTTGGTTCTGAAAAATCTTTTAGCTACATTTTGAAAAGTAGATACATAAATACATAACCCAGATCATCAATGTTACAATAAGTCTTCTCTGGAATTTTCTGATGCACAGATTTTTGAACATCTGTGGAATAAATTGAAAGTAATTTTTAAACTTGAAAAGCTTCATAGTTTTGTTTGTGCTGCCATGTAAGGCCAGCTGCCTTTGAAACTGAGCAGTGGGCACTGCCTTCCCAATTTGTTCATCAAAAGATCCACAGGCGTACCAGGATTCACGTGGAGACTGAGATGATTTAATTGTGCATTCACTGCTTAGCCATCAACCTGGTTCCTCTGCAGGGTTTGAAGGAGAAGGAAAGGCCAGAAGGCTTAGAGGTGCAGAGGTTTTCTTGAGCTTTAGTATGTGGAAAGAAACTTTCTGTATCTGTTTTTGAGGGGGAAAATATGAGAAAAACTGTTCAGACCTCCTCAGGGCTGAAAGGCAGCACTTGAACACAAAGAGAATTGTAATAGGCGTGAGCTGTGAGGAAGCTGTCCTGGGAACACTGCAGAAACATTCCCGTGCACATACAAGGATGTTAGCAGTCGTCTTGGGCCAGGAACCTCAAGGGTGTCCCCCTCTCAGATCCTTCTGCCATGAGGGAGCATTTTCTCTCACTGTGGCAGAGTTCAATACCTATTTTGAGAAATTTTGAGCCCTGAGCAGAGGAATGTCCCTCCTGGTTCAGCCCTGGTGTGTGACAGAAGGAAGGTCCAAGGTCCACCCCAGCAGTGAACAGTCAGGCTCTGCTCGCACAGAGGTCTTACCCTAATGTCCTAAACCCCCAAATCCCTATCTTTTTAAAATCCAGCACTGACTAGAAGACGTGCCCTGCCAAACATCTTTCTGTTTCCCCAGGCCAGGTGGCAGCATGTGTCCCCAGATGGGGGTCTAGGCAGCTGTGGGGTGCAGGACAGGCAGGAACACCGCGGTGAAGGGAGTGTTTTACATGTTTCATTTCTCATGCTGCAATTTTCAAAGTACATCTGCAGTCTCCCAACAATGACAATATATCCTTCTCAGCTACAGAGCCTTTAAAAGATCTCAGTCTTATAAAAAAACAACTGATCTGCAGAAAATAACCAGCCAGGCTGAGAGTCAAACCAAGGACAGCAGGCGCTCAGGGTCGGGGAGGCACTGGTTTCTTGGGGATATTTAGAAAGTAGGTACCCTTTTGTGAACAAAAGGGGCTAAAACTGCAGCAGAGAACCTGGCGTGAGCAGGCACTGCACACACTTTTTCCTGCAGCCATTCAGACCATGACTCTGACCATGACATCCCAGCTCCAGCCTGCCCAGGACTCAGCCTGTGCCCTTCTCCTGCACCGCGCACGCATCGCTCCTGCGATCAGGGAGTCGAAACTCTCTGACATTTGCTGCCTAATCAGGAGTTTGAGCTGGGGTTTTCAGAAATGGAATACTAATGATTAACAATTGATTAGTACAACTGCATCAATCTCAGGTGATTACCTCTAGAAGTGGTTGTAATTTGCACTTTTGGATTGCCTACAGAGACACCTGAGTTTAGCTCATTGTTTTGGTTGGTGGGGTGTTTTTTTTTCCCTATATGACGTTAGTGTGAGTATTTCTACAGGCATTTTCATTTCTGAAAGGAAGCAAATTGTGCTTTGCATTTTAATTTAGCATGACATCTGATTTTCTCCTTCTAAAACGTTTCTTAGAAACACAAGAAATTCCTACTTTCACTTGCCATCTCGCGAACGGCTCGTCACTGGCCACAAAGTGCACTGCCTCTGTGATATTCAGGAGGGGGATCTGGCAGTCAACAGCCTCAGAGCTTAGAAAATCTGCTTTTGTGGTTTCTTGTTCTCTTGATATCCATTCTTCATCAACATGCTACAAAAAAACGGAGAGAGAGTGAAGAAAGTGAAGGGTCATATAAAGAAATCCCAGTTGTCGATGTATGTTTACATTTCTCATCAATAATATAAGGCATTCCCAGGTGGTTTATTTGAAAGGAATTATGCTGTTACTATAGCCACAGTAAAGGGGAAGCCATGCTTAGCTATGCATGCAGGTGGTCTATTGATTTAGGCAGTGCTGGGGTCTGCTCTTGGAACAAGCAGCTGGGATGCATCAGGGTGATGCAACAGAGCAACTTTGTGTTTGCTCCTGGAGCTCAGCAGCCAGCTCTTGTTCCTTGAAGGTGATGTCAGCTACTTCTCTAGATCAGCTGCACAAAACATTCCAACTTACTAAGGGCCTACGGAGCCCTAAGTGGGCACAGCAAATCTCAGCTGTGCCTCGTGAGCCTGCCAGCACTGACTGGGAACCAGGCTGAGTGTCTGTTCTGAGGTGGATTTATGAGTTTAATCAAACGTTTTATATCTGAGCATGCTGATGCACCAAATAACTCAGTCACAGTGCTGCCTGTGTATAGTTGTTTATGATAAAATTATAGTGCTACCATAAGAGACGGCTTTGATGCTCATTAAAACTTCTGATTTGGTATTGAACTATGAGTAAGAAAATTCAAATAAGAGCCTCCGTAACTCTGTTGAGGAAACCTTACAATCAACCACAAAACTTAGCATTTAAATGGGTTTAGGAAAACAACCAAGTGTACTGATTCCAGATGCACAAAATGAGAAATAATATTGTGATTTCAGGCTTCAATGGACTACAGTGCTGCTGAACCAAACAGGAGCCAAACAAAACCCCACAGAGAAAACGAGTAAGAACTCAGAGCTGTGCATTTCCAAGGAACCAGTCCTGGAAAGTTCTGAGCCTCTTCAGCTCCCCCCACTCATAGCAAACATGCTGGCAATGGCCTTGGAAGGTACTTGTACCTGGCTGTGGCAGTGAGAGATGATAGCACGGTTCAGAGTAAAAGGTTTTCATATAAACATGTCAAAGCTTGACTGTATCATCAATATTTTAGGAGCCGAGAGGAGGCTGCTTACAATTAACCTGGTGGCCTCGCAGTGCAGGTTGGGAGACTCCTCGAATCCGAGGCCAAACACCCGGATCCTGGTGCAGTCTGAGGCATGGATGTCGCAGAGGCCTCCATTCTCTTAGTCTGTGATTTCCAAAGCTGTCTCTGAAAGGGTGACATAGTCACAAAGCTTTAGAGAATAGCTCTTACATGCTGTTCTGTTCTGCTTTATCAGAGATTTTGTTGTAGTTGTTCCTGGTTGTTTTGGTTTAATGCTTTTCCTTAGGGTCTTCCTTGCCTCCCTGTGGATTTCTCTTGAATAGAGAAACAGCAGTTGTCAGAAGGGGAGGCAGCAAACCTCCATTAAATATTGTCCTGGGCACTCAGTACTGCCATGTGTATTAGTGAGTGTCAGGGCTTGTGGAAACTATTCACTGAAGCTCTGGCTTCTTGCTAAGAGGTCTCCAGGGGTAAAACTTCTGCTGACCTAAGTGTCCAGTGGTGATACTTCTACCGACCCAGGAAACAGGATGGGAGCACAGCGGAGAGGACAAGGCCTCATCCCACAGCATAGAGAAGTGAAAGTGACTGAGGATGACCATGCCACCAGGCTCCTTGTAGTGTGAGACAGCAGTGCAAAAGGCAGTCCTTTGTTTTGGTTTGTTTGGTTTTTTTCCAAAAGCCATGGAGGCAGCAAAAGGATCCTCAAAGGTAAGCTTGCTTGTGAGGGTTAAATCATTAATGGTAGCACTCAGCTCTGCACTGTGTCAGCACAAAGGTCACGCACCAGCTAGGTTTCACTTAAATCCTTCTTTGAGGCCTTAAGTAGGGCTTAAGTGATGTACAGCCTGTGCTGGCCCCCTTACAAGGCTGACTTTTATCCGTTACTGTTTTTAAAATGTTTTATGATTCTCAGGTGAAGTTTCATTTAGGTTCTGTTGTACTTTAGGTATTCACCATTTAACATTGTTCATTGCTTTCATACAGGGGTTATTTCTACAGAGGAAAAATGCAAGTCCATTGGATGGCAGGATTCACATCTTTAATTTAGAAAAGATGCAATTTGGCAGATATTTGCATTAGCTCTTGGGTAGCACAACACTCAGAATGTCTCCAGTATTATATATCAAAAATGCGGTTGGTCAGGATCATGGTTACATATTTTTATTTATAATATTTGCAGTTCTAATGGTCAGGAGAAACCATGATGACGACAAATAACACAAAGCAGAAAATTTACTTCTTGTCTCCTGAACAACACTTAATAACAGGAGCTTGACCAGGGGCCCTGGGAGGGACATTGCTCACCAGGAGAGTGCAGTCCCAATTGTTATCCCTGCTCAGCTTCCTCTTCCCTGCCCCATCACCACTGCTCTGGCAAAGCAATATTGCCCATCAATTTTCACTGAGCTGTAGCTGAGCTAAAACAGAAGCTCTCTGTCACCTAATATTTTAATGGTACATTAGTTCAGCTCTGATTTGAGGGGCAAAATGCCCTGCGCGGAGTTGATAACCTTCCCCAGCACCTCGCTGCTCCTTTAGGGCTCTGCCACTTAGGCTGTAATTAGGAAGAATGCTGTTTAAACACTGCCATCCCACCAGATTGCAGCCTGTAACAACAGAGCTTCATGGCTCACATTTTTCCAGAGGAAAGAAGGAAGGAAGGAAAGCAACATAAGAAATACAGTGAAAAGACTTTTTTTTTCCCCCTCTGTACTTCTGAAATGCTTTTAGCTTTTCTATCATTTTTTAAAAAATTGATTTTATTGCAGCAGTATTACCAACACTGCTGGACACTTTGCAATATTTACAAGAAGGGAAATCGTTTACAGCTTATCAGCTTTCATCAGTTACTCGTGGATTCCTGTAATGTACAAAACTATTAGTCAGATGTGGTGACTGGTTTTGATAAATTGCCTTGTTCTGTGGCTAGTGCATAAAAATTTAGAAAAAAAAAAGCTTCATTATCTTTTTCATGAGATTTTAATAGTTAGCCCCACTAGTACCGAGGTAGCTCGGATTGCATTAATGTTTTCATTATCACTGCAGATTTTCAGGCCTCTGTGGGTGAAGTAGAATCTCAGAGCCTGGGAAGGAGTGAGGCACAGAAATGTGCTCCTGCAGCCCTTCCTGTTCCATGAAAGCACTCTCAGGTCAGCTGCTTGTTGATCAGACTGTGCACTTCCCCAAGGGTTTCCTTACATCTTTATGACCACTCTGCTGTCAGGGTCAGGGCAAGATTTCCCAGCCTCAGTGCTGTTCCCAGTGACTTACAGAATCGGCACAGCATTTTGTATTTATGTCTCTCAAACCATTCTGTACACACTTTTCAGGGTTTAACCCCAGCCAGGCTCTGAGTATCACACAGGTGCTTGTTCACTGCCCCTCCTGGCAGGATCAGGGAGATAATCCAAAGGGTGAGAGTGAGAAAATGTGTGAGTTGAGATAAGGGCGGTTTAATGGGAGAGTAAAGGAAGAAAATTATAATAATGATAATAATTATGATACAATATTTAGAATATGCAAGTGATGCACAATGCAATTGCTCACCACTTGCCAGCAGATGCCCAGCCAGTGCCTGAGCAGTGGCCCCTGGCCAGCTTTCCCCCCAGGTTATATATTGAGAGTGATGCCATGTGGAATGGGACATCCCTTTGGCGAGTGGGGATCAGCTATCCTGTCTGTGTCCCCTCCCAGCTCTTTGTGCACCCCCAGACTACTCAAGGGCAGGGCATGAGAACCTGAAAAGTCCTTTAATTAATATTAAAACTATTTGGCAACAACTAAAAGCATCAGCGTCTTATGAACTTTAAGTCTGATGGAAAATAAAAGTAATGTCTCCTTTTTTAAAGAAGTGAATACTAGAGTTCAGCCTTTAGACCTCCGTATAGGCAGTACATAAATATTGACAATGGTTGCTATTTCTTTTTTTTTTTTAAATGAGGTATCACATGTAGTGGATGTAGGAATTTTAGGCATTTGGTTTTAACGTGGGTTTCTGCCTGTCTTCCACTCTGCCTTCTAAGGTTGTTGCATATCAGCCAGTTTCAATCAAACATGGGAGGTGAAATCCCCATGACACTGGCTTTGGAAAAGTCTCCTGGCAGTCGGTAGCTGGGCACTCAAACATCCAGACCCTGCTCTTGCTGGGAATTTTGGGATCAAGGTGTGGTTGTTCATTGCTCCGTGTTAGTGGACTGGTTTTTGATAAGCCTGTGCATGGAATATGCTCGTGGGCCAGGGAGGTGAGGACATCAGAAGGAAATACTGGAGACCCTGAGAAACCTCAGCAAAACAGCTGCACATAGTTCAGTGGAAGACTGGAGGGGAGGAAGACAGGAGCAATAAAAAGAGCTGGGAAATATCGCAAAGGTGAGAGCGAGAGCAAAAGTGCAGCTATCCAGAGAAAGCAGAGGTTGTGGAGAGCTGGGATGGATGTCTGATGTCTGTAGAGGAGCAAGGTGGAGGCAGGAGAGAAATCTGGAGGAAATCAAGCAGTTCCTTGAAAAAGCTTGTAAAGGGTATGATATATTTGAACATTAATAATTTATGTTTAGGGAGTGTGAGTGTCAAAATACAACAAAATTCAGGGCAGAACACCGTCCTTTTTTTTTGTCTATATGGCCTATAGGCCAAAAATGTACTTTGAATTTTACTAATAGATTAAAAACTGAAGCTCAGGATGGCACCTGAGGCTCAGACGAGTGACAAGGTGCACCAGTTATGAAGGAGGATTTAAGGAGCTGTGTGTTCACATCTGCTGGCTCAGGCATGGGCATCCCACTGCATTCCCAGCACCCAGGCTGCACACACAGCAAGGAAACACACACAAAATGCAGCTGTCACCTGGCAGAGCATCGCACTGGGACACTGGTGAACAGGAAATCTTGGGAAAAAAGTGGAAAAATCCTGGGCTTTAATGGCAATGTCTTGAGTTAAAAAGGAGAGAGGATTCTGGAGTTGAAGGTGGAGATCTCAAAGGCCTCCAGACCTCAGGTGATTAGACAGAAATAAGGGACCTGTCCTGCTTGGTTTGCAATGCTTGTGTTGTGCCCCCCTCAAGGCACAACACCTCCCTCACTTTCCCATCCGTCTCCTCCCACCTCCAGTAGGAATATCCAGAAAAAAACAGTAAATTCAGAGCTGCTGACAGTGCAGTTTCATTCCTTAATGATTTACATGAATCAAACCTGACAAGGAGCACAGGCTACATAATACACTGAAACCCCCCCATAAATACATCGTTGGTTCTATAGTTTATGTTTATATATATGTTGCAGTGTATTATGTAAATAATATGCACAGATGTAGAAGTGAAATGGAGACACTTGACACAAAATCAAGAATATTGCAAAACAACACTTATTGAAGTCTTACTGGCAGATAGTTTTGGTTCATGTTGGATTTCCACTTTTGATTAGAAGAGTGTTCCAGCACAAGTAAACATTCTTCTGCAGTGTTTCAAAACTATACATGAGGCTTTGGGCTGGAGCAGCAGACTTGAAGTCAGCAAGAATTTTGTTTGAATAAAGAGAAGGAAAGGAACTGCCCTGCTTTTCTTGAAGAGGATGATAAATAAGCAATCTAAGCCATGAAAAGCAAATCAAGAACCAGATCATAAGTGCTGTGTTGTGTCAAAGCTTTGCTGAAGTGCAAAAGTAAACGGCCCGTGATGGCCAGTTCCCTTTCCTTGGAATCATGCAGCTGATGGAACAAGCTGCTGTGCCAGAGCTTGCTGGGGTGGGTGTGGACCTCCAGCTACCATAGCTGTGAGGGTTCTGTATCACAGCAAATTGGTGCTTAATTATCTCAGAGCTTGGACAGAGCAAGTCTGAGTCTGCATCCATTCAAATGCTTGCACAAATACTGTACTTTTTTCTGTATATAGGGTTATAACAGTTATCACAGACACAGTCACTGAATGCATTATCCTGGAACTCATGGTGTCAATGACCCAAAGCTCATTTGATAATCCTCCCTGAGAAAAAAGCATCAGCTGCCATATGCTGTTTGCAGGAGTTTTGCACATTGGTGACCTCCCTGGCTTCTAAATGAAAACTGTGTTTATTCCTGCTTCCAAAACCAGGTTTTGGAGAACCAGAGTGGCTGAAGGAGCTGGGGGTGTTTTGTCTGCAGAGAAGGAGGCTCAGGGGGACCTTCCCACTCTCTATGACTACCAAAAAGGAGGTTGTGGCAAGGTGTGGGATGGTCTCTTCTCCCAAGTAACAAGTGACAGGACAAGAGGAAATGAACTCAAGTTGTAACACGGTAGGATTACTTTGCATATTATAAAAAATTTCTGCACCAAAAGGGTGGTCAAGCAGTGGAACAGGCTGCCCATCCCTGGGGGTATTTAAAAGATATGTAGATGTGGCACTTGGGAACCTTTAGTGGTGGGCTTTGCAGTGTTGGCAGTTGGACTCAATGACCTTAGGGATTTTTTCCAACCTAAATGATTCTCTGTTTCCATAGTACCAAACTCTAGACCAGTGACCTTTTCCTGATATGGAGTGAATCTGGTATTTTGCTTTGAGGGTTTCTGGTATCCAGTAGGGATTACAGAAACAAGCCCTAGGAGAGTGTGGGGAAAAGCATTTTGCAAGAACTCCCTGCCTGTGAGAAATGGCCTGGCTCAATTTCACACTGAAAGCATCCATGTGCTGCAACAATATGGTAGATTATTTTTGCTTTAGAAATCTCACTATGACATTTTAGCTTTATTTAATCCTTCTATTTTTAAAAGGTTTGCTAGCAATGTGCTTCAGCAATGGAAAGGAAGAGGCGTGCACTGTTGACTACAGAATATTGCCTCTATTTTGGATGGCCTTGAGAGGTGACATAATGTAAGGTTCTGGTTGTGCATCCATGGTGCTCACTGGCACACCAAAGCAGGCCTCAGTTTTGGTCCCTCAAAGGCCCTTCAGGGCAGAACCCTTGGCAGCATCTTGAGGCTTCCTATGAATGAGTGCAGTGATGCCACTCAAATGGATTTGGGTCATCGTGGGTGTCATCTTGCTCCTTATGTCCACTCCAGTTTCCAATTGGTTGTTTTTAGTAATTTCCCACCTTTAAAGTTACAGAATTACAACAAAATCTGGATTGTGGGCTTTTTGGACAACATAAAGCATGATATAAAGGCACTTATATAATGTGTGCTTTGAATTTTTGTCTTTGGCCAGCTTAAATCAGACCTTTGAATGATTTGCAGGTTTTAATTCTAGCTTATAAACTGTTGTGAATTTGTTATTTATCTTGTGTGTACATGTGAGTATTTGGGGAAGGAGGTTTGTTTGTTCAGGGCTTTTTGTTTTCTTTTGGATTTAACAAGATTTCGGGCTGAAATTTCCTGTGGTACCTGTAAACAGCCTGATGTAAAGAAGTTATAGGTGTGCTTCTGGGGTGTCTGGCTTTGGTCAGCTTGAATCAGACCAATAATTTTGTAAACTTTTCTAGCAATTTAATTCTATGTACTTCAGAAAATGCTTTTGTTAGGCTACATGTTTCACTGAACTGTTTTCACTGCTTTGCATTAAAGCAAATAAACTAATCTCCAGAAAAGAATAATCTCCCTGATCTGGTTTGCAGGGAATAGTGTGGGTCACTGAGCATACCACCTTCCATGTCCCTTACCACGAGGATTTGATGTCCTCTTAAAATTCGGTTTCTATTGACTTTGTAACTATAAAGCTAATAGCCCTCTTCCTGCTCAGCCAGGTCTGTGCCTCAAATGGAAAGAACTGGGACTTAAAGCAGTAGATTAAAGCTGGTATTGATGTTTGCCTCTTCAGATGCTTGTTTATTGCGTCCGAACCAGCACAAATTAAAGTAAAACTGCTATGGAAAGAAGAAGATCTTCAAAACTAGCATGAAGTTTGTCAGTCCCTGAGAATTGCCCACAAATATATTTTATGTGACTGAGGAAAGCATGTCTCCATCAAGATAAAGCAGAGTGCATGGGTGTCAGTCAGGATACATCAGTGGTAGGTTAAGTAAGTTCACACTTTTTTCCTCTTTTGAATATGAACTGTTTTTCTTTTGTAAATTTTGTAGTTCTTACTAAAATTTTTGTGGTTGGAAGTCTTCACTGCTTCTAAAAGCACAAGAGGTCTATTTTCAAAAGATGATAAGTCCTATGTTCAAAAATTCATATTTAGACAAGTAATCTCAAAGCTTGATATTTAATCATGATACCTTTTGTAATAATGGCTGCTAATACAGACTCTGATTTTAGCCTGAGAAGAATGGATTTGTGTTAACTATTGTGGCCCAGAACTGAAGACACTACAGAATGATTTTCTTCATATAGGATGCTCCAAGCCCCATCCAGCCTGGCCCTGAATGCTTCCAGGGACAGGACATCCGCAACCTTTCTGGGCAAATTGTGCCAGTGCCTCACTGATGATGAGGACTACTCCTCTGTAGATTGCTGGGAGATAGAAAGTGTGTTTTGTAAATAAACACTTAATAGACCCATTCCCCCCAGTTTGCTTTCAGTGTTAAATCATAAATTGGTTTAACTAGGAAAAAACTGAATAATTGAACCCAATATAATCTTGAATTGCGTAATATGTATCTTCATATTTATTCTTTATCTACTTTCCAATATTATTCAGTAAACTGAGGGAAAAATTGAGATTAAGTGGAAATAAGAGGTCTCAAAAGAAAGGTTTTCAAGTTATACAGAACCTCTTTTACGGAGTATTGATATCTTAGTGAAATTTTAATGTCAGCTAAAAGGGAATAAGAAAATATCCTTAATATCTTTAAGTCCAGTGTGAAGAATGCAATCCCAGCGGGCTGGAAGCTGTGTATTAAAGTGTGGTTTTTGCTGGAACAGTACATAGAGATCTGCTGGAAGTGTTCCCTTCTTTACAGATTTCATTACTGCATAAAAATGTATTTGATGGAAACAGAGGCACCAGCTTCCAATCTCTAATTCAAGAACACTGCCTCCCTTACTGCCCATCCCTTGTGGGGTCAACACCTCCACACGAGAGGGAACGTGGAGGGGCACAGACTTTGGAAACTTTCAAACCTCCCTCAGTTAGATAGATAGGAGAAGTCAATATTATAGAATGTAAAAGGCAATAATTAGTATAAGAAAAAAGGAAAAATCACTCATTTGTGAAAAAGAGACCTGATTTTTTCTTGCTAGTGTAACTTCATCAAAGTACCTGTGACTTTGTTAATGCTATTCTCACCAAAATCAATGGAATTATTATAGTGAAGGGCAGAATTGAGCCCAATGACTTACTGTTTGAAAAGAAGAAGGCTTTTTAAAGAATAATGCCATTAAATGTATTTTTTATAGCTATAACCCTCTGGCCAGAAAAGTTTAAGAGCAGTAAGCATGGTGTTTGCTGTTCTCACAAACATGTTTGACTCTTCTTTTGAAATCCAATTTTGAAAAATCAATAGAATTGCTAAAGTATGCTGCATCCTCACTGCAATAGAACGTGTTTTGCCATATTAGCAGAAAACATGGGGTTTTTTCTTTTGTTTACTAACCTAAACAATTTTGATCAATTCCCGTGGAGAGGGTCACAGTTTCAGGTAACTCTATTTCTGGAGCCCTTATGGTGCCGTAAAATGCAATTCTCCCTAGAAAGTCTGGTCACACAGCACCACAGGCTGGTCCCCGCAACAGAGGCCACCAGTGTTACACACAGTGAGTAGTGTTTCATTGTAGCTATCCTGGTGATTTAAGAAATGGCCTGTATTTTCTTTGAAAAGTCTAACATGCATTTTTTACTCTGTATTGCCTAATTTATGCAAGGAGGGCATCTACTGACCCAATATGCCCAGATGGCTCCCTCTGCATCACATCAGCAAAACGCATATTGCAAGTGACAAAAAGTATTCATTTACTTAACGTACTAACAGCTCTTAAATAATCATTGAGATCTGGAATTTAAAGATCACTGAATTGATAGAAGTGGGAGAAAAGAATTTATTTCAGTCAGTATGTTCCCATACAAAGTCTCCAAAGCAGATTGGAGTTTGACGTAGAGAACTGAAATACTCTGTCCCCTTTCACCTGAGGATCTCAAAACAATTTAAATATTTTCTTTAAATGTCTTCCTCATGTTTTGTCCTTGAAAATGAGAGTTAAGCTTAAAAATAAAGCAGAATTATATAAACAGTGAGATTTCTATAATATGTATCTTATCCTGACCTTGCATTCCTGGTCTGATTAAAGCTCTGCACTAATTCTTCCAAGGGAAGAGACATTTTCCATTGGAAGACCCAACCTGAGGAACTGCAATAGCTCACCCCATAATTTTGCTCATTATAAATATTTTTTAAAAATATTGGGTGCTCTAATTCATATTATTTAATAGCAGCACATGGACAAGACCCAAAGCAGACTGTTAAACACAGAAAGGTCTATATAACCACTCTAAAAATAACAGGGTGTAATCGATGTAGCTGCTGTGGCAGATGGGGCTGAGGGACCTGTGTGGTTGTGGTTCACAGCTCTGAAAATGCAGTTGCGTTCACAGCCCTCTTAAAAACACCACTGAAATTCATTGGTGTGAAAATGGGATATCTGTGAGTGTGGTAGGTGAGCCTTCATTTCTCACCTTCTCACCATCGTTTTTGCTCACTTTGATTTTTTTCTGGCTATTTTTTTTTCCCCCAGAACTTTCCACATAGAAATTTTAAACTTCAAGTGTCATTACTTCACTCAAACTAATTTGTCCTTATTATTCCTCATTACCTTTTATCTTGTAATTGCTCTTTAGAGCTTCATACAATCTGCATATTACATTGTTCTATGTGTGCTTTACTAGGCTTGATTTTTTTTAATAAGCAACATGGTCAATATATACAAATGGTAAGTACCAACCAACCTGATTTGCTATCTGCTGTAATTGGATTCTGCCTTTAATTACAGGTGGTAATGACATTTTAAGCACCTTATACAGGTGTTGGGAGGGGTGGGGGTTATGAAATGTTAAGCAACATTAAGAAATTCTAAGCTTCTGGAGTATTGCCAAATTTCAGAGGTGCCTTTCAACTCCAAATAGCGATTTTCATGTGAGGATAATTATAGCTCTGGCCACCTGGACTGCTCCTGTTGGAGTCAGGCAGAGCACAGTAAGCCTGTCTGCAAGCCACACTTCACATCTTCTCTCTTTGTACATGTTTTCATTTAAAATTACTCCAAATATATTATGGCTTGTATTCCAAACCCTAAAAGTACTGCAGGGCCGTTCTTTGTGTGTGTTTGCTGGCCAAAACCAGTGGCAGAATATATTGTTATGTATTGGCAGCCTAGCTGAGGTTGGGTGACCTTGGAAAAGATATTTGAATTATGTTGATGGCCTCCTTGATCTTGGGGGAGTTTTAATTCACATCTATAATTCCAGCCTGAGAAAATTAGACGGAGATTTGTTTTGAAACTGAGGGGAAAATATATAGCCAGCAAAAGGAGTTGCCTTCTCCTGCATTACTCATGTAACTTCTCCTGGAAAATAATGTTTTCATAGCAATGGCACTTAAAACTCAGCATTTCCAAAATCAGCTTATTTTCTACTGTTTCTTCAGTCCTGACTTCTGGAAAAGAAAGTGAAAGAGGCAGCAGTTTTATATGTCCTGCAGAAACCTAAATCAATCCTTAATTTCTCCTCCATTCTTTCCCTTCCTACAGAACCTCTGCTGATTATTCACAAAGCCCAGAGTCTTATCCCACCTGAGCTTGCACGGTGCTGGTTCCCTGTGCTCTGCCAGCCGGGCCGGGATTCCTGAGCTCGCAGTGACGGGGCTCAAGCTCTTCCAATTGGAACACGCAACTTTAATTCTGAGATTGATCTTAATTCTTCATCTCTAATAGCCTTTTCCAGTGTGAAATCCTGGCTTTAGTGACGTCAGCAGGACTTCAGTTCTGAGCTCTTCCAGCCTTTTGAATGGCCATTTGAGAGGCCCATTGCTGCTGTGTGGTGCTTTTCCCTGGAGAGAGGTGTCCCATCACATGTGTGCCCTGGGGTATGGATGGGAACAGCCCCGGGGGTCTTTAGCCTGCGGAAAAGCAGGCTCATGGGGGACCTTATTGCTCTCTGCACTTCCCGAAAGGAGGTTGCATCCAGGTGGGAGTTGGTCTCTTCTCCCATGTAAAAAGCAATAGGACAAGAGGAAACGACATCTAGCTGGGCCAAGAGAGGTTTCAACTGGATATTAGGGAAAATTTCTTCACTGATGGGGTGTTCAGGCATTGGAACAGGCAGCCCAGGGAAGTGGTGGAGTCACCATCCCTGTAAGTGTTCAAAAAAACACCTAGATGTGGCGCGTGGGGACATGGCTTACTGGTGAAGATGGCAGTGCTGGGTTAATGGTGGGATTCCACGATCTCCCAGGTCTTTTCCAATCTAAATGATTCTGTGGTTCTGTGCTGTCTATGTAGAACATTTCTGCCTATGAAATGTGAAAACAAGCAAATATCTTTATATTGTGAATGAAATTCAAAAATCAAGAACAGCTAAAGGTGAAGTTCACACAAATGCTTATCTTGATTGACTGTACCAAATTATCTAGATGACCTTTTCTAAGTATTATAATGTCAGAGTGATTGGCATGCCAGAACTAAGATTTTATTTCTCCTTGTAGGGAATCTAACCTCTGGCTGCATGCATAGATCTGCTGTTCATTGCGTTCGCAAGAGCAGGTAATTTTACATATACAGCTTCTGTATGTTCATATATTAAAAAGATATTCTAAATCACTAATAAATGAACTCATACATAGTCTGTAACACATGGAGCTCATTGCAGTTCATCCCATTGATTCACTCCGGATTGTGGTAGTACTTTTCTCTCTCCACAGTTAATGCTGAAATAAACTTATTGTGTGAAATTTTCTCTTAATTTCTCTGCATTTATACCAAAGCCAAGGGGTGAATAGTCTGAAAAATAAGCATGTCAGTTGTTACCTTGGTTTTGTTTTAATTTTTCTGGCTTTTTTATTCTCAATTTTGCTCCAAGTCATCTTGAAGTTTAGGTACTTCTCCATCCCATTTTCTCTGTGCCAGTGTTACAAGGATGGACTATTCCAGTGCCCAGGTCCTGCTCTCTGCTGGGCTCTGGTGAGGAGCTGTCTGAGCTCTTCCAGCACATACTGATGTTCCACCAGTCCAGTGTTTGTGGTAGGAAAACTGCTGAAGCTGTCAGTGATAATACTTTCATGACACTGACAAACTCACCCCCTGCAAAGGGAGCACTATAAACATTAAGGGAAAGTTCTGCTTTCTTAATTGCAGCATCTCTTCTGCAGGTCCAACACCAAGCTCCCTTTCCCCGGGGATCAGATCAAGCAGGAGGGTGCTCACGCTAAAATCTCGGCCCCTCTGAGCAGCTCTCACCCAGTGGTGACCCTGTGGAAGCCCAGGAGCAGTGGAGTAGTTTTCCATGTCAGTGGCATTGGAAGGAGTAGGAGACTGCCAGAGGGAGTTGGGATGCTAGTGACTGGAACATTGGAAGGATTAATTTGATGTCCTGTGAGCTCTAATAAACTAGACTCCCGAAAGGGAAGTGATTTGGAGCAAAGACCAACTACCACATTTATCTCAACTGGAGAAAAGTGAATCATGTGGTCATGGAGTGCCAGGTTAGAAGGGATCTCAAGGTTCCTCTGGTCCATCCTCTGTTGGAAAAAGCACAAGATGGGCCAGCACCCTGTCCAGCTGGACCTTAAAAGTGTACAAAGCAAAGGCAACAAGAGGCAGACAAAGCAGTCAGGCCAGAGGAAGGTAATGACGTAGGGGATGTTTGCCACAGCTGATGTGTGTTTGTTTTCCAGTTCTCACCTCTCTGTGCAATCTCAGGCTGTGCTCTCTATGCTGTCCTTGTTTGTATTTGATGTCACAGCAAGAAGACAAGGTGCCATTAGCTTTTATTTGAAAGGTCGTATTGAAGCTATTTTCCTCTAATCTGGGAGATTTCAGCCATGGTAAAGTAAAATTTAAAATCTGGCCTAAGCAAGCCCCCTAACCCCTCTATATCACAGAGAAATGAAGATAAACATTGAATTGTGTGTTGGACAATTGCTTCAAAATTGCTCAACTCACTTTTCAGTCCCTGGTGTCAGTTATTCTCTGGATGAAAGAGCATTAATTCCTCCATATTTGGGGAGTTATTCTGCAAATGTTAGGTTGCCATAGACAAAACCCCAAATGTCAGGATATATTTTAACTGCTTTAAAACCATGCAGTGAAGATGAGTTTATTGTGAAGAAACTGGATAATCCCATCCCTGTTAGTAAATGCATCGGGGTATCAGATGTGCCACGGGGCTGCTGGCGCTGGATGGAGATTTGGATCAGCTAAGCCATGGAGACTGGTCCTAGACGTGAGCTTTACCTGTCCTAAATACAGACCAATATCCTATGCTCCTAGAAAAAAAATTTCCCCCACATTTGGGATGGGTTAAGAGAGCACACCCTGTCAATTCAGTTTAGCTGAAATATTGTGACTCCTTAGGCTGCAGGAACTCAGCTCTATGGCTGAGCCTTAAGTCCCTCTTTGTCACTTCAAGCATAAGCTTATGTGGTTTGCTGAGGCAGAGTTCACATTTTGAAATCAACATTTATGGGTGTGCTTAGTTTAAAGCACTCTCAACACTCATACTGGACATGGATTTATCCTCTGAGAGGCTGAACTATAAAGAAGAAACAAACCCAGTGGGACAGTCTCCTGTGTAAATGTAATTCATGAATATTTGCAGAATCAGGTCTGCAGGTTTCAGTATATCCTGTAGCTATTTGATGGCTTTGGCAGGGTTACTTCTTCACTTTGTCACTTTTAATTTTATTTTGTTGCAAGCACAGTGTTTGAAATTAATGTTCAAACTTCATTCTCTGTTGACCAGGAAAAAAAAAAAGAAGTATCTTTACACTGTTTACATGAATATTGACCACAAGGTGAGCAGGACGCTCCTCTTTTTTGTGAGAAACTTGCTTGTCAGCATGCCAGTGATAGATCAGATGTAAAGAAAATCACTTCTGCAAAACCAATTTGCTAAGGGGCTTGTAAAATCCATTTTTAAAAAGTTACTGAGGCAAAAAAGTGAGGGACCAGCCAACCAGATATTTTGATCAGCTCTTCAAGGTCAAAACCTGATTACTAATTCATCAAATGCCTTGCTGGTAGCACTGTTTGAAGAGCAAACAACGCTGTGGAGGTGTTCTACCTAATGATTCCAATATCATGGCAGGAATGTTTTACTTACTTGTGGCAGTGCTGCAGTCGTAGGTGCCATGGCCTTCAAAGCCCTGGCAGCCCAGTTCCGTGCAGTGTCCGTGGCCGCTGCAGCGTGCAGGGCACCGGAGCGCCGTGAGGATTTCCTCCCGGGTGGCTGATGCCTGCTTTCCAACAGGAAACACCCCGTTTCTGTCTCCTAGCACTCTTCTTTCACATTCATTTTCCAAAAGGGCTATCAGTGCCCTCACCCAAGCCACGTCACCCTTGAGCTGCAGGTCTAAAAGGCAAATGTCAATTGCCTCATCCAGCTGTTTTCCCAGGAGGCCTTTACATACCAAGCCAATGGTGGAATTTGCAAGAATTTGGTGGCAAATCTCTTGAGCCGTGGTGGCAGTCAGGCCGTTGGGAGTGGGCCATGTCAGTGGTAATTTCATCTGAACCCCTTCAAAGTAGTCCTCAGGGAAAAAATATGCAAAGCTCTCCGAGTCCCCCTGGGTTGTGCCATGCAATGGGTGAAAGGATGAGTGTTCATAATATTTGTCTTGCCTTTTTGCTTTCCTTAGGTCTCCTGTTGGTTTGGCAGGGCCAATGGAACTGCTGCTGTTCATGGAAATATTGTGTGTGAGGGACTTTAGTTGGAGTTCAGGGCTGCCTCGCTTTTGCACTGATTTGGGCAGATATCTTTGATTAAAAGGCTTGGTCAGTGGTTTCCCATCTTTTCTTAAGGTTGACTCTGTTTCTGAGTGAGTGACAAACTCAGATGTGACATCCAGGAACGGGATTGCAGAGCTGTGATCCACATGATCGTGATGGCAACCAGAGGACCGAGGGGAAGGAGTCTGAAAGGCATTTTTTGTGTCTGCCACGGGCACAGGCTTGGTTCTCCCCTTCTAACATCTGCAGTAACTTTTCCTTTGCTTCCTCTCAGAAGGTGCTGGAGTCTTATCAAATAAACTCTTCCCTGGAGGTATTCTGATTTTAAAATAGGAAGATATTAGAGGGAGAAAACTTTCAACAAATTAGTCTATCATACCAAGTAAACTTTTCTTTCCCTGAGGCTGGGGTGTGCATAAATTCCCAATCTACAAAAGTACTTAAGAAAATGCTGAAGTTTAATTTATTTTCTTTAGTCACTTTTGCACTGTCCTTCTAAAGTTGCATGTTTTGTAGCACTACATGGGATCTTTTTAGTACCAGATGTTTAAGTGCTTTGCTGGAGCCTTGCCTAACTGCTTGACTTCTCTTTGCAGAGAATTCTCTGAGGTGCAGCTTATCCTTTGTGTACACACAAAACAAGGCCTGGGGTTTGTCCCTGGTGTGACACAGAAAACTCTTGGAGAATGACAAAGAAGTCATGTTTGTTTCAAATTCTGTGTTAAAAAAGTCATCTTTATCTAGGAGCCTATACTTTCCTTACCAGTTGCTTCCTCTAAGATGTGGATTGCTAACTTTTTTCTTTTAAATGTCTTTTTTTCCTATTTTTTTTAATGAATACTTAATTCTTGGTTTCTACTGGAGTTTTCTTTGATTTCTTCTTCCAACACAAAGCAGTTTTCTATTGATCATAAGGCTAGGCTATCATATAAACTGAGGTGATTCTCTCTCCCCTTTTTAATTTAGTCTTTAATGATGGATGAACTTCTAAGGAGTACAATTTGAATAAACAGCCATGACTCATGTTTCTTCAGAAATTTCATATCTCGCATTGATCTGATTTGTGTAGCACAAGAGGAATCCTAGAGCTTCATAGAAAATGATGTGTTTCTTGCCCCAATAGTTGGCAGCATATCATTACCAGACAAATTTGAAATAGCACCAAAAATGTAAATTATTTTGGCATTAATTTTGTCTTGCAGCCAGAATGCTGAGGTTTCAGGAAAGTAGAAGCATTCATCAACATGTTGGAGCCAAATACTAGATACTGTTGTTGGAAACTGTAATTGCCTTTATCCAATTTTTTCAAAATATATTGAAAATTGTATATCTGCTATTACTGTTTTGATCATTGACACAATCAGAACTTTTAAATAAAACATCTCAGTGACACTGGCAAAGCGAACCTATTCCTTCTCCTGAAATATGAGCACAAACATTTATGAAACCATTTTCCCCAAAATATGGGCACAGCAGGATAGAGTATGAGACAACAGGATGGTTTTCATGCCCATGGAAATGCACAGGCTGTTCTGCATTTTCCTATAGTCCAGGAAAATGAAACATATTTGATGACTGAGGGAGTACCAGCCCTTTGGAAAACACATTTTAGTGTCTGAGAGGGCGTTCTGCAAGCACCATTCCTTCAGCTATAATAGAGGGGTTACCTGCACCTGAAGCTTCCCAGACTCATCATCAACTGATTTTAAACCTAAACTAAGGCAGCAGAAGGACCTCGTCCTTTCATATAATGCTGCATAAACTAGAGGCTAGGGTAAATATAATTTCTATTGTAAATAAACCACATAAACTGATTCAGAATCAGAAGAGAAACTTCACACACCAATGAAAATTTCAGTAAAATGAAACTCTTTTGCCTTGACGTTTTATTGAAACAAAATCCTTTGTTAATCCTATGTGAAACTAATTACCTTCTTTTGTTTAGGCTGGGTAACAGAACAGGGGTGTATGGTGTGGAAAGGATGGAGCCTCTGGAAACCCCATTCTTCCTCACAGCCATGCACATACCAACAGCTCCTCAGTGAGCTCAGATGTGCCTTCTGTCCCCTGCATGAGATGACCAGACTATCATTCCACTGAGCTACGCACTATAATCCATGAAGAACTAAAGACAAGTATTTCAACCCAAGTTGGATGTTATTATAGAGAGAGTATCCAAAATTAATAGCATTTCTGCTGGTTTCTTTATATATTTTTAAATGCTTTGAAAATTTTATTTCACCTACTTAAATCGCATGTTTTAAAATTCATCTCTTTGTCTGGTTGCTGTTTAAGGGCTGGGGAGCTTTGATGTTGTTTTATTGTCTAAAAGTTGTGTTGGAAAGCTGATGCGTAAAACTGATCTGTGCGTGCAGAGCCCTGCAGCTGCTTGAGAGGGGTGGGAGCCAGGGAAAGCTCCGAACTGCCAGATGGTGGGCACTCAGATTAGCTTCAGGTGCTGGAGAAAACCTAACATGCTTTCAGGGTTATTTCAAATGAAATTAAAAACAGCAGCAGAAAAATCACCCTCTAGCTTTTGACTTTTACTGCGCCGTTTCTCCGTGGTTGGATCAGAGAATGATCCAGTCTGTGCTGGAGAAGGCCTTAGTTTCTCTATTGACTTGTTTTGTTAACCAGGTTCTGAAGGGTCCTTGAGAATCCATCCCTGGGAGTACTGCAAGATGAAACTCATCACCCCTCTTGCCCTTGTTACATAGCAGGAGCTTCTCCTGCCTTTCCTTAAGTAACTCCATCACTTTGTGCTGAGGCCTAGAAAACTCCTCAGAGTTTTGTGAGTAAATTCCTTTGTACTGTGCCTTGGCTTCAGCTCTTTCAACAAACTTGCTTTGAACAGGTCCTCCTAAGGCTATTTCAAGCCCTCTTTTGGGTAGTGAGCTATTGGTTGCTTCTTGCACCACACTATTTCTCCATTTGCCTTCTCAGAAGCGATCTCTGACTGATTGTCACATTATTAGGATGTTAATGATGGCTGTTGAATTCTAAACATTATAATTTGTAATGACAGGTCAAAATAGATTTTAGATAACAATTACTCAGGTCCATTGAGTAGAACTAGAATATGGCAGAGGTGTTTGGTTTTTTTGGAATGCAAGAGGTCTGAAAATTCATTAGTTCTATAGGATTGTGCTGAGTTCCCACGTTAATCTCACAGATTAAGTGGTATGTTACAGTCTTTTGCCTTCTTTTTCCTTATTTTCAAAACATACTTCATAAACACACACAAAAATATTGTTTTCAGCAACACCTATTAGGCATGTCTGAAGTCCAGCAACAGGAATCAAAAAGTGGGATAAGGAGAGGGATAGAGGTAGTAGTAGGTATAGGGACAGGGACAGGGACAGGTACAGGGACAGGGACAGGGAGAAGTCAGAGATCCAGATTTCTGGCTCTGGTTCCAGACCATCTGTCTCAGAAAGTACAAGTTTTCAGAGTTCACTGTCATCATTAGTAGAGTTGATATTAAGTTTTATCATGGTACGTATATTACCACACTTTGTCAAAATGTAACATTTAATCTATACTCACATATTGTAATTAGTGTTCAGGAATAAGAGAACAAGGGAAATACTAAACCCTTAATTAATCCCTATTGTCAGTTATCCACATTTTCAAGTGTGGGTGAGAACTGCATTTTTTTTAACAGCTGAGAGGGATCATAACACAGCTGTTAACATGACATCACTCGTGAATATAAAACTCTCTCAGTGGTTGCTGATGCGTTTTGTGCAGACAGAAAATGAAGCCCCCGTGTTGCTGGGATGGTAATGGGTCTCCCTTAGGTTAAGCAGATCTCTCTGTCAGGTCCTTAGGGAAGTATGCAATGAAATAAACCCATCAAGGCCATTTGAAACACTGCTAAGAGCATCTCCCAGGCGGGATCCTCTCTGGCTTTGTACCTCCACTCCTCTATGAAGGCTTCCTCGGGCACACTGCTGAGGTCGTTGCCAGTGATCCCGTCGAAGAGGCCACACAAACCCCTGGTGCTGTTGAAGTCCCTGCCCGGTGCCCTCACTGTCACACCCAGACCCCACTCGCTCACGTCGGCCCGAACAAACGCTCCCGAGGGGAACAGGATCTGAAGAGGCAGAAAAAAACCACCCAGTGAATTGAAGCTCTTACCAAGCTTTTTGTGCAATAAAAAAATGTCTCTTTCCATAAATGCAAATATCAAAGCAGGACTTTAGCGATGGCCGAGGTAATTTAAGATCACTTAGAAACACTATAAATATTTATTTGTGCTATTATTTAGCTCGCTTTCAGATTCCATGGTATTAATATCTGATAGCATTACATAAATATAAAACTGCATGAATACTTTCTGTTTAAATTAATAATTGCATCCATTGAAGTTTTCTCACTGGTAAGTTACCAGCTAATTTTTGAAGCAACTTCCATGACAATAAGGCCACCCTTGTGTCTTTGCCTGGGAAATAATTTCTTTTAGATAAACTGCCAAGTTTATAAAACAGCTTTCTTCCTTCTGAAGAATCGTTTCATTTTCCAAGGCCGGATTACCCAGAAAATGATTGTGTTTTAAAGTGGATAAAGCAATTTTCTCATTAAAGGACTAGTGGTAAGCTTACACTGACCTTTAAAAGAAAAAAAATTGGCAAGGTTCAAAACAAGAAGTAACTGTGTGGATAATGGATTTTTCAGATTCGTTTACTAACTGAATAATAAAAAGAAAAAAAAGCAAAATGGAAATATCTGTTCAACTGAAATGTGGTTTTGTTTGTTTGCTTTATTTTTATTGGTAAAAAGGAGATGATTTGAAAACTATCTGGGGCAGGAGATGGAGCAGGAGAATATTAGGCTGATAAGTAACCTTAATATTTTCTTTTTATCCAAAATTAAAAGTTTTCAGTTAACCTTAAAAAAATACATTAAAGAGTTGTAAACATCTCATGATAATAATTTCAAAATAATTAGTTTCCTTTTTTTAAGTGGCTGCTGTCTAAATATAATTTATTCAACCAAATAATGTCCTTTGCTTTTCTTTATTTTAGTGGAGATATTTAAGTCCCTTTTAAGTTCATCCCCATCAAATCTACTCATATCTGTGAAGGAGTGATGAGTTTTTTCAGACCTCAGTTTGCAGAGGTATTTAGTGACTGGCTGCTGGAAGCTGCCTCTTTGCATGACTCAACCCCATTCCAAGTTTCCCTGAATATTGTGGGATCCCAGGGAGAGAAGGCTCCTGAACTGCATGAGGCTGACGATGGACAGCTCCTGGGAGAACTGGGATTCACTGTGCTCCGTGGTGTGGGCAGGGTTTGTGTTCACTACTGCACAGTTCCTATGGATTCCCACTCAGATCAGAGCAGGATTCATATTTGTGTCCCAGGTGTGTCCTGGTTTGTTTCCCTGAGTCTTATCTCAGGTGTAAATGAGAACAGGGATTCCTTGCTAAGATTACTCTAGTAATAAAACAGTAATTATATTGCATTCAGTTGCAAGATGAAATGACAGCTAGATTCCTGCTCTTTCTCTATTCTATAATTAACAGACTTTCAATTACTACCTTCCTGAGATCTATTACAAGCGAAATGACAAGGAGAGCCGAGCACAGGCATTTCCTGCATCATTCTGGCTCTGGTGTGGACCGATCTTCATCCAAAACATTTCACGGTAGTAAATCTTGATGATAAAACTCTAAGATAAAATTATCTTCTTGTTCATAATTTGCGACTCTTTTCCTTACCAAAACCCCTGGTGCATCCTGCTCTTATTTTTCCAGAGATTTCACTGGATTAGTGTGTATAAGCGATACTTATGCAAAGTAATTTGTGGCCACATATTTTTTAGTCAAATGCTTTACATTACACCAAACATTGCACAATTACAGCCTATTTTCACAGCTTTTGGGGGCTCTCTGGATCTGACTAATAGTGTCTTAGTGCTCCACTCTAAAACTCCATTATCCTGCTACCTGTGATCTTTCCTTGAATATTTATATCTTGAGCTCTGCAAAGAAATTTGCTTTATGTGTTGTGGTTCGGTAGTGCTTGGCATGAGCAAACAGGGAGGGGACTGTGCTGCAGAGACTAAGTAACAATATCAGCTTTGCTGTGTCTCCAAGAAATTTCCAGAGATATTTGTTTTGTTTTGTTTTACAGTTTGTTAAACCAACACTTTAAGCCGCCACTTCCCTGCGTCTCGTTTTGCGGTACATTTGGCTGCAGGCGCTCTGATGGCTTCAGATAGATATTTTTGCAGCAATTTCATTAATAATTCAGAAATATCAAACCCATGTTTTTAAAGCACACCCACCACAGGAGTGCTCAACCATCCACGCACGTACTGTTATTTTCCTGCCTCCATAGGACTTCAGGATTTTGGCGCGTGGCGGTGCCTCGGTGCTTTTGATGGTCAGCTGGGGCCTGCTGCCCCGAAAGTGGCCATTGCAGGTGTCCAGCGCCACGATGTCACCCCCTTCTTGTGCAGCCACGCCACAGTTGCGGCGGTGGCGGAGCGGTGGCCTCCGCAATCCCGCTGCCGGACGTGCACCTCGAAGAGCCGGGACAGGCTCCGGCACAGCAGGAACGTCCCGATCCTGTAGTTGTCATAGCACCTAAACAGCCACCAAGAAACAAAACCAGAGAGGACTTAGAGACCCTGAGCATCCACCTCTGTTGGTTGTTTGTTGGTACTCAAGCAGCAGCGCTCCTTAGTTAGACCAGCGTGGTGGCTGACCTTGAAGGAGGGAAAAATCCACGCTCTGGCTCTGTATCCAAGGGAACACTGCCGCAGCTATCAGCTGGAAGTGCATAAGGATTCCCGTGAAAAGCAGGAGGTGTGTCCCAGCTGCTGCCATGGCAATGGGCATGGATAAAAAGGATAAACTTTTGATATAAAGCAAATGGCGAGAGGTTCCTGCCTCTGGGTCTTAATAAATATGTTTTGGTTCTAACTGGATGCTTTGGAGTGTGATGTTCTTCAAAGGGAAATCAGTGCTCAAATAGCCTCTTCTGTGACTAATCATCAAATTTTACAAGTCTGGCTGTGGCTAGGTAAAGGCTTCCTGTGAAAATCTGGGTTTCTACTGAAAACCGGCTAAAATGAAGTTTGTTCCTCCCCCTCAGTGACTTCCCCATAAGCACAACTTTCACACTAAATGGATTGGCAATCGGCACAAGCCAGCGTGCAGAACAATTTATGACTTTCATTCTTTTCGGTAATGAGCGTCCTTGTTCCATCTGAGTGAGGCCAGGAGCAGGATAACTTAAACAACTTTGCAAGTGCTTCCCCTCTGCAGGAGCCATCTGCAGCCTCTGGGATTTCCACAACAGGGACCTGTGAGATGACCCTCTTCTGCTTGTTCTTTGTGCTCTCACTCTGTAACCTTGTCTTATTTTAACTCTGTTTTATTCTAATATGTTACATAAAAGAAAATAGTAGCCATATACTTAATATATGTTGCTGAAGTTTTCTCCCTACAAGCCAAGAGCTTCCATCTTTAAAAACAATGGATTATTCTGCTTTCTTTTAAGGCACTGCAATTAGTTTTAAACATGATTTTTATGAAATTAAGTAATATGGAGAGTAAGCTATAAGCTTACAATATTAAGTTTTATTATTTTCTACAATTAAAAAAAAAACGTAAAAAGGAATATATAAAATAATTCTACTAATAACAGGATTATTTTTTAAGCAGTGCCAAACAAGCACCAATAATTTTTCAGGCCATTAATACTTCTTATGCAGAGGAACAAATGGCTTGAGAATTGTGACTTTTTCACATGTATATTTCTACATTTTATTTGTCTTCAGAATAAAAGCCATACATAACTTTGTAGCTTAAAACACAGTAAAAATTTAAACTCCAGATGCTTTTCTCTGATAGAAAACACATCTGACTTTATCTTTCATCTTGAAAACCTTAGTCAAGTTGGCCATAAAGCAATCAGATTTTGAATGGTTCTCTCATCCTATTTTCTAATCAGGTACATAAATCCTGTAGTACACTGCACAGGTGCTTCTGCTAAGATTGATCAGAACTAAGGACAACATAAAAAAATAGATGATCTCTTTAAACAACAAATACTTGCTCCATTTGGGCATCTTCATGGGGGAGAAAGAAGAGAGAGGATGTTTTATGAGAGCACATTCCAGAGTTCCCTTTTACAGGATCAGCTTAGAAGGAAAGGTGTTTAGGGAAGCTGATGGAAAATAAGGCATCAGGAAGGCCGTATCTAGACTAATCATCTCTATCTGGTAAGGAAGGCTGTATTTGCATATGTATATAAATGCCATTGCAGTTATGGGAGCTATTTATTGCTTAATAATCATTGACAGTGGACCCATTCCAACCCTCCTGGAAGCCACTGCGAGTCCTTCAATTAAGTCATGGCATAGATTGCACAGCACATAATGAACCTGCACCATGCCTAAATTAAAGCTTTCAGCTGCCAATCGGTCGAATGGATAATTGAACGTAGTCAGGTAAACTTTTGTGATGTTTATACAACTGTAATTGTGATAATGATTCTTTGCACAACATTGGAGAAATTGCCTGTGGCACCAAAAGCCTGAAGTAGAACTCACTGGGGCTCCTGCATGAGGCAGTTCTGTGTGTTCCTCATGGGACAGGCAGCACTATTTGTGTCTAAATCACCCTCCACAGTGCTCTTCCTCATCCTGCTTCCCTGATGGTCTGCAGCCATGGAGAGATGGGTGAAAAGGGGTTTCCTCCCTCCCCCTCTGTGTGCTTGGGTTGTTTTCCTAGGGGTGAAGCAAGTCCTTGTCCCGGCATGAAGTCATGGCTCAAGTTATGCTCTTTATCCAAAAATTGTAAAACACTGCTGAGTGCTTGGTTATGACAGTGAGATGCTGTAGGAATCATTTCTGTTGGTTACTCATAAGAGAGGGACAGAAGGGAATATAAGTATATGTAAACAACTACTACTAATAGTGTTAGATTAACTCACAGCATGCATTCTTCTTCACCAAGCTGCACTTCATCTTTTTATTAATTCAGTGTTTATTGTGGTCATTCATGAAGATTTTCCACCACAGTTTTGCCACAAAATTGTTTGATCTGTTGACACGTCCCTCCAGGCTCCCTCTTTCCTTGCTAGCAAGAACTATTTCATGGTAGGCCTGCCCTGTGAGGAGCTGGGTGATGCTGAAGGATGTTCTCTGGTTTCAGAGCGTTCTGCACATCCTGTTATTCTCGGAGCAGATGTTGGGTTACATCCAGCAGTCACCGGATACCTGGGGACAACTAAATTGCTACAGACTACCAAAACCCAGCACCTGGCAGGGCTGCTCATGCCCAGGACTTAGCTGTGGGCTACTATGATGAAAGTCATTAAAGCCAACCAATAAATGGTGCCTCTGCCTTGGTGATAATATTGATGGATGGATTACTGTAAATCTTTGAGAAATCTGAAAAATCTTTTTACCTTTTTTTTTTGTAAGATAAAATGCAAAATAACATAAATGATGTATAGTTCACCAATCAAAAAATATTCCCCTTTTTACTTTGCCTTAAAAGGATTTTCTGCGTATTTAGTTTTAAGCTAGTACTTCATATTTAAGAATCTGCAATTTATGGCATGAAAAGCTTTTATATTTATAATGTGCCATAACCAGTAATGAGGGCTATACTTTTGCTTTACTAGGCTTTCACATTTGTTTAATTTAGAAGGTACTTTGCTATAAAAGGAAGTGCTCTCTCTGGGTTTTAGCTGGTATAATTAACGTTATTTCACATCTACGCTCCAATATACACAAATTGATTGTGCTTATGCTGTAAAATATGACACATTCTTCTTTGATTTTCAGTCACTGCCTTTGGTGAAAAGAATGAAAAGATTGCAAGATAAATATTCCTACAGACATATATGAGCAGGAGGCACACCAAAGGGGAGTGTTATTAAGGAGTGGGAGTTAGGTATTTCAGTTCTCTAATGAATAGCTAACTACCTCAGATGTAATGTGAGCTCACTGTGTCAGATTAAAAACATTGAAAACATCGCTATAGAAGTTACAAAATACATTGGAAGCAACTGTTTCAGTATGAAAATTTTACTGCCAATAAGAAAAAAACTTCCAGTCTTTTGACTGTTATGCTATTTTTCAATTTCCCAATGAACCTCAAAAAGAATTTATTCAAATAAATATTTTTATATGAGTTAAATGTTAAATTTTTTATTCTTTCCATTTAAGTTTTGAAATTAAAAAAAAAAATTGCACTTTCTATTTTCACGGAGTTTTTTTATCCTTTCTTTTCCCCATTGTGGATCTTTTCTTCTCTTCCTTAAATACAGAGGTTTATAATCATTTGCTGACGTGTTAAGGTTTTTTTTGGATAGGCAGTCAGAGAAGTTGCTTAACTGATGTGTAATAAGGTAGCATAATCATTATACTAATTGAAAGAGAAATTATTTACAATAATAAATGGGAATATAAGTAGGAGTAATGGAACTGTGAAATGATGGGTAGGAAACTTGGCTGAATATCAAGGAGTGATATATCTTAGTGAAATAACCTGGTTATTGAGATGGACGGAGCCCCATCAGCGTGGCTCATTTAAAGCTGTGCTGGACAGAGCAGTAATGAACTTCTGTCCACAAGGAAGAAATGTGCAGTTATTGAGGGGCCGAGCTAATCCTGGGATTTTTCTCTTTCAAGGCACTCTGGCTCTGAGGCAGGATGACACAGAAGGATGGGCTTTTCCAAACTCCCTGTGTTAAAGTAGAACATAAATTGCTTAGGAGCATTTCTGTGTGCTATCAATAATAGGATTAAAAAATGAGTTATTCACATAAAATTGCTTTATTTCATTTTAGACCTTTTTTTTTAATGGAAGCAATGTAAAAATGTGCTACATGGCTGGAAGGGTGTCCCCATTCCAAGAGGCACTTTTCAGCAATTTACTACTCACTAAACACAACAATTTGACAGATCACTGTCCATTCTCAGACTTAAATCAAAAGAGAATATTTTAGAATATAAATGTATAGAGAGGTTTGAAGTAATATTCCAATCTAGTTTAATATCCCAAAGTTTAAATAATCACAGCTACATGAGGCGTGGGAATGTCTTTGAACCTCTTGCAGCTCTAATGAGATTTCTACAGCAAGAAAAGCACCCAAACTTGAATGAAACTAGTTCCTGACCACATTGAAATGCTGTTCAGCAAAGCTGAAGGGGGACTGGGAAGCTGTAAAAGAGCAGAGACAATCTCCTATCTCAGAACACCCAATTTAGGAGAAATCTCTTTTAGAGGCATACCATAACCTTCAATGGAGTCACTGCCTTTCCCACATTTCATCAACAGATTTCTCCAGCTTTGACGTCATTTCAGATGCTACCTCCAGGGCATGCTGGACTGCAACTGGGACATCAGGAAATCAGGATATCACACCTGCCAAGCCCCTGTGGATGCTGTGCACCTAAAGTCACTATCTGTGTCATTAGGAAGTTAACGGCAGAATGACAAACTTGGAATGGGACCTGAAATATTTGCAACTTTGGATCAAATGTGCCAGATGCAAATTAAAAAACTTTCGGTGATGTCAGTTATCTGGCATAAATAGATTCATGAATGATTAGGGAAGTCAAATGAGGAAAAGTTCTGCACAGTTCAGGCTGTCAGACACAAAGGTACCACCTTGGCTCAGTAAGTCTTTAAGCAGCTTAAGGCTGGGTAATACAGGAGGACATTTGGACACTACAGGAGGACATACAACTTATTTTTTCACTCTTCTCCTGATATTTGACACTTATCATTTCTGGATTTTTTATCTGAGACCTTAGGGTTTTTTGGTTGTGATTATGATTGTTAATCCCACCCGTGCATAAACCAGCTCTGGAAGTAGAGGAAATCAAGGGCATCCTTCTGATGAGTGCCTTTGCATCAGGTGTTGCTAAACTCCTGGGGAGGCCCAGGCTGTCCCTGTGTGCTGTGCAGCTCTAGTGACATAATGTCTCACTTGTGTGGCACAGGGGTGTCAGGAACATGATGACACATGCTGTAAACATCCTCTCAAAGCCACTAGTGATGCTGCTGCTTAAAACATTTCAGAATTTGACCTTTGTCTTGTAAAAATCATTAAGGCTCAAACCCGTTGCTCCTCAAAGATTAATCCATCTCTAGTCCTCTTGTTAAAAAGAGTACAAACATCTGGAAGGAAACCACATAAGTTGTTGAAGCACTGCATTCCTCACTGTTAGCAAACTTGTACAATGCTTTCTGATATTCTGGTGTAAAACCAAATGCATGCCACATCCAGAAACTGATAACTGCAGTAATTGAGCCAAATTATTTCAAAGTAAAATACTCACCATCCATCAAACATGATAATGTGTGGATCAGTGAAAGAGTAGCCGTTCCCTGTTGGGAGGTCTCGAACTGTGACCTAGTTAAAATGAAATGTGTAATGAATACAGTCTACACAGCAGTTTTTCTTCATTACTGTTCCTCACAAAACATTAGGGGCAGGATTCATGGGTTAAGTACAAACTGCAATCTGACTTCTGAAACTTGATTGTGGATGGGTACAAAATAGGCTTTGCTTTCAAACAACAGAGTTTAATCATAGGCAATAAGGCAATTCAAAGTCTTCCTGTTCATCTGATGTAATGTCTTCCTTTGTCTGGTAAAAGATGAAGTTTTTTATTAAAACTTTTTTCTAAGAAGTAGATCATTCACTGAAATTATCAGGAGAGTAGAGTGCTCATTAAATTGTACTAATTTTAATGCCTGAAGTATGGTAAAAGGGTATGCTGTAATTAAGTAGCATTAGCATGTTTTAGTAGTAGCTGCCTGTCCCCTAATTTGACCTTAGATTTCCTGCTACAGCACCTGAATGGCTGAATTATCTGTTTGAAGTGGTTATTGATCAGGTGACGAGGCTCCGAATCAGACCGTCTGCTTTAGGCACGTGGATAAAAGAGGAAAGGATCTACTGCAGTTACAGAGATCTTCACCTGCATCAGCGCCTGGTTCCTTGGGCACCAGCAGTGTCACAGATGAGCTGTGACAGCCCCGGTATCCTGTAAGGAGCAGATGTGCCTGCAGAAGCCAGAGGCAGGGCTTTGAAGCTGCAAGACCTGAATCTTGGGCAGTGCTGGGCCCACGTTGCCAGGTCTGCCCAAGAGGGTTCTTTTTCAAGGCTGAATGCTCTGCTGTCCAGTTCCAAAAACGTAAGACTGGGTGTGTAGTGATGTGCGATATGAAAAGCTCCCAGTCATACTGGTAGGAGTGATGAAGTGCTATGGCTTTCCATTATCCATCCTGCCAGACTGATTTCTTGGCCAGAGCTGTTAATTCTTTGCTCCCTCTTAGCCTGTGAGAAGTCCAGAGGCGCACTTTGGTTAGTTCTGCCGGGATCCATGGAGCGGGGAAGAAGGATGATTGCTATATCTCTGTGCAGCCTTTCATTGGCAAAGCAGAGCTTGGCTTTTGGGAACAGGGGTGAAATTAAATAAATGAATAAGAGGGTGAAGATAGAACCACAGTTCCTGACAACATTCCTCACCTGTGGCAATACATCATCTGTATTTCAAAATGCCCCTTAACCATGGTACTGAGACACTTAGACACCCACCAGTGTCTGCCTCACCAAACTTTTAGAGTGATGGTCTTGAGGACTGAAAAAATGAACACCTCTTTGAATGGCTTTTTGATCTGAGGTCAGTTGTATCATTTGGATTTCCAGTGTGATATGAAGTGTCTCAGGATTTTCCCATTTGCTCCACAGCCTCACACTTCCTGAGTAAAACTTTAGCACAAACAAATCCATGTGGCCCTTCCTGCTCTGCTCTTTCTTGCGTGACATCAGCAGAAGACACAAGTCCTGCTTGTTGGCAGGTGTAGTTTGCTGAGGAAATCCTCTTTATCAGGTGTCCAGATGTGTCAGGATGTTCTGCCCACCACTTCTGCTCAGTTCTCAGGTAAATCAAAAACATTTGAACATGTCAGAAGGACTTAAGATTCTGTGGATTTTAGTACATGGACTTTTTCTTGCTATGTTGCAAGAACTGTGTTACATTAAGGCCTCTAATTAACTGAAAAGCAGTAATGGGGGAATGGGGGGGAGGGAAGGTAATGTCTATTATGTTTCCACAGATCAAGTTTTAACTAAGATAAATGGAATTTATTATTAAAATTGATTAGTTCAATTTTACACTTGCTACATCTTCATATTTTAATGAAAGTATTTGTAATTTCAAGAAAAAAAAATATGAGTGTGTGAGTGCACTACGCTGAATTAGCTGTAATTTTTTGTTTAAGACTCTTAAAAAGTTTAAAAGAAGCCAGTTCTGGAGATGAAAGGCTGTAGTCCCATGCTAGGCATTTTACCTTTGAAGACAAAAGTTCTTTTAGTCCAGTTTAATCTCATTGTCTCATGAGTAAATCCACAAAAATTAGGGCAGGGAAATTGTGGTTTTCACTGGGAGGTTGTTTTTAGTTACTTAAGATATGCCAGCTTGGATGTGTCACTGCTCTGAGAAATTTAGCTTAGTCAAATCTGTGCTCTGGTTAATTCTCTGGGGCAGTGGGATTACAGCTCTCAGACCTCCCAGTTGAGGCTCTGAAACAACTTCACAGACAAAGGGGTGATCCCTGCTCACCACGTTCCTTTGACCAGGCTTTCTGCAGGGAAAGTGTGGCTTGCCTCCCTGATTGCTTCTGGATATTTTTATTTTGGCCATTTTATACCGGTGTAAATGGAGCGATGGAGCAGACACGTGTGTGATCAAAAGTGTCCTGGTGATCCCTGGCACAGTCACAAATTGGACACAGCACTGCTGAGCCTCCTTTTCCTCTCTCATTTCTGAGGCACTGGCTTTGCTTTTTCAGAATATATTCTCGAAACCCTCGGTTTTCCCACTCCTTCCTTCTTGAAAAGGTGATCATTCCCTAACCCATATCCTCTCTTTCTCTGCTTCCAGTGTACAGAAACACACTTGGGTACATCTGTATTCCAGCTCTTGTCCTTACTGATGTGCTGACTAATAATCAAACCTAAATCTGTTAAAGCACAAGGAATTACATGTTAATTTTCTTGGTGTATAAAGTGACCGTTTTGCTTTACTCTGCTGACAGAGGGCAGGGTTAAATAATATATCAGGAAGAAATTCTTCCCTGTGAGGGTGGGGAGGCCCTGGCACAGGTTGCCCAGAGAAGCTCTGGCTGCCCCTGGGTCCCTGGCAGTGTCCAAGGCCAGGTTGGACGGGGCTTGGAGCAACCTGGTCTGGTGGAAGGTGTCCCTGCCCTTGGCAGGGGGTTGGAACCGGATCCTCTTCAAGGTCCCTTCCAACCCAAAACATTATGACAGCCATCCCAAAGAGTTTATTTCCTTTGGGGGGGGGGGGGGGAAAACCCAAGTAAAAAAAAATGAAAGAAAAGCCTCTCACTTAGCACAGTTTCCAGCTTATTTTAGGACCTGACCTGCACATCCTTGGGTGTGTAAGCCCTCCACAGCACATCCCTCGATGCCACAGGCCCGGCCCTGATGCGGCTGACGCGGTTCTCGTCCCGGGCGAAGTCTGTCACGGCTGTCACTGTCACTGTGGCTGCTGCACAGCTGCTTCCCGAGCAGGGCTCCTGCAGCAGATCCACCTGGCAGGCCGAGAGCACGACGTCTGGGGGCCCTGGCACCTGGCTGTCTGGAGTGAACACCAACACAGAGTCTGACAAGAGTTATCCACAGTGCCACCCGTGCCCTGTTTGCTGCTCAACGCAAACACTTCTCACGGCAGGACACATGTGCCTTGAGAGCAGATGGGATTTGCACGAAGACAGTTGTGACTGACTGAATCTGGCATCCCTCTGCACACTTCACTGTGCTGTTCTTTTTCCCTGTGTGTTACAAAGTTTACTAAGACTCAGTGGTGTCTGTTTTTCCACAGGTGCTAATATCTCTGGGGTGACAGTGTTATCTTTATGGGTCCATGCCCAGTGAATGAAGACAAGTGGTTCTCATCACAAAGAAAGAGATGAATCTGTTTCTGGAAAACATTTATCTTTCACTGTCTTGGTATAAGGAGGTATCTGCTGGGACTCATTTAATTTAAAATAAACAGATTTTTTGATGTGAAAAGAGAGGGTTCTTGAGTCCGTTTTAAGCGAACTATGGATCCGTACAAGGAGGGCAAATGCAGCAGATCTCTATTTGTATTTTTGGCTTACTTAGGCTATGATGTTTTGCTTCCCAGTCTGTAAAATGATGGTAGTTTTATTTGTATCCTTCACAGAGGTATTGTGAGGATAAATTCACTAAAATAATGAGGAAAAATATTAAGCTATGGAAGTACTGGCAATGTCAGTGTCTGTGGTGGGTAGGAAAATGATAGAGGGTGACAAAATCAGTGTGACAATGGCACTGCACATCATATCTTTCCTAAAGGGACCTCTACACGCAGCAAGAATGGCAGTGTCCACTTCTCTTGGGTCCTGACCCTTCCTGCTGAGGTCTCAGATAAAGGGCAAACTTGAATTTTTATTTCCATAGATGTGTTTTTCCTTACACACACTGAATTATGATGGTGATAAGTTCTGATCCATCTGGTCTGCATTGTCTATAGTGTGTATTTGCTTCTCAGGAAGACACTCAGACTTCCGTGAATCCTTTGGTTGATAAAAAATGAAATTGTGGTCCTGCTGAAGCCAGTCAGAATCTCACTGCTGATTTCAGGACTTATAGAGTTTTTTGAGGAATATTTAGCTTTCTGTCCCAGACACTAGTTATCATCTGATGAGAATAAAGCTTTGGAAATGGTGGCAATGCAATTAATCTGAGATGAAAATAAATTATTTTCTAATATTAAAATAAGTGATTTTCATATCATTTTTCCCATTTGTAGAATTGCTTAATAATGTATAGAGATGGCATTAAAATATTTTAAGATGGCATTTCTAACACAATCAAATACTCAGTGTCTTATTCCTCATGGAAAAGTCTCATGAAATACAATTTAAATTAACCCTGTATAGTACTATAGGAACTGGACTAAGATATACAGATATTAATGACATATTATCTCTTATATCAAATCCTTAAAGGCTGCCTCACCTCACATCTTATAGAAAAGTCCTGGCTCATTTTCAAGGTTCTCGATTCAATTAAATTGGAGTTTTCCATGAGGAATAGTTATTGCCATTACAGCCCCATGAGCTGTGCTCACAGCCCAGAACAAAAGTTTAAAATCAAAAGAAATCATCTTGTCAAAATAGTAACGATAAACTTAACAGAAGCCGAACTCCAGTGGCTCTGCTGTGCCTTGGCATTCATTATGATATTGTCTGAACTTGGAGAGATATTTCTGTGCTTGTAATTAGCTTTCTTATCACTTATTCCCTACATAATTAGCACAACAGTGTTGTTATATGGATTCAGTCACACAAGGAGCTTTCCATTAATTTATTCGGTATAAACGAATCTCAGCTAAAATGGTTTTTATTTTTAATTTATGGCACTGTGGCCGGCACACACTTTTCAGAAGCCTGCAGTGCTCCTTCAGATAAACTAATGGACCCTAAAGACAATAAAGGCTCAAAACAAACGTGGTTGTGCAAACACCCAGCAGCAGATACTCAACCTTAAGTATAGATAGATAGCTCAACTGATAACAGCTCGAGTGTCATCCAAGGAAATAGCCTCAGGAAGGAGCAACCAAGGGCTAGAACTGGGTTCAGTATGAGCTGCAGAAATGCGTTGATTGGAGCTAACAGAAATTTTCCACTTCAGTGACAACTTCCTTCAAAGATTACTTAATTGGACGAGTTGTGCTTTCCTCCTGGCGCCTCTTGGCACCAACACATCAAGTCCATTGACAGCCTGAAAATAGAGCTGCTTCTGCAAGTCTTGTATCCTCTCTTTCTTCCAGTCAAATGCACACTGAGGGCCTGGAGAAGACCCTGGTGAGGGTCAGTCTCAGTCTGGTGTGTTGAGCTCAGTCTCCCCCACTTGAGAGCTCCTGGACCATGTTTTCAGTGAGATTTTGAAAGGCTTGTTCAATGCCTAAGAAAATGTGGGTTAAACAAATGACCTTGACTGGGACTAATTCCTGTCTGATCCTCAGGGCAGTCAGCGTCTAAGCTGCTTGGATTCTGTGGCGATGTCCCACCACACACCAGTCCCAATATCCTCAATCCCTCAAAACGAGGCAGCCTCCTCTCTACCTCCCCATGAGCCGTTCCCATGAGCTCAGCGGATGTTTTCCTGATGGAGCATCACAGAGTCTAAGCCAAGAGCAATCTGTAGAACAGAGCAGCACTGAGCCATGGAGAAATGCAAAGTACTCCACGTATGAGAGCCAACACAGCTGCTGGAACCATAAGGTGCTGCTCAGTTTAAGATTATTGTGTTATGATACCATTTAAATTTTTTTTTTTTATTCTGTCTAAGCACTTGGCTGATGATGAGAGGAGCTAGGAAAGGGATTTGAAAAGAGAAAAATATCAGGAACTATCTGGGTTTTACCAATGCTGTTTAGAACTGGCTTTTTGCAGGTAGAGAAACTGCAGCTGTAATCCTATCTCAAAACATTTGTCTCATTGAGTTGCTTATGGAAGAGAAAAACATGCCCTGTTAGAAAAAGGCTTGGGTGTTTTATTTAGTGCAAATGGAAAGTAAATACATAAGTGCCCCCCTTAGAGAGGAAGAGTATTCCACCTAATTGACCTGAAGACAGCATTTACTGAATAAAAGAGCAAGAGTTTTCTCAGTGGCACTGTCAATGTTTTCAAGTTAAAAACATAAAAAAACCCCCAAACGTTTAGAAAGAGAATAATATATAACACAGGAATGGTTTTTTCCTTCTGTATTAAGTCAGACAAAAACTATAAGCCAGCAAAAGAAAGAAAAAAGACTTCAGTATACGTTTACTAAATAATAAATCTGCAGAAGAGCTTTTTATTGATAATTAATGAAATTATTCTACCTAAGAACATTCCTGCTACAAAAAAAACCTTAAAATGGAATTTTACACTCCTGGAATTTAAAATAAGTTCTTCTACTCACAGTTATTTCATCCATAAATCTCAACAGACTACTGTTCAGGTTATTGATAGTCAGATTTATGGTTTTGGGTCCTCAAAAACCTGTCTGATATTATCAGCTGTTTTATTTTGCAGATAAAAATATGGCCTAATTTGCTGATTTTATGGCTTCTGCCCTTTGTTATTATTTACAAGTTTTATTTTCTACTAGAATTCGTTGCAACTTAAATACTGGAAAAAGTAATCACATTGATTTCATGTCGTGATGTAAAACTCTTACCCAAATCCTCAGTACTTAGATGCAAAGTAATTTTACAGGAATCATCCTGCCCAGGACAGGCAATGGGTACCGTGCTCAGAACAGTCAAAACATGCTCTTTGCCATCCTCTGCAATTTGTAGTGATTCTGGTAAAAACTGGAAATAAGAAAACAATTTTTAGATATTTTGACAGGCAAGATGACAGAATAATTAGACAATGCTGACATTGATGAAATTTTAAGTGGTTTTAATAAATTAGGATGATATATAATTACTTGAAAAATAATAATCTTTATCATAATCTTCTTAATAATAATAATAAATTTTGCACTAATGATCTTCAACTTTATAAGGTTAAATTGTTGTTAATATACTTTAACATTTTTGGCAATTAAGAAAATGTTTACTGTTTCCCTCTATAGTGTATAATTGCTTCTCATCTCCAAATCTCAAAGCAGGGTTTTATTAAAACTGAGAATAATACTGTGGAATTTATTAATTTTTAATATCCCTGGCTTAAAGGAGCTCCTATCCCAATGCACAAAGTGGAATATCATGACGTAAAGAATGGCACAACCTCGTGGTCATGAACTCTACGTTTATAGTCTGTGCCAGGTGCAGAGTAAGTGCAATTTTCGACCAATTCTCCTTCACTGCTATGGCAGGAAGAAGGATTACTCTGTACATAACACATTACAGCTTTTGCGTCTCGTGCCCCGGGCAGAGAACTTGGGTTGTGCCATTTCTGTTTGTCTGTTCTCTTGGGGAAAGAGCAGAAACAGCACTCAGGGCTAGTCAGAAATGGGAATTTCCATTCACTGGGAAATTTCACAAAAAATTCCTCAGAAACTGTTCTTCAAATATCACACAGAATGGCCTGCCAGATTTTTCAAACACCATTCATGGAGGCATGAAACTTAGATGCTCAGAAGACCCCAGATCTCCAGGACTGTCAGGCTGACAGCCTAACCCTTCAGTGGGATTAGACCTGGTTCTTGTACTCAATTTCTTCAGCAATTTCTGTTTTGTAACGCCTGACCATAAGTAGATAATGGATAAAAAAATAATGTTTTGTCTTCACTTTGTCCTGGTTTAGTTTCAAAAAAATTCTTCATCCTTGCAGGGTTGTAGGTGTGTCTTGCCATCACACAAAACCCCCACAGTACTTTGGGGCACCTTTATTAGAACACGTAGTTTTGCTAATTCTTTGTGTCACATCAGTGTCCACAGGTGCACGCAGTGCTAATGGGTGGTTTAGGGTGTTTTGCAAACTAACTGAAAGCCATTTTCTCAAGGTGAACTGCTTATGATGATCAGGACTTATGTTTTTGCATTATGGTTTTCAGAGCATGTACAAATATTCCCCGGTCAGCAAATCAGGGCCATGAGCGTTACCTTAATCCCAGCATAGAAACCTTTGCTGTCCTCAGGCAGTGACTGCTGCTCAGGAGTGCCCCTCCTAAAAGCTGTGACAGTGCAAAAGACCTGCAATAAATAAACAGCGCGTGCTATAGCATTTCTTGGATAACATTCATATAATAATGCATCTTCCTGTTGCTCAGGTTTTTAAGCTTTCCTTATGCTGTTGAAATATATTTGTGGGATTTAGGCTTTAAGGATGTTTATGCATAAATTTTGAAATTTGGAAGACTTTTTGATGCATTTATTAAGCAAAGAAACATGGCTTTTTTCTCAACAATTAATAACACTGGATGCTTACAATGTGTTTTCTTCTGCAGTCCTTCAAGCACCTTGGTTTGTGATTTTAACTCACTTTATTTAGGGAGGATTACATTGTTCATAGATGCTGCAGCCAGAATTAGTACATTTGCTCTTAGGATACCAGACTCCAGTCTGTCCACTGGATGAAATATCCTCCCTATGTACCATGTTTGTAAGCAGCTTATTTTAAAATTTAAATTAGTTGGACAGTTATCCAGTCTCAGAAACTGTCAGCAATATAAGAAGCTCCTTTTATTTTCCTCATCGCACTATAAAAGATGATGCAGATGTACCTACAGGGTTTCTATTGCAAAAAAAAAAAAAAAAAAATCCCCGAAACAAAAAACTTGCCCAAACACAATGTACCAGGACACTTATGTTACATTCCTAGCACAGTCACACAACATCTATCTCTGCTGAGCCCGCACACCATCTGCCAACTTAATGTTTCATTGGTTTCAGAAAAACCAAATTGCTAAAATCATTTCTAGGATCATAAGATTAAAATACAGAAATTTTCCTCAAAGCAAATGACAATAGACTCTGAAGCTGTAGTTCCAAATATTTTTTTAGTCTTCTTCTTGGAAATGGAGTAACAGATTGTGACACATTAAATCAAATTCCAAATACCCAGATGACATATTTATAGCTGCTGCCTTTTTTAAGCCTCAAGGAACCCATGAGGAAGAACTGGACCAATCCAATTTATTTTCCATTGTGACAAACACCTTTGGATGGATTTTCCAGCATCGCTCACTGGCCATGCTGATGTTGGTAGCTCTCACATGCTGGCTCAGGCACGACCCTCATTACAACTAGCTGCAAAACAGGCTCTGAACCAGGATATTCCTGGATTCATGTAGTCGTATGGGCATGAGTTGCACATCAGCCTGGAATATTTTTTTACTGCCCTAAAAAATCCCTCTTCATTGCCATCAAATCATGACCTTCCTACAAACTGAATAATCTTCTTTCCTACCTCACTTGTGCACAGTGAAAATTTCCCACCAGCAATACAGGGTCGTTTGTAGGGCTGTGGGGAAAAACAAGTGTTTTCTGTGCTCTTCAAGTGGATTATTTCCAGTTCAGCTCAGTCCCAGGCTTATGTGCCTTTTGGGATGTTTTTACCTTCACAATGTTTCTCACTCTTTTGCAGACAGCTCCAGACTGTTTGGCCCAGTGGAAATGGTGTCATTTTTTACATTAACAAGATGGAAGCCTTCAGGTCATACTGGATGTACTGGGGGAAAAACAGACACTCATCTCACCTTACAGAGATACTTTACAGATAAAACTCCTCAGATATTTCATAGTTAGCCAGTTTGCCTCTAAAGGAGATCAAGTCGTTGTCTCCTCAGGGTAATAAACCCCTGTTATCATTAGATATTTATTATCTCCAATCATTCCCTAAAGGCTCATGTTCAGCTTACAGACTTTTCAAAACAGTTCTTCTGCTGGGAAGGCAGGAGGCAAGTGTTGATCTGTTGATCATCCTCCTGCAGCTTCTCCTGCAGCTGCCACAGGGAGACTCTGCAAAATCAGGCTCTGACAAGGCGGTGGCAATGGTGAAAGGCTTTAGATAATGAATATTCTCCCCACCAAAAAAACCCCACTGATCCCCTTGCAGAGCTCATTGAGCAGATCATATGCACCTGCTTTGCAGATGCTATATTTGCCTTCTCTGGGCTGTTTGCACTTTTGGCTTCAGTGTTTTAACCAAAAATGTTCACACTGAGGTTCCCTCTGAGCGCACCACGAGGAGTGTTCGTGCCGGGGAGGGAGCTGCAGTGACAGGCACCAGGGACATGCACAAGGGTGCCCAGTACTGGCAGAGGCTTTGCCTGGTGATCTGCCCCAGACTGGCATTCTGGGAAGTGTCAGAACCCAGCCTTGTATTTCCTCTCATATATATTTTAGAGGTATATTTTATTGCTAAAGCACCAAACACTCAAATAAAGATTTACTCCCTGATGATACACTGAGATATCATTAGACTATTAGTCCAGCCCAGCTCTATCTTCAGTGCTTTTGGAGATTAGCACAAACTTTACACATTCAGAATGTATGGACACCCATGACAAGCTACATTTTTTTTCTGTCTTTTATATCATTCCTCCCCTTGTAGCGTCTGCACCTCGTTAGGTGCACACTTCACAATCAGCAGATACGTTCATCAGCTCCTGAGCTACAGGTTGACAGTTTGTCACAAAATTATGATAGTCATTCTGAGGAGGGTTTCTTTTTGCCTTCAGCTAAATACTACCTATTTTTTCTCCACTTCAGTAATCAATTTTTTCTCTTTTTCTCTCCCCTCCAACACCCATCTCAGGATGCAGCGTTTTTAAAGCAAAGAGATGAAAGCATCACTGACAGCAGAATGCTGATGGCCATGACAAGTTACGCAGCATTTTTCCACAGACTCATTGGATCTGTTAAAAAAAGTCAAATTATATTTTTTCATCATCTCTTTTAAAGGGACAGAAATGTAAGGGTGCCCTCTGACAGGATGACTGGATTGCTTCTCAGCATGGGCTGCTCCCCTTTTCCTGTGTGCTGGCAAATCTTCCCATAAGTCAGAAGACTACTTCTAGACACAAAATTCTTATCAAAAAAGACCCTTTTAGGTAAGAAGTGTCACCTTTCCTGTGTGTTGGAGAAGATTTCCCCCTTCCATGGATTCAAACATAGTCATTCCCATTTTGACATGAACACCATGAGCATCTTATTTAGCTAAAAGCAGAATTCAGTCATTAATTTGGTGAGGGTCAGGTAGCTCTGGGAAACAGTTTGGGAGAATATTTTATTACTAGGACCTTCATCATCTCTGGCAAATTTGTCCATAACAACTTGCACATTAAGATGTGTGTGTTTTCCCCCATAGCTTTCAGAATTCAAAACTCCAAATCAGTTGTTTGTACTTATTTTGACAATAATAATGTCTCCAATTTCACCTTTTCCTGTGTCCCTAATTAATTTTGAATGTAGTGTGGGGAGTCCAGGCTGGGGCGTGGAGGAGAATGTTTGCCAGCACATCCAGCATTGCCCCATCTCCTCCTTCATCAGCATCTCCCACTGTGCTCATACAAGGGTTTGGGTTCCCAAACACCAAATAGGAGTTACTTGTGTGCTCAAAAGCCATCCCTGCTCATCAGTCAGGTACCTGTGCAGACTCCTAGTTTGTCAGAGATTTTTGGGAGCTCTCAGAAAGATGCCAACCTCAGGCAATTGCTTCTCAAAGCACTGGTAGAAATGGTGCCACCATCCATCTCACCAGTTGTCCCAAGCGAAACAGTACTTTTTCCCAAAATAAGGAGGGCTGGCAGGTGAGAGCACTGGGTTTGTGTTTGTATCTGCCCATCAGGACAGCTTGAACATTTTTTCTAAATAATCACCAGAGAAAATGAGCAAATGCAGGTGCCAATCCATGGCTGTAGTCCCTGCTTCCTGTCCTAGAGCAACCTACACCCTGGGGGTGGGAAGCTCCCTCAGGAAGGGCAGGACATGCATGCAGCTCACAGCTGGATGAACCAGCTACCCTTTTCCCACCTCTCCAGAAAGCACTTGAGGTGTATTGTAGTGCCAGAGGCCCCATGGTAACAACAGCAATGGCTTAAAGCTGAAATATTTACTTTTACTGGGAGTGATCTTTCCAGCCAGTAGGAATAGAAAGTCTGGATTAAAAAGTAGCTGGAGGCACTTTCCTGATCAGGACATACAATGTCCTTAGACAGGTGGGATCTCAGGGGTAGTTTATGTCCTCCATGTGTGGGAAGTTTCCTGCTCAACATCAGGTACCATTTAGGGTTACCTGCTGCTTCCCCTTGACGGTGAAGGGAAATCTGGATGCTGCTGGTAAGATTCAGGTGCTTAATGGGGGGTGATTGTTAATTCTGGAATTGGATCCATGCCCTTATACTCTTCTGGCCTGCCAGTGGAGAGTTGGGCAGGGAATCATCTCGCCAGGTGAAAGGTGTCTCCCAAGGGCTCTCAAGGCACCAGAGCTGCCATTGCCTGCTCCATTAAACACTAATGGGCTGGGGTCAGAAAAATCTGGAGTCGCCACTCTGCTGAGAGCTGGGAGTGTGTGTGGGAGGGGGCTGTGGTTTACAGCCTTGATGAAAAGAGCAAAGGATGAGCAGAACTGAAGGATGACATTTCTAGGGAAGATGGAAGAAAAGAAAATTAGTTCTCATTAACTTGAGAAAATTATCTGGCTGTAGGTGTTTGCAAAAAGGGGTAGGAACAAAGTCTCTGGGAAGGCTTTCCAGAAGGGTTAGCAGGAAGGGGAAAGTAGGGAGAATCTGACTTTGATTTAATTAATGAACTAGACCTGAAATCTTCAGAACACAAACCACTCCCTGTGAGGGGCTGTTGGCTGCAGAAGAGGGGAGCAGGTGCAGCTGTGTGACCTGGCACTGCGGGAAGCCCGGCTCCACTCGCTTTGCCACTCGCTGCACAGAAACAAGGCAGCTCGTCCCACTTGTCACACGGCCAAGCACAGTGTGCAAGCTGACTGGAGGTCATTATTCTGCTACGGAAGGGAATTTTCCCAGGGTAGTAGTAAGGTGTTTTATCATCTGCAGAGTTTTGCTCATCAACTCTCTGACTCTTTCTGCTTTAAAATCTCTGTTCAAGTTCACCCAGAGTTCTGTTTCTGCAGGGATGCTTCTCATTTTCTACCTGAAGGTTGAGAAAGAAGTTGTAAACTCAGGTGTGACCTACAAACAGGCAGGTCTTCCTATTTCCGTTGTTGTTTTTGGCAAGTCCAGTGGCTGGGAGGGGATTAGTACTGAAGTAGGGGGAAATGCCACTTTGTTACTTTGGAGTCCAGATGCTGGTGCAGACATCTGGCCTGGGAAGTGGAAGAGCTGTGCTGAGGGCATGAAGGAACCCAGGAAGGGAGATGTCAGTCCTGCCTGGGGCTGTGTAGGCTTAGAGCTTAATATTTTTGGGAGAGGAAAAGGGACAGATCTTCAAGATGGCCTCCTAAGTGCTTGAGTATATACATAGGTGTAGACTTAATACGATTTAACATTTATGAGCCCATGTGCCTGGGGTTTTCCATCTGAGTGCAATAAATATACTGGATCCATCATCTGGTATGAGTTTCTGCATGAGATCAGCAGCTTCTTCTCTCCCCTGAGCTGAACTGGGACATTTTCTCTTAGATGTTAATAAGACAAAGATCCTATTTCCCTGTGAGATGAACAGTAAGCGCTCTGTAAGATCTGGCTTTATTTAGCATCCAGAACAACAGGAGAGTAAGACCTCTTGCCTTATCACTGGAGGTATTTAAGGCCAGCTTGGATAGGGTTTGGAGCAACCTGGTCTAATAGAAGGTGTCCCTGCCCATGGAGTGCAGAGCTGGAATTGGAAGAACTTTGGGGTCTCTTCCAATTCACACCGTTCTGTGAAAATCCACTTTTCCTCTTGTGACAAGGAAATAGTTATTTTATATATTGAGGCAGTAATTTACAGTCTTTTTAGCTGGGCCATAATCTCCTTCTGTTGCAGAGTGTCATGCAAAGCAGCCACTTCTATCACAGAGCTCAGAAAGGCTGGTTTTGCTTAAACATTCTTATTTTACAACGTGCCTCGTGGTTTATGTACGGTGACAATTGCTCCTCGCCGTGTGAACTTTTGGATAGCTGCGCTGAGCAAAATCTGCACAGTTTTCTTCTAAACACCTTTCTTTCTTAGCATAACTCATTACTCACAGTGTGCTGCTATAATTTATAGATGGCTGTGCCTCGAGGAATGAAATGACCTCTGTCACTATCACATAAATAAGGCTTAGGAATGCCAGAATTTTCATATCAGATGGAGAAGGCTTCTTTCAGAGCTTATATTGAAATAGTGGCATGTTATAGATTTATTTAAGACTGCAGTAGTTTCATGAACATTATGCTGCCGGTATTACTGTCTGAAATAACAAAATTGGAGCCCAAAGATGGGGGGGAGACAGAGCACATGATGGCTATTAAAAAATAACTGGCTGTTTAGTCGATACAAGTTCAAGAATGTTGGCTGGTAAATCTCAATCCTTCTCTAAGGTTTGACTGTGTATTAAAATATGTCAATAGCTATTCTATTATGTGACTGACCTATTACCTGGAGACTTTTATACAGATGAAAAATAGCATCAATACCCACCACCCAAAGAGTGATTTAAAAAAAAAAAATCTTGCTTGGCTGTAGTTTTGTTGTCAAGAAACGAACAGAGAATATGCTGATTTCAGACTATGAATGTGTTAAGACCAAATGTAGGTTATTGTGCAGGTAGAGATGAAGAGTTGAAAAAGTTAAAAAAAGCAAGCAGTTTTCAAAATGCTGCAAATTCTGTGTCCTGGGGGACAAATTCTGCTCTGAATGCCACTCGTGCACCCTGGCAGTGCCCAGCTCTGGGGATGCTTCCACTGGGCTCTGCATGGTGAAGGGGAAAGAGTGCTAGAAAATGCTCCTGATTTATTGTCTCCTCTCTCATACAGCTTTTATGAATGTGAATCTGGCCTCCTTTTAATGCTGCCTGAGAAAAGAGTCTTCCACCTGCATCTTTCATGGGCAGGTGTGGGTTACCCATTGCCTCTGTGTGGTGGAGTTTGGTGCCCAGGGTTTGATTCTCTTTTAGTGGCATCCCCTTCCTCTGGGGTACCTACCAATGCTGAATTTCTTCAGATTTACACCACTGGAGGTGAGAGTCTTCTCCTTTTTGGCTCCTGTTAGACACCCAGACTGGGATGGCAAACACAGTGACATGCTTTTTAAAATCTTTATTCTGTAAAATTGGATTTTCAGTTGCAGCTGAAGTTTCATTGCTTGGTTTTCACCTGTGATGATTTATGGATAATTATAATTAGTCAAATAGGCCATGAAGACCTTTAAAGAAATCTAACAAGGAAGAGAACATTTTAGACTCACTAAACCCACTAAATTAAACACGTAGCTCCAGCAGAGGACAAGGAAGGGCTTACTGCAAACTTAATATAATAAAAAAAGTCTTATAAAGATTTGGCGATGCTACCAGTTAACAGAACTGTATTTTCTCTGAATCCCTCAGGATTGTTAAAAGTAGATTTGAAGTGATTGCAAGTGAAATTATTTTGATGAGAATATCTCTTCATAACACAAACTTGTCTTAAACTGGCAGAATTATCTGCCTCATGTTACAACATGTGATGGTATCATCAGTCAGTTTCTGAACTCAGCTAAAGAAATCATTATCTCAGTCAGCTACGTGCTGGAATACTGTGTTCTGTTTGGATCACCACTATTCAAAAAGACGTGGGCAGGCTGCAGAGGGTCCAGAGAAGGGTCACAAAGATGATCCAAGGCCTGGGAAACTGCCATGTGAGGAAAGGCTGAGAGAACTGGGTTCATTGAGCCTCGAAAAAAGAAGGCTTAGGGGAGACCTCATCTCCATGTTCCAGTTTTTAAAGAGTGGATACAAAGAAGATGGAGAGTCCCTTTTTTTGCCAGAAGTAACATAGAAAAGGTGAGAGAAAACTCTGATTAGACAAAAAAATAATTTTTTTCACAATGAGAACCATCAGTCATTATCTCACCAGGGAGGTGGAGCATTCCCCAACACTGGACACTTCAGGTTCAGCAGGAAAGGGTGCTGTGCTGCCTTGTCTAGACTGTGCTTTTGCCAGGAAAGTTCAGACCAGATGAACCTGGAGGTCTCTTTGAGCTTGGCATTCTATGATTCCATGATCTCAAAGAAAAGCTTCAAAATGCCAAGACTTTTTCCAACCTACTTTTAATACAAGGCTGTTATCCCTGTCTATTCTTTCAGTTTGCTGTAGCACCATTAATGGCCCTCTGCCTATAAAAGTTATGAACATAATTTAACTTTAAAAGTCTTGTTTCTGTACCATAAAAGGCCATGAATTCATACACAAGTCATTTTTTTTCTCATCTGTACTGGTTTCTGTTTTGTTGTTGTTATTGAAAGTAGATCATTGCTGCTGTGAAAGCCATCAAATATACTTCTTAAAGATTGTTTTGTAATGAACTCTATCTTTCAGTATGCTATTGAACCAAGAATTTGGAATCAGAGAGGCAGAACAACGTGAAAAAAACCATAAAATAAATCTCCCTCTACTTTAAAATGTACTGGCCTTTTTTTTTTTTTTTCCTGTGAAAAGATGTTATTGCATCTCTGGTCCATGGATATAAAAATTACTGAGTGCATACAGCTGAATCTGCCTCTACTCAAAATCTCACTGCTGCAAGATAACAAAAAGTGCTAAGCAAAAATTGGCTCTGGCACATGTACCTACCACTTATACAAACCTCAGAGTATTCAAGGCGTAATGTAACTGCAAATATTCAATTTGCCTTTAGAACGTGGCAAAATACCTTCCATCAACTTGCTGCAATTCAAAGAACTGTTACAGGTCCTGGACCGGGTTAATGTTGGTTAATAATGTCGTGAAAGAGTTTCAGTTCTTTTTTTCTTAGCGAGTAGAAGGAACGTCAGGAGGAGCCGCACTAATAGAAACACGCCAAACGTGTAAGGGCAGGATGGGTGTTCGCCCCTCGCTGCCCAAGGCGGGGCGGCCTTACCGTGTCTCCCAGGCGGAGGTGTGCGCCGTCCACCTCCAGGTAGGAGAACGCCTGCGGGGTGGTCTCCCGGCGGACCCGCTCCCTCTTGCCGGGGCCGGACAGGCGTGACCAGAGCACCCTGTACTGCACGGGGGGCTCGGGGGCAGCGTGGCCGTAGCTGCACCTCAGGTGGACACGACCCTGCACGAGGTCGGGGGTGATCACCGGCTGCAAGGCCAGGCTTGGGAGCTGGACTGGAAGAGGAGAACAAAGGAAGGGTGTAGCATAACAGTGCTGTTTCGGCATCGCAGTTGTTCGCCTAACACGAAGATGTCAATGTAACTAGACGGGGGAGAAACACTGCATTTGATATTCCTGTGATTTAATTAGTAACCATGCAAGCAAGAAAATGTATTCCGTATGAGATGCAAACATTGCTAATTGTGTCCTGACTACCTGTTGTTGTTATAGTATTTGACCTGCTTTTTTTTTTATGTGTGTCTTTTTTAAATTCTGCAGTAAGTGAAATGTTATTGAAATGAGGCACTCAGATTAATACAAATTAATTACTCTGGCAAAGGCCATCAGCTTTGCATTTCCCTGAAGCGCAGCCTTTTGATCCAAGTTTTAGAAAAAGCACAGAAGAGATATAAGAAATCATTATGTTGCAGAGGTCAAACAATGCTCAGAAAGCACCTAGCCCATATTGCCACACTGTGACGATCCTTTTCAGGCTGTTTTGAGATGTATCTAGGCTAGGTCTGCTCAATATAGTCCCCCTCTGCCCAGAATAATGCCATTGCTCTAAAAATACAGCCTGCTTTCTGTAGGCTTCAACAAGTAATGAAGTCTGAAACCTTTCTTTCTGTTAAACTCACCTAGAAAGTAGAAACAAAAAGATGTATAATAGTGTGGAGGGATGTTTTTCATCTCTGGAGACCCAGACTCAAACAAAACATGAAGCTGGTTCAGATGCTTTGAAAGGATAAATTAAGTAACTTTTTTGAAGGAGTGTAGAAAATATAATATGTGGGAGCCCAAGAGACTAAAGTATGAAGCTGTTACAGCAGAACAGAGAACCAATGTGTTAACATCTGTCCAGGGCAAATAGCAAATGGTAAGAAAAAGAAACAAGTTACTTAAAATATGAATAAGGACCAGTTGTTTATACCCTTTCCTACTTTGTTTCTAAGAGATGCTGCCTCAAACTGTGGCTCACATCATGACTGTGTGCAGGAAATTATCCCAGAAGGACAATGTTAGGTGATCAGCTCATGGGAGGATGTGAGTGGAATTGCAAGCACAAATGCTGCTTTTTCCAGCTTTGTCCTTTCTGCCAATTTACGGAGTTTTAAATTCATTTTGTTTTTGCAGCTCAGAAGTGCTGACCAGTGTCCTGCTCCCGAGCCTCCAGCTGAAGGGGTTTGGGAATTGACCCTGGCACAAATCCATGACAATGCCAGCTGGACCCAGCTCTGGGGCTGTGTCCAGGCTCCCGTGGTGCGATATTTACAGCTGAATTTAACCCCCAGTAAGATGAAAACCCCCAGTAAAACACCTTCAGATTTGGGTGCTTTTTATCCAATACATGATACTGCAAGAACATCCTAAAGGCAAGAATTTAAAGACTTGGGAGGACTGGACCTCACTGAAATGCCTAGGAAAAAGGTGGAAATTTCAAAAGCAGTGGTAAGAAAAAGGCAGAAAGTCGTTGGTTTGGGATAGATGGGAAGGGATAAGCTTCCTTTTATGAAGAATGCAGGCAGATTTACATCACCAAAGAGGTATGAATCAAGAGGAAGGACAAAATTAATAACCCAAAAGATATTGGCAAAAAAATTCTTTGAACAAGGCTAGTGGAAATCTTCTAGTTTATAAAAAATCCAAGCTTAAACTGAAAAATGACTCTATTCAGTTAAAAAGTAATTTCTGAGAAAGAATCGATTCCATTTATTTTAATGGATTTTTTTTATTTCAAATAGTGAATTAATCTCATGTTCTTTGAGCCTTTCTTCCTCCCTCTGCTTCATGTGGGAATGTTAAAATATTGATAAAGATAGGAAAATAGTTATCTTTCTCTTTAAGATTTATTTAAGCTTGGATTTTGCCTGATTGAAAGCTGATAACCCTGGTTTGTGAGTATGTCATGTTTCTGTCCAAAAACTCTGAAAGAAAATTATAAAGGTAATTTTTTCATTTTGAGAAAGAAGTGTGTTTTCTGATGAAATCTATATGCACCTGAACATGCTCCAAAGTTCAGGAGGTTTAACTGAATGAGCAATTGCTTTCTGCTTTTCCTTTGTTTCCTAGCTACCGAACAGAGGTTACATCTCTTGTAGTAGGCTGAAAATTATTTCTGACGAGAACAATTATATAAATGTCATGAAAAAGATGTTATCAGTTTAGGTTTGGATTTTTCTCCCTTACGGAGTTTCAGAATTATCTTTTTTGAGGCGGGATACTGGATTATTAAAGATAAGAACGGGCCTTAGAGACAGTATCCTGGATACAGTGCCTCAGCACAGCCAAGATCCCTCTGCTCACCAGTTTTGCAACTTCAAGCCAAAAGTGGAGCCAAAGACGTGGGAAAGGTTACATGTGAGCTGTAACCAAGCAGAGGACGCTTCAGTAACACACACCAGATTACATTTTGCACTGGTAATAAGAGCTATTCTTCAGGAACACCTTGGACTGCCACTGATTTATGTTCTACACGCTCTGCGCCTTTACCGGGACTGACGCTTGACTCGCAAGGTCACTGAGACGCACATTGCAACGCCGGGGCCTTTGAACACCCGGCCTGAGAGGCACAAGAAATCTTATTGATAAACACTTTACTGATCCTCACCTTCTGAGCAGTAGCCCATGCATCCTTGAGTGGGCTGCAGGAGATACACAAGGAAATCACCGCGGTTCCTGACGGTGATCGGTATCTGGAACAAGCAGCAGTCCCTGGTGCCCCCGAAGACCTGCCAGGTAGCACAGGCCATGAGCCTCTTGCTCTCCCCAGGAGCAGGCAGGGATTCAGACTTCAGTGACAGCCACACTGGAGCTTGTGTCCCACACTTGTTCATCTGAGGGTGCACACAAAAGAAATTGTTTACAGCAAGAGCGGTAAGACCCCGTGGAGAATCACTAAAACCCGAGAACCTGAGTGTGGTGAACCTGGAGGGTCAGTGAAAAAGCTGAGTAGGTGGGGATGGAAATGTCCTGCTCGGTTTTGAGAGGTCACTTCACGCAGATAAAACTCTTAAAGAACACAATAATTGGATTTGAAAGTATTTTCCTCTGGTTTAGGTTGGTTTGTGTGAAGAAGATGAAGGCATGTAAACGGGCTAGACCCCTTCCCTGGGATTTGGACCACATCAGCAGGCCGGACGCATCCATGCTTCATCTGTGGCAGAGGAAAGCAGAGGCTGACAGAGCGTGAGGGGCAAGGAGGTGTTAGGACCATCCTGAAGCAGGACACACGCTCAGAGCATTAAACTCCAGCACCTGCCTCCAAAACAGCTCCAGCTTCAGCTGCCCTGCTCCTGACAGCTCCTGCCCTTCTGGCACACACTGGCCATGTCTGTGGGACCTGAACCTCTCCCTCATTCTTGAAGAGAGACACTCATGAAGGATGTACCAAACATGTGCAGGATATGCATGACTTAATCTCTTTTCTTTTTTATTTTACTTTCAGGACTTTATCTATTTACAATTCCCCTCAATAGGCTGAATGCAGGAAATCTCAAAGCAGAAGATGTTGGCCCTAAGTGGTTTAAATGATGCCATTTTGACTCATGGCCGGGAGAGACTGATTTCCATTTCCCAGCTAACAGTTGGATGTTCAGGGATCTCAGATCTGAGCTGCCCTCTGTACCTGTCAGGCTCTCTCCTGACTACAGGAACATGGTTCTCCAAAGCTGTCTTTAATTTAAGTACCTCAGTGAGGAGATTAGGTATAATCAGGGCCTTATTAAATATACAAAGCCAATTACAATGGTGACTCATTATTCTGCACCATTACCTAGCATCTGCCAATATGCAAAGCATAGAGATATTTGAGCTAAAGTTTGAAAATTATTACCAAATACTGACAATAATTTGCTCTCAGATATCTGTCATATTCAGCAGAGCGTGACTGCTGCTGTCGCTTTGCATTTCTTCAGCCAGTGACAGTGAACCATCTCTACTAGTCTGACTTGGGGAACATGATTCCTGCCAGTGTGTGTTTGGCTACAAATCACATGGAAAAAAACCCCCTACCCCACAGTCTTTTTTCCCATTGGCCCAGGTTTGCTGCTTCGCTTTCAAGATCGAAAGTTATTTGTGACAGCAGGGGAAGCGGTGAAAGTCAAAGGATAAATTTATTAAGTCACGCACCAGTGCTCTCCTGCAGTTTGAGTTGTACCTGGGAGCTACACAAGTAAGAAAGCAGGGGCAGGGGAATGGGGGTGCACACCCAGGAAAGGGAGGGTATTTGAAAAAAATTAAGAATATGACATGACAGAGTCTGATTTCCATTTGGAGCTGGTTATTGTCAGGTTCTGAAAACAAGGATTCCAGAGAGACTCCCCTGAAATTGTCTAAAGTTTTTTTTCCCCTGAATTGTGGCAGCAGCAGAGCAGAGGGGCTGATCCTGCCCTTCAGTTGGGTGTCCTGGTGGTCTTGCAGAAGGCACTGGAGCTCACAGAGTGCAGCAGGTTCCCAGGGAGGAGCAGTGTGCCAGCATTGTGCCAGCAAAGGAGAAGAGGGGATTAACATTAAAATGCTTCTAGGTGGAATTTTAGACCAATCCCTTCACTTCCTTTATTTAAAAGCCACATTGTGTGGCTTTTTAAGAGGTTTACTCTGGTTATTTATTTACAGCTTTAAGGGACACGGGTGTTTTCTGTGCTGGGAAAAATACAGATGACAGAAATTTGTTGCATGCTGGTGAATTTCTAACCTAGAGCACAGGATCTGGTGTGAAGTAGCATGTTTCCAAAGCACTTTTACCAGCGTGCACTTGTAATGACCCAGGAGAATGGAGAAAAGAACATCCAGAGATGAACAGGAGCAGAAAGAAGGGTGGGAACTGGAGCTCAGTGGTCTCTGTTTCATAGTCATCTTCTTGATGAGATACTTGCACCTTGAATTTCCTCTTACTCAAGGAAACTGCAAACTTCAGTGCACATGCAGAGCCTCAGTTTCTCTGGCTGCTGCCTGACCTTGGGCAAATAACAAATCACTTACTCTCTGTGTACCTCACTTTCTTATCTCTTAACCAGAGGTGGAGGTGGCTGAGATGGTAATAGCACTTCAGTGCCTTGCAGCAGTGCTGAGAAGATAATTCATTAATGAAACACCCATCTATCTGCTGCTGGGGGCCATGTAGATAAATAGACAGATGTGAGTGCATTCTGGCTGTGAAAAAAGACAGAAAGTGATCCATTTGTAAAAGTGGGTCTGGATCCCTTGTTAGCACAGGGAGGAAAAATAAAATGCTGAAATCAGAGGACGGTGGTTTTCTCCCTCAGTATTTATCCTCACCACAAGCCTGTGAGCCATTTCAGTGCTGGAGAAAGTGTGGATTAGCATCACTGACGTCAGTGTGCAGCTTTCTGATAACCCCCCCGCTGGGATCTCCTGGATTTGTCCTGGCAAATCTTGCGCTGAAAGCGCCTGAGCGCTATCGTTTGTTATATAATGTGCGCAAATTACAAGCAATGACCAACCCTTACAGGGGATTTTGCACCCAGGAAAAGTCAGACACTGTGAGACAGCAAGTTATTGTAACAAACTGTAATACAGGATTACAGGCTGGCCAAGGAAGAATTTTGGTATAAATCAAGTATTTCTGTTTCCTGGCAGCTCTATGACACACATACATTTATTTTCTGCTATGAGCTGCATGTGGTCTCTCTGACAAGAGAGCAAGTTGCCCCACACCAGCCAAAAGGATTTGCTGCATGAGGCCTTTGAGAATTAGAAGACAGACCTGGGAAGGCAAGGGCAGGTGTATATTCATGTATTCAACCAGCAGTAGAGATATGAACAGAAAAAAACCAACCAACCAACCAAAACAAAACAAAAAACAAAAGAAATTTAGAAAAACAGTCTAGAAGAGGAGGCTTCAAAACCCAAAATTTTCTAGTCCCTGCTGTGGCATAATGCGCATTGAATTTTGTAGCTGTCATTTGGGAGAGTAACCAAAAATTGAATACAGAGGTAGGAAATGATTTGCATTTAAGATAGAGCATTTACCTGCAATACCCACAGCCACTGCTGCTCCAAGGATATGGTAAAAAAGTGGGAATCTCACACCGACATTCAGCAACATTTCCAAAAGGAAAAAGAAGAATTACACAGCTGCCTCCACAGAAGAGCAAACTCCACAAGTTTAGGCATCCAGTGACACAAAGAGGAACTTCTCTAACACAAAAGGGAGACTTTAGGCTGTTGCCAGGCATCTCTAGTACCCTTCCATACTTCATCCAATTATAGTTAAGTGGTGTTTCCAATCTTCAAAGCATTTTGTAAACCTTACCTCATTAATCTTTGCAACACCTCTATGTGGTAGGTAAGCATTCATTAAGTATTTTTGATTCATAATTAGGCACCAGTTAATCATTTAAATGACCCAATTTAGAAAACCTAACTAATAAAAAAAAATTTGTTCCCCCTTTGCCAAAACAAGGGAATAAGCCATTATTTTTTAATCCAATGATGTCTCCTTCCATTTGCTTGGGGTTTGGAGTATCAACTGGTTTGATTGATTGAACACTATGGTTCTTCATAACTGCACAAAGAAATCAAGCTTGATTGTTCTTGTCACTTGGGTATTGCTGAAATTATGCTGTTAAAAATAAGTAGCACCATATGTGAGAAATGCATTGTTTTAGTTGGATGGAGATGGAAGGCTTTTTGGAGTGCTGCTGGTTGGCAGTTAAAGCATTGTGATTTTGCATCTGTTATCCACTCAAAACTTTACTTTGGCTTAATTTTTTTTTAATTTCTTTGTAGTTAGTTGAAGTAAATAAGATTTTTTTATTTCAATCTGGGGCCAAACTCCACAGAAATCAGTTTATGTCAGGAATATCTGTAGCAGCAATTAAACTGGTGCCTGTCTTGTTTTTCATTTAAGCACATGCCTCTGAACAATAGAGGTTGTAATTGTAATTTCTACAAAAGGGCTTTTGTATGTCTGAAAAACAAACAAGAAAAACAAAGGCTCTTCATACCTACCATTATGACTTGGAATATTCATGTATGTGTGTGAGAAAGAATTACAGAAGAAATAATACCTTGAAAGTGTCACTTGCTTTTAAATTCATGGAACAATTGCAAATCAAAGTAGGGCTGGATCCAGAGCAAAATACAAATTGGAATAAAATAATAAATTAACAGCATGCAGCTGAGATATTGTTTTGATTGTGAGTGTAAAAGTTCTACAACAGGTTAAAGAGAAGGGAATTAAACTGAATATGGAAAAGAGTAAATGCTCTCCTTCTCCAGGGGCTGAAATATTAAGTATCATAGGCAGGTTAGATTTGAGATACTTTAATATGACCTTGTTTTTATACACCAAAGATTAGCATTTAAGCCTAGGTTTGATCCTAGTATATATGTAAAAAAATAAATTTATATTGCTAAAAACGAAACTATTGAGAAAACACCAACCTTTACTGCATAACATGTCCTTCTGCTTGCACATTTGCAGTTGTATGTGAATTTAGAGCATATACAGGTTTGGAGATGGTTTTGCTCATTTAGAGGATGAAATTTCAGAAGAAGATTATTGGAGGTAATCCTAATATGCCATCACAGGCAGGTATTACTGGGCATTTCCCAAACAGAGTGTCATATCCATAACTAACCTGTTGAAAAACTTGCTACAGAAATGTCATATGCCAAAAAATTGCAGTTACAGGGACGGCTCATGGAAGAGAAATGAATTTAAATCACAGAATCACAGAATCTGTGGAGTTGGAAGGGATCCACAAGGATCAAGTCCAACTCCTGGCCCTGCACAGGACACCCCAAGAGTCACGCTATGTGCCAAGAGCTTTGTCCAAACACTTCCTGAGTTTTCTCAGTCTTGGTGCTGTGACCACTGCCCTGGGGAGCCTGTTCCAGTGCCCAAACACCCTCTGGGTGAAGAACCTTTTTCTAATATCCAACCTAAACCTGCCCTGACACAACTTCAGGCCGTTCCCCTGGGTACTGTCACTGGGCACCACAGAGAATAGCTCAGTGTCTGCCGCTGCTCTTCCCCTCACAAGGAAGCTGTACAACCCATGTCTGAATCCAGAAGTCCCTGAACCAGGGACTGCCGTGCAAAGGTGAAATTATTCCCCTTTCCTGCCACTCCCTTCAGAAAAACACATTCAGCTGCTGGAGAGGACAAGCATCTGAGGCCAGTGGAACTCATCCACGGGAAAAAGTGCATTTTCAGCCCTATTCTGTCTTTGTTGTGAGCATGGTGTGGCACTGGAATTTGCATTACAGGCAGCAGCATGCACTGCTCTGCTGTAATCCACAAGATTGATCTTTTATCTGACTGTGGAGCAGATCTTCAATAACATTAGTGTGTGATGTTCCCTCACATTTCTTTTTAGTGTTTATGCCTCTCATGGGGCTTGCCCATATGTACGTTTATACAGATGTATGTGTATACCCTGTATTATTTTAATTCAGAAGCTGGAATTTCTGTAATTGTTGTATGTTTTTCCATATTGGCTGTTATGAACTTTTCTGTATTTTTAATAGATTTTCTGTTGAGCTTTAGTTTTTCTATCTTTTGTTCTTCCTATGAAGGTCATTTTACTTCTAGATCTGGCCATGACTGTGAATTGTTTCTTGCTAGTTCACTGCCTTAATCTTAGTAAAAACTTCCCTATACTTTCTTCATTTAATGTGTTTGCCTTTCACAGAGAATTTGGCAGTTCTGGAAGAATAAACTGTGTTGTGATCCGCCTCAATACCTGAGGATCCAAAATGTGCAAATTTGTGTTGCATTTTTGCTAGGATATATTTTTGGATGGGGAAGTGGCCAGGAGTGCATGCCCAGGGTCCGGTAATTGCTGTGCCCCCTTTGGGAGCACAAGGGGAAAGGCAAGGAAGAAATAGAGGGAGGAAGGTCAGGATTGTTTGCTACCAGCCCTGAGAAATTCAGCAGGCAAAGCCTAAACTGGAAAGCTGTTTCAATCAAAAACATTTTGCCACTGGAGGAATAAGTTTATGGACAGCAGTTGGATTCAAGGGATGGAGAGTGCAGGAATGCAATTAATATTTTCACTTTCTTTGGCATAAAAGCTTTTGGGTTTTATTTGGGTTGTTCTCCTATCTTTTTCCCTTTGTAGCTTTTGGGTTTTTCTTTTGTCTTTTTTCCTTCTTTTTTTCCCCCCCACTATTTTATTACATTAGTGGATGAGAAGCAGCTCCTTAGGAGCTATTATTGTTTTTCACTGCAGTTTGCTGTGCTTCTTAGCTGAGACACGGTTGCAGTCTGGGGCTCTCATAACTCCTGTGTGTGACCCGATTCTCCTCTCTGTTGAATATAGGACTTCCTACGGTTATGAAACAACTTGCAGACAAGGCCATGTTTTTACTGTGGAGGTTTTCTAACGGCAAGATTCGGAGCACAGATCTTGAGGGCCTGTCTGGAGGAGCCAGCCTGCCCTGCCCAGGCCCTGCAGCCACTTCTGGGAGCTCCCCTCCCTCGCGTCCCCCAGCATGTGCCATTTGTCCTCCCACAGTTCTCCCCCAGGCTGGGCAGGACCTCTAAATCGAAATTATGGTTTAAATCCGTCCTGAGCTCGATTGGGTGACAAGAATCCTTACCTACTAGCACTTTGAATTAAGAAGTTAATCTTATCCATCGATAAGCAGCTAATTGTATCTGGCCAGTATCAACACGATATCACCAGGCATATATTTTACAAGGTGCTGGAGTAATGTACTTTTTAATTCTGCAGCCGTATTGTCAGGCTTTATTTGGTCTCTTTTTTTCTTCTATCTGTTCAGGGTTTTGTCTTTGACTTTTTTAATTAAAATCAGCTCACTCCAGCCAGACTGGAATGTCCAATAATAACTGCTTATTAAGGAGTGGAAGCTGTGCAGTTATTAATTTAAATTATTTTGTTCCAGAGGTTTTGCTGAAATTAAATGGAAAACCAAATCAAACAATGATTTAATTAAGTGGAAGAGATAGAATGTAGAGGCAGATTTAGAAGGTGAAGATCTAAAAGAAGCGTATTCTTCCAGTTGTGACATCTAACAGATGTAATCCTTCATCAGCATGGTGAAGCAGAAATTTACTGTCATTCAGAGGATAATGAACAAACCAATGGCAAGAATTATGTTACAAGATAAGAAAGTAAACTAATGAATATACCTTCACAAACCTGAATGAAAAACTTCAGAGAAGAGATTAAAAGAAACAAAGCATTATTGTTAGAAAGAAATCTCATACAGTTGAGCATTGCTACATACATAAAATTGATGAAATATAATGAGAAATTAAACAATATTATAGAATATATATATATATATATATATATACACACACACTTATAGAGCAACTTGTAAAACTTCATAGTGCATTGGGATATTCAAGGATGACCTGGCATAAAATTAATATTTCAATAATAATCCTGCCAAGTTATTCATGTTAATAAGAGTTATCATTTATATATGCAAAGTTAGAAATTCTACAGAAATAGCAACTATCTTTTAACATTTAATTAAATATTAGATTATTAAGATATACTTCAATTGTTATGAGTTCACAGGTCCATTTTGAATGGATATAAAATGTTTTTGCTAATTTTGAGAGGCTTCTCCAGATAGAGTAGAATCACCTGATACCAAACTTGACATTCTAGGTTGAATATTTAATCTTTTAAGTAATTTATGGTAATTAGTTTATTATTTTGGAATAATTTTGTTTAACTTTATGTTGGAAATTATTCTAACCTCCTGCAGTTGGGCTTTTTGAGGTGGCAATGACTTTAGTTAGGGGCTGAAGTTGCTCTGGCAACAATGATTGCAAGTTAAACAATATTGTCATACATATTAAACATACATAAAACAGATAATTATTGTTTTGTCTTTTTTATAGAGTACTCTTATGTGGTAGAGGGTTTTTTGCTCTAGAAAGCCATTAGCATACTTATGAAGCTAAAGAATACAAGAAATGATAATAGCAGAGAAAGATTCAACTTTAGCTTTTCCTTCAGTGTCCTTAAAGATCTCTTTAAATATCAATTTTTCTGATTCTCCCCTTCTGAATTCATAAGAAGAGCATATCCCTAATTCACAATAAATGATGCGGGAAAAGAGTGAGGTACACACTGGCTGGGAGAGTGCGGAGATCGACAGGCAGGAAAGCTCCGTGGGAGGAGTTTATTTGGGGTTATTGGTGAGCTTTTGCTGACCTCCACACATCTGGTGGGCATCTCTGCGGGCCGGTGGCCGATCCCGAAGCGGTACCACGCCGGTGGCAGGGAGTGGTCACACACCAGGTCCGCAGGGGCCGCTCGCTGCAGCTCCAGGGAGTCGAAGCCGGGGCTCCGGCGGGGATTGCGGAGGATGCGGTGTCCCCCCGGCCAGCACTCGGGAGCTGGGGAGGCTGGAAAAGGGCAAGGAGAGAGTAAATGAAGTCAATTGGACACTGCTTACACCTGCTTAAATCCTATATCTTTTTGGTTCAGATTCACTTTAAGATTGGGGTGAATTTTCAAAGCAAACAAATCCAGAATTTAATATGCAACATTGTAAACTTGTGCATATAAATATTTTAGTTAAATAGGTTTTCATCATATCTGAATCAGGGCCAAACCCCTTCACCTTTTAACATGACTTCAGCCTAATTTTAGGGATTAAATCTGAGCCACTCCTCCTCAAAAGTCAACTAATATTTCAAGGTTCCAAAGACCTTTGAAAATATGTAGGATTTTAATTTAGTTTACTACATCCATGAGGATTTTAATCATGATATAAATTGATGCTCAAGTATAAATTGCACTTCACATGCTTTTAAATGTGTTCTTAAAAGAATTAGAACAAGAAATGCTAAAAAGAATAAAAAAAGGAAATGATGTAGAAACAACAGGAAAGGGTTTACAGGAACCAGCTCAAGTTAGGCTTGGAAATATTGAAGGCACAGGTCAGACTCACTTGAGGCATAAAGCCAAATACATCAGAGCTTCCGTGTGTGCATCTCAAAATCTGAATCAAACCTGCTGCCCCTTAACGTGTGTTTGTTTACTTGCCTGCCCTGTTTATTTTTATACATCTCTTGACGTTTTCACAGAATATTCAGGTTTTTTCTTATCACCTAATAAAAAGAAGCCTTGCAGTGATTCTTTTAGAAGTTGTTGTTCTTCAAAGATCTGATCACGTAGGAAAAATGGCCTCTTGGTTATCGGAGCCCTTTCTTGATGAGGCCAAGTCCCTTTTCCCCACGTCAGCACTGCAGAGTGGGTCACAGGAGGGGACCGAGGTGGAGCTGCTCTGCTCTGTGCATCAGCAACAGAAGGCTCAGCTAATTTCTTGCTGCAGTAATCTTTAATTGCTAATGATGATGTAAGAGGCAAAGGCCACATCCCAGCAATTGCACAACCTGGCAGTTAGCAAAATCACCTCTTTTTGCCGTAAATAGAGCTTATTTATGTGGCACCATTGACAGAGAATAAGACCCCTCCCCATAATATAGTTTTTCAAATGTCACTTTTCAGATTGTGGCTCTGCTTTAATATTATGCCAGTGGCACTCTGAAACACATTTTTCATTTTTATTTTATTGACAAGATACTCAGAAGGTCAAAGTCAATCCATTTATGGTACTATTTTTAAAGATTATTTTGATTGTGCCAAAGGCAAGGCAATGGTACACAAGACAAATGGGGACAAAATGTAGCGTAACGAAGACTTTATTGCAATTTTCAGGGAACTAAACTGTCAAAGCCATTGCAATTCCAATGCAAAATTCAGTTGAATTAATACAATTGCCTTTTTAAATAAAAAAGAAGTGCCCTAAGCTTTTATTTTCTATAGGTAAGAGCCATTTTAGAGAGGGAACACTTGGAAATATTGCACCTCTAATTAAATCTGGGATCAAATTCCTTCCCTCAGAAGTCCGTTCTGGGGACCACATGGAGGCTGTCCTTTGCTAATTCCCAGCCCAAGGGAAGAAGTGACTTTTCAGCAGACCAAATATTTCACACAAAGGAAAAGTTTACCCTGTATTTAAAACCCCTTAAAGAAATGCAGACCCTTGCTGACCCCTCCAGTACCACTCAGTGCTTCAAGAGTGTTGAAGGGAACAGAATCTTGGCTCGTGATGCCTTTTTCTTGCCTGAATTAGAAAAAAGACAAAGGAGTCTAAAAGCAAACAGCTCTTTGCACAGTATTGCCACAGGAATCCTGCAAGAACATTGTAATATAATTAATTGCACTCACTTTCTCAATAATAATAATATCAAATAGTGCCTTTAGATGTAACTAATAGCCTTCTGCTCAATATGTGTTAGTTATAATCCAAATTCACACCACATGTTGTGGTCTTACCAATGATTAAGTACTCTGTCTAAACAATGCAAATATATTAGACACTGACACATGGCTAATTGTTTTCATCCCTTGCATACTTTTGTTTGCAGTAGTTTAGAAAATGCTGTTTCTCCTGTTAACACCAGAGGAGCTGAACGCTGCAGATGGGTCTGGGAGGCACTTGGAGGAGCACATGGGGGAGGCATGCAGGGTCCCTAAGGAGAGGGGTGTTCCCCCAGTAAATTTAAGAGGTTTTGGAACAAAAGCCATGTGTTTGCTCACAAAGGAGCATGCACATGAAGCCCTGGGACAAACAGCCACCTCTAAAGGTGTATTTTACCCTGTTTTCACTGTCAGAGGCTGTTTATGTACCTGTGCCTGGGTTTGGCTATGCTTGCAGGCTGTTGTTGAGGGGGCAGTAAGGCAAATTGATCCTCTGACAGCTCCCTGGAGCCAACCTGACGGATTTTGTCATCGCCCTGGTGCAGATCAGACTGAGGCACGCGGAGCCGATGGTGCAAAAAAGCTCACCCAGGTTTTGCTGCAATCCATGAGCAAAACAAACCCTCAGTTACTGAGTGCCCCTTGTAAAATGGTGCTTATTATGGCCCTATGACAGAATGACTGCCAACTTTAACACGCAAATTGCAGGCCGTGGTGCAAGTTAATTACCCCTGGCTTTCCTGCAGAAATAAATGAATAAAGGCATCACTGTAATCAGACTATATTATAAAAATGTTATTTAAAAGAAAGGAACAAGAAGGCACAGCTGAGGCCTGTTGGTTGTTCATCTAAGAGATGCCTACTCGTATCTTATGGTGGCTGCAGCTACAGATTCTAATCAGAGGAAACCTTCCTGTTTATTTTTAATTCATGACAAAGTCAGGTGCAGATGTCAAGCTTGTGGACAGTTATGAAGTGCTCATTATCCCAATTGTCCCCCTTCATTTACATATCCATGTCTAGTGTGGAGCCACTGCTACTCTGCTATGTACACTAGGTTGACTTTAAAAGGATATATTTATTTTTTTGCATAAGAGAAACTTACAAATTTAATTCATTCTTATTATTTTATTAAAGGGGCTTATAAAAAAAAATGGTGGCATTCTAGTGAGCTGGTCATTATGACCATTCAGGTTTCCTTCAGGAAGGAATTAAACTGTGCAGTGAGATTCTGTGGCTCTCCGTCCAGGGTTGTTGGAATTAAATGCTGGATGTAGCTGATGCTTTAGTCTCCTGCAAAGAGCTGCTTCTTGAACCACCAAACTCCATATAGGCAAGGAGCTGTTGCTAAGACATAAGGAATTGTTTGCTTTACTAGACTTGAAAGCTTTTTTTTTTTAAACATAACCATTTTGTAGCAGCAACTTGTGTCAAAGAGACACTGAGTATCTCCTTTTTGACACTAAAAGCAAACAAATAATAATACCTGCTGTAGCTGCTAAGTGAAAATGGCACTTGAGTTACTCTGGTGGCATGATAGAGCATGTTCCGTGGAGAAAAGACTGTCTCCATTGAAGCCATAAGGAATGTTGCTGTTAATGCCTGGAGATTGAGATCCATTCAGTGTTAATGTGTGGGAAAGGAGAGGCAGCCTGTGGGCTTGCTGGGAAGAGGAGAGCCTCCTGCAGAAGGCAGAAGCATCCACAAATACCCCATGGAAAACGAGCAGGAGGTGGATATCTGAGCTGAATATTCTGCTGTGGACCTGGGGTTTGGCTCTCAGTCGATGTGACCATGGCTGGAGGAAGGTCAGCAGGTCCTGGGGCCAGCCTTGAAACCCGCTCTTGTGCTGATCAATATTGTGCTGGGCTGTACCAAGGACCAGCCAAATAAGAGTCTGGAAAGGTGTTTTTAGGGCATCGCTTTGGGATGTCCCCATCACAGACCCCCGTATTTAACACCTGAAACTGCCTCTGGCTGCATCTGGTTTCAAGCAGCTTGGCAGCTGGATGGTCTGTAAACACCTGAGCCACCTGTTCACTTCTTGGGCAGGGTTAGTGGTGGAAGAGTGGCTGCTGTGGGACCACCAGGGGTTTGCTGAGGTTCTGTCCATCCTGGCTGGTGCTCATGGCCATAGGAAGAAGCACCAGGCATATCACGGAGAAAGCCAGGAAACTTAAGAGTGGCAGTCTGAAAAACTGGAAGGAAATAATTTGCTAAACCTTTGCTTTCGTTTCTAGAGACAGGTGAGTACAAGTGTAATAGAGTTTTACCTGTCTCTCTTGCTCCCAGTAAATATCAGTGGAAGAAGGTTTAAGAAGTTGTGAGATTTTGTTTGTTTGCTTTGAAGAGCGGCTGCAAATCAAATAATATCAATAGGTGATGGCAGCCAGAAAACCCTGAAAGAAATATAGTCCACGAGCCTGAGGTGCATGTTTGTTTTGGGCAAAGCCACACAATATATCTAAAGGGCATACTAAAGCCCTGGGAAATAGCTGGCAAATTGTAAAATAACGTTTGTGTGGAGAGTGAATGAAAACCCCGGGACTGATACAGGTAATGTTGACCAATAGCACCATTTGGTGATGGGCTGTAATTGTTCTGTGACCAGGAATGACGTGATCCCAGATGCAGATTTCCTTCTTGCCATCATCTCCCACATCACGGGCACACACCTGGAGCTTCCCCCAAAACTGCGGTGAGCGCTGTGGTCAGGGAAGGAGGGCTGTGCAGGGGCTTTCACGTGGCCTTGCCTTAAGGCTGAGAGAGGAGGTGCTGGGGAGATTGTGCGTCTGACATTTGACAACACGCACATGTAGGTTAATAAGCCCCAACTCCAAATTAACTGCAGACAAAGCACGTGTTCCCTTTCTTCTCCTTCTGCTTTAGAAACAGAAGGACACTTTTTAATCACCAGCCACTTCCCTGCCCAGGGGCTGTGTTTCAGTGATGTAGCAAAACTCAGGGAAGAGCTCTGAGGCTTTCAGCTTGTCAGTGCCATCACTTCCTCACATCATGATTTACCATACATTGAAAGAGATTTTGTGTAGAAAAGGAAAGGCAGATGTTGGGAAAGAGAAATTCTTTCCAAGCTCTTAATGGATATGTTCAAAATGACAGTAAAAGCCATTGAGCTGACAACATTTAAAAATTCCTTCTGGTGGATGCATGTTCCAGGTGAACAAACATCTATTAATAGATAAGACATTTGTAGATAAGGATCATCTGAGAGTTTATTAAATACAAAAGTTGCTGCCTTATTTCACCAATACTTACAAAGATTTTATTGCAATTATTCTGCCTGTTGATGACAAAATTTATTCCTAACAATATTCAGAGGCATTTGTTGTGAATTTGACAGTGATCACTACATTAAAATACTTGAACCATGAGTCCTCCTTTGGTAGATAAAACTTAATAATTGTATTTAAAAACCTTGATAGCTAATAAATAAAACTATTTTCAGAGATCTCAGAAGCAGAAGAACCTCCTACTGAACTGAAATGATAAGGAAGTCCATTGTTTAAACACCACATACTCATAATGGCCAGGTCTTGAACAAGTCACAAAGCATTCATAAGGCAAAACTGATAGAGATAAATGAACCATTGTGCAAAATGAATGTAATTATAGAAAATTTGGCCCAGGAAGAGGCAAGAGGCTGAGCACCTGCTGAAAAGAATATGACATTTAATACATGTATTTGTACTGAATTATAGACAGGTTTGAGAAAAAACCCTCCCACAATCTGAAGGTGTTGTCTTTATGATGCATCTGAATTTCATTTGTCTGGGAACAAGGTCACTTATCATCCTGCTCTTCTGTGGAGTAAAGCCATATAGTATTGACAGACCAAGGGCCAACGTTCAGTTCCAGAGAAAACAATTATTTATTCATGCTCATATTTCTTATCTTGCCTTGCGTTTCTATTTTTAACTTGTGGTTTAGAAGGAGGAATTGATTATGTGAAACTTTTCTTCTAGTCTGTGACTCCCCTGAATAATTTGCAGAATAATGAGCTGCAAAGAGCTCACATGGGATGCAGAGACAGGCAGAGAAACATTTTGTATGGGGCCAGAAGAGGTGTCAAGAGGGGCTGATAAAGTAGGTGAAACAAGGAGTCCCTGTGAGAAGTGTGAGCAAAGTCCAAGGAACTACCGTCAGTTTACTGTGGAGTTTGGAGAGCTGTCACAGGAGATGGGGTGTAAAGCACTTTCTTCAGGGCTTCATAAATAGAGAAGCTGAAGGAACAGTGTTTGTTTTCAGGTACAAGGCACGTGTGGCCAACGGAGGTGAACGAGCCAAGGAGAGTCCAGCAGAAGTGCTGTCTTTTAAAATGTTCCAGTCTCCAAGACTCACCGTCTGCCATTCTCGTCCATGTTGCTCATGAATAATGTGGTGGACACAAGAGGGACGGGACACATCACATGGATCAAAAGCAGTGGGCAGCTGTATAGGCCAGGTGAAGTCAGTAGATACCCTGCTTTGCACAATACAGACTCATCTATTGAATGTGCCAGTTAGAAAAGGCAGCAAAGCCAAATTGTGTCAATAGCTTTGTTTCATTTTACCAAGTCTCCTCCTCACACATTCCGGCTCAGCCTCAGAGCCAGGCAGGTTGAGAACCTGAATATAGAAATCACTTACTATTGCTGAGTCACAACAGAATTAAAAACCTCATAAATTTCCTCAAGTTATCTCTTGAGTTAATGATGATGCCTTTAAGGACTTCTGAGCAATCAATAAAAAGAAAATTATAATTATTGTTATTGATTAGTCTATTTTGTTCTCATCCCTCAGAATGAAAAAGTGAAATCAAATGAAAAGGTCCTTTCTTACCTCCTAATCTCAGTTGAACATACAGTCACAAATGTAGCTTTCCTAAATAGAAGCAGCAAATACAAACTCACACGTTTTGATTTTAGAACCCCCTGGGCTCTATTCAGATGGAAATTTGATTTCCATGGTTTACCCCTTTGAGAGCTGGAGCTGTTTCTGTGCCTCAGCCACGACTCCGGCTAATTACCATTTGCGAGCCACACATTTTTCCGGACTGCTCCCATGGATAATGTCGGATTTTGGCCACATTTTCCTGCACTTCTTCAATGTAGTTCTGTATATGGATGATATTTTGCTGGGGGAAGTGTCACCACTCCCTTGCTGTCAGCGCATCCAGGATGCAGCAGAGACTGGTGAGCAGATAAGGGGACTCCGAGTGCAGGCAGCTCAGCGCTGCCAAATGCCAGATCCGTGCCTGTGTCCTGGTTGTGATTTAGTTCCTAATGGATGCGGGGTGACGAGGCAATTTTTCCTGCTATTGTTTTGCTATTATTCATGGCTATTATTCATTCCATTCACTGGCACAACGGTGGCTTCAGCAGCCACACACCCTTCACGTGTTTATAATGGGCTTTTCTGTCAGGGGCTGACATTTAGGATGAATGGCTGGGTTCCCTCTTGCCTTTGGAGCCGAGGCTTTATTTGTTACTGTTCTGCAGCAATGTACACAGACACTTCCCAACTAATGCTCCACTTCCCAGCTAATGCACAAACCTGCAAGGATCTCACCAGCGTCCTACCAAAATTTAGGTTTTCTTTTGACCCTGTCCTTCATCCCCCTGTGGGCTGTCCACTGTTCAAAACCTGGAGAGAGTTGTTATGAAACAGGTTTGAGCACATAGAAGCTCCTGCTGTGGATGCAAAAAGTTCTTCTGATGCATTATAGCACTTTGGATGGATTTAAAAAATATTGAAATAAAAGGTCATGAGCTAGAAATAGCCGGCAGCCTGCCTGGCCACTGTGATAAGATAAAGCTGTGTACTCCCAACCGTGGAATTGCGACATTAAGCCTAATAGATTTCTAAAATCCAAATTTATCAGCAATCCTCACTGTTTGTTTCTTCAGCATTCAAAAGACACAGCTTCTGTATATATAGTCATAGTATCTTCAAAATGAAAATGCATCAGTGCCTTCCTCCCACAGAAACGGGATCGCATCTGTTCCAGACAGCATTTTTCCTCAGACGTGGTGGTATTCCAGGGAGTTTCTCACACCTGGATATGTGTCTAGCACCTGACAGAGGTCTGCTGGTACATATTGATGCTGTGAAAAAGCAAGGCTTTCACTTCTTATATACAAAAATATCCAGACAAATGCATTAGTTGTTTTTATTCAGTTGAATTTAGCTCCCAATTCCCAGTTCTAACAGGCACTAATTTTCCTTTTTGTTTAGGGTTGTCTCTACTTTGGTTGCTCCACAGGTCTCTGCTTATTCACCAGGAGTAGCAGAAGCATCAATAAAAATAGCAAGATTTCAGGAACTTACAAGGCCTTCAGCTATAAGCTGTTTTTTGATGTAAAAGAAAAAGCAGCTCTGCTGGTATCAGCTGAGTCTTCATCACATTTACAGTGCAACCTTTTAGGATGTAATTACCATAATAAGAAAAAACATCTCCATAATTATAAGTATGTAAAGAAAAATGCCTTTCTGTGTCCATCCAGCCAGAGCTGCAGGTACAGATCTGCACATTCGCAAGGGACATGGGGGATTAGGGAGGCACAGGAATAAACAGGAGACAATTGTTGCCCCATATGGTGCATATTATAGGCAGATGTGCTTTGATCACGATCAGCCATGCAGAAGGCAAGCCAACTGATTTTTTCTCATTTACACTGAATTAACTTTGATCACAGTGTAGGTTTCTGTGTTTTAAAGCTTCTGCTCGTTTAAAAATGTGCTGGGGAGGTCTGTGTCCTTAGAAGGTCTTCTGAGGCAGAAATGAACTCTGTCCCTCAGTGGCTGATCAGGCTGTGGGAGGGTTTCCCATGCAGGGATGGGTTGGAATGGGATGGGGATTTCTTCCACCATGGTCAACATGGTGCCAGTGTTTTGTACAGGAGGTATAGCACTGGCACTTTCTAGTTCTTTAGAAAGAAGTAAAAGAAAATCAAATTGTCAGATGGAGTATTCTCAATGGGAACCACTCTCCTTCTCAGCCACTGATAATGCAGTACAGTTTCTTCTCACCAGACGAGATGAATCCTAGCAATTTTTTATTTCCATGGAACCATTTCCATGCTGAGCTTTCAATTCTATTCTTCCACTTCCTTCTTGCCTGATAACAGTGAGTATACTTTTAGATTATAAAATAAAGTTATACCTTTTAGTGAAAAACATTATTTTAAAAATAGCGTTACTGAAGGAGGAAGCAACCAGATCTCAATTCTTTTGCTAGGGAATAGTTCCACAGAAAATATTATCTGTGTATCCCCATCCACAGGAAAACAGGGTGATTATAGGCAGACAGGCATTATTTCAGGTTTTCTTCCATCTTTGTGTTATCAAAACCAGACTCAATTTTGCATTCTTAGTTGGTAATTGGTTAATAACTGTAATTTTCATCTTAAGAAGATAGGTCAGAAACCAGTATTCAGAAAACCACTACAATATGACAATTGATCAATTCTTCATTAGACTTGATGCATTCAGTTTACCACAGTCATTTCATTTGCAATTTGAGCTTAAAAAAAAAACAATCGGCAAAAATCTAGTCAAGCAATTTCAGATTGGAAAGCCATAACACAAATTAGTGCACAAAGAAACAGCAGGCAATCAATTTATCATTTGCTACTTTATCCTTTAGCAATTTGCAGTCACTGCTGAGTTGCTTTTGAAACTTGTAAAATTTGATTATGTGAAACCTGGTGAATGTCAGGCTTTGGTCATTTCTGTGTTGTGTTTTATGGGTTGTTTTATGACAAAGGACGTAACCTCAAGCTGTGCCGGGGGAGGTTCAGGTTGGACATCAGAAAAATTTATTCACTGAAAGGGTTGTTAAACATTGGAATGGACTTCCCAGGGAAGTGGTGGAGTCACTACCCCTGGAGGGGTTCAAGAATTGACTGAATGTGGCACTCGGTGCTCTGGTCTGGTTGAAAAGGTGGTGTTGGGTCAAAGGTTGGAGTCAATGATCTGGAAAGTCTTTTCAAACCTTAATGATTCTGTGATTCTGTTTTAGGAGTTGTTTAGAGAACAGAGTTTGTACAAGTAGATCTGTCTGGCATCTGCTGATATCTTGCATCAGCACACATAACTAAAACTTAGCGTGGAAGTCCTGGCAGCTCTATTTCTGTGCTTTTCTACAGTTAACCCAGTTCAAAGGCTTAGTTACCACTAAAACTTCAAATGCCACGTTAAAGGCCACTGCACGGACCTACAACTACAAACAGTGCAGGTGTCAGCTGTGGTTCCACATGCAAGAGTGGCTGTTGCCTCTCCCCCGGCGCCCGCAGTGTGGGTGGAGTAGTAGACAAATATAAAGAAGTTTTTAACCCTACGGTTTGGATGAAATGCCTGTCAGCCGACGAATAAAAAGGGGTTTACCTGTGGTAGACTGAGAAGTGGTGGTGCCCATGCTGCTGTGCAGCCCTTACATCTTTCACATTTATTCAAAGGTCACCTCAAGAACACGTTTGCTTTTTTTATCCCCCACAATGTTCATCTTTCTGCATTCAGAAATGAGGATCGCATCAACCTTCTTTAGCCTGGATGTTGAATAGAGTTGTATAAATGCTGTTTGCAGGCAGTGGATGCGCAGAGAGGCACTGGCTGTGTTTGGATCACAGTCTGCGGAACAGGCCCAGCAGAAGGCATACACACAGGTGAGAGGAGCGGGGTGACCTGAGGACATTTTCTGCTGGGTTTGAGCTTTGTGGGCAGATTTGGAGCTGGCTGATTTTCCCTGACTTCAAACCATGACTGCCATGTGCTGGGGCAATGGCCTGAGAACTTGGCTGTTCCATGGCAGATCCTCTCCCACTGACACCACTCTCTTTTCTGTAGTTTTGATAACTATTCAATATAGATTAAGAAAATGCTAACTTTGTCAGCTTCAAATACTGTTTCCCTTCTTTTAATTTTTCTCTGCACTGATACATATTCAATTCTGTTTATAAAATTCATAACATCCTGAAGAAAATCTACAGATCTAATACCAAAATATTCTGCTGCTTCATGATATCCCTGTGGAGTAGAAACCAGGGAACAGGATACTAAAACCAATTTCTTTGTCCAACCTCTGCTTATTGGCTGTAATGAGATGGAAAATATCTTTAATATCTTTTTTTTTTTTCCTCAGCTCTAGAGTTTCAGACAGAACCACTTAGCTGTGGAAGAGGGTTTCACAGCTGAGAAAGAGCTAGATGCAAAATCTCTGGCTTATCTGCTGTCCCTTGCTCCAGTCTCACTGGTGGAATTCAGGCACCTCCCTGCTCAGCCTCCTGGTTGTGGTGCTGCGTCCCTCCTGCCTGTCTTGTCCACATGCAAAAGAAATTGCTCCTTGAGGGCTATCAAAGCTGAACTGTTTTGGACGAGGGCATTTACCTGTTTTAGAGATGGGCCAGGTACTTTATTCTGCACTGCAATATGGGTATGGACTCTCACTCTCACCCCTCTCATGCTATTTAAGCACACTGACCCTTTTGGCAGGAACTGCAGCTCTCTCTGATGATCTCTCAACTCTCCCTCGATGATCCTTGTGGGTCCCTTCCAAATCAGGACACTCTAGGATTCTTTTTTTAACCCACATATACTTTACAATGTGGTGTGAAAGAAAAGTCAGGGTCCGAATTTACTGTGAAGATCTTTTCTAGCTATTCTTTAGCCTCTCCTTCTGTCATGCCACGCTTACACCATAGGCTAAAAAGTCAAGTTCCATTTCATCCTTTCTGTTATTTGCTGAAATAAGTGTGTGGTGCAAAGGAAGGCACTCAAATCTAGGTTATTCCCTTACAGAACATGTAGATTCAGCAGCATGGCTCAATATTAATAACAACTGAATGACTAAATCCCTGCAAAGTGGGGTAAAAATTTGCTCCTAGGGATCCAGCAAACACACTTAAACCACTGAATTATCTTATTTCTAAAATACCCTTCCAGCAGCACCACGGGGCCAGGATACTCTCTGGGTTATTTTGCTGTATCAGGAATTTTGAGGCTATTCCAGAGGCATGAAGGCACAATGAAAAGCAGAGTTGGACAAACATGTGAAGGCTTGAAGTATAAAAGGATTTACAGAATGCTAATGTTCTGCATTTTTCTGCTGCAATAAAGTACAGACAGCACCCAGAGCAAAGCAGAAAGTAAAAGATTGCATGTAGGAGGGACAGAAAGACATGGCTATTATGGTGTGCTGCAGTAAATTTTGAAAAAAAAGGCAACTGTTGAACAGATGTTACCAGTACATGGAAGATTTATTGTGTAAATGATTTGCAATTCACCGGTCCAGTGAGGAAAAGAGATTTATTTCAATCTGAAGTGAAATCTTTCCATTTTTCCAGAGAAATAAAATCTTTCAAATCACAAAGAATGATTGATAATATTGAAGTTAAACTCTTCTTCAACCTAAAATTAAATATCTTGGAAACAGGAGGCATTGAGCCATTTCATTTGCAAAGATATTGAAAGGGAAAAAAATAAACTTTCAGAAAAACTTTTTCTCTAGGCTGAATAGATGGTCAGATTCAAAATGCAAATATGGTAGATCTTGCTGATGTGGAGAAAAGTGTCACCAACGCCATTTTAACCCTCTCTCAACCCAAAACACACTCCCAAGGGTGTTCAGTGTTGAGTTTACTCCAAGGAGCATTGTCCCTGTGCTTTTGTTTTCCTTATCTCCATTTCCTTCATTCACACAAGCTTCTGTGTTGGATGAGCTCTTTATTTTTTTTATTTTTATTTTTTTTAAATTCTTATTGTGGGACAGACAGATACAAAGCACAGGTCTCCTGCAAGACATCACAAGGTGGGAGTGACACAGCTCTGGCATCAGGAAAGTGATGCATCCACACAGCTGAAATTCCACAAAGAGGGATGAAGCGTGACTTGGCATGGCACTCGTCCTAACCCTGGTTATCCAGGAGCACAGAGGCATTCTGGCATCAGCAGTGCTGAACACAGGGTGAGCCTACTGCTTTTTGTGATAATCCTTCTTATCTCTAAACTATTCCTGCAGCATCTGCATGGGAACGCGAGGAACAGCTTCGGGCTCTTGGTAGTCCTTCTCTAACAGGGGTATTTCCCTGTCCTCTACCTCAAGCAAGGATGTCTAATTCTAATTAATCTCCCATACTGTTGTGATCAACCGTATACATTAATAACTCCCCTAGATACTCCTGCAAGGTTTTTACATATTTCTTCAGCATAGTCTTCATCCATCCTGAGAGACAGCTGCCCTTATTACAGTTATTCATGGTCACAGTGAAAATGTGTTCATGTTGCCAGCAAATCTGATCTCCACTAGGGTCCCAGTCACTGATATAAATAATGCAGGATAGGTCTGTGGCCATCTGAACCAGTTAATTTCTGTATTTCTCTCAAGCCCATTTCTTGATATTTTTTGCTTATCCATTATGACTCTTGACTGCAGAGAGCACATCAAAGTTGAATATTTCTCTTTAATCAGAGACCAAAAACATTATCACTCTGATCATAGGATTGCAGTTTTCATATTTTCTTCTCAGACCTATTCTTGGAACGTGTTCCATCATTTAAAATTCTCTTCTAAGGCAGGAAATATTACCTTTTCTCTTTAAAGGCAAACCTTTTCTTAAGATAGTCCATAGACTTCATGGGTATATGCCAAGAATGACATAGATTTTTATAGAGATTAAATCTTATTTGCAATAATAATTTGCAGTATTTTCACATCACCAAAGTCCTTTCAAAGATTTCTTACAACAGCAGGTTATTTTGGCTGTGATTCCATGAGAAATGACAGTCTAGCTTGTTGCAAAACCTCTGCAAATAGTCATTAAGCTAAATCTCCTTTTCTCTGAGAGTGGGGTGTAAAAGCAGACATGTGATCGTATGTGTGTATATATAGTAGATGCAGAAGAGTCTGTTTTTCAGTCTTTTTAAGAGATATTTGTTTTTATATGTATAATAACTAAAATAAGAGTTGATGTTTTTCTGCCAGATCAGGCAGGATCTGGACCTGTTAACAAAAAATGTCAAGATTAAAGAGAATAAACAGACCAATTAATCACTTCTTCTGGGCCAAGTCAAATTAACACTACAGCCGAGTTAGCACTGACAGGGAAGGAAAAATCCTTGTCTACAAGACAAAACCTTGCTGGAAGGAGGAAGAGAGAAATACCTTGGGAAAACAGACTGCTTGTCCCTGCTGTCCTGGGGTCTAAGCTGAGCCAGGAGCAAGGAACTGCGGGACACTTGGGCAAGGCAAGAGAAGGTCAAAGCAAACAGGGCAGGAAAGGACTGGGGAAGGTCGGTGAATCCACCTGCATCCAACAACACATCCCACAGATCACACAGTCCCGTCTGTCACTCATGGGATAACATTTGTGAACTTTAGGGATGCTGCAGTTTCTTGGTCTGTGCTCGCAGCAGAGTGCGCTGCTTTGGCACAGAATTTCTCTCTCTGGGCAACTCCCGGAAATTCCCTAAAAACTTTGCAAATTCATTTGCTCAGGGCCTCCAGCGCTGCCCTGGGGGGATATCTGTAGGTCCCCTTGAGGAGAAAACTCCAAGCAGTCCCCTGTTGCTCGACAACAAGGGGAGGTCGTTCACACCCTGGTCTATTTATGTCTCGGTATGGATTTTACATGCTTGTTTTACTCTCTCCCTGCCAACAACTTGCCCCTGAGTGTTTGGATTCAGTAGAAAGTAAATAGAGTGAGATACCATATGCTAATGCCAGTATGCTTTTAGGCTGATAAAAGTGAGAAGTATCAGCTCTTTAGGAGATTATTGCATATAAATGGGTTAAGGCAATGGCAAGGAGAACCTGGCCAAGCAGTAGCTTCACTATTAAGATTTTATCTAAGTGATCCCATGTTATGAAGCAAGAAAAAAACAGTAGAAGGCTGGGTAGCAAGATCAAACTACCTAAAAAGTCTGATTTCTGGCCATGCAGAGATTTTGAATGTTAAGCTTTTTAGTATGTCTAAGAGATGCTCAGGCTGTGGTGACGCATCAGAAGAGTTAATCTCTTCAGGGGTGAATGTACGCATTTTGCTCAAGCAAACAAATATAAGTGGCAAGGCAAAGGACGTTGTTCCTTGGCACAGTTGTTCTCCTGACATTTCATACCATGAAATACACTCCAATTTCCCAATAGAAAGAAACTGAAATTATGAAGAATAAGATTGACTGAAATGGATGACAGTGTTTAAAAAATGTTAGCTGGTATTGATGTTCTGGAGAAAAAAAGTACTCCAGGAGTGCTGCCCCAAGGAGGTGATTGATAGGGCTGCCACGGGGGCCTGTGTGGTGCTGGATAAGTCACTCCAGCCATGTCAGAGGTGATCATTACTCCTGTGCTCCTTGTTTTCTGGGTGCCTGACTGACGACCCTGATATGCAGAAATATGAGGCACTTAAAGCTTAGCTGCTATTGAAATCTTGATGTTGGAGCTGGCTGTGAGCTTTCTGATGAAATTTTTTTTTCTGTTGGAAAACGGTGACTTGCCACAGCCGAGATTTTCACAGAGTGTGTTTTTCCATTGAAGATTTTGTTGTGTGATTTTTAGTACAGAATTGCTGGAGGGAAAAAAGGGAGAAAAACGGGGGAACACTCTGCACTTTGGCATAATCAAAGCACATAGAGAAAACACGAAATGAGAGGCTTGGGCTCTGCTCTGGGTCTGCCTGAGCAAAATTTCCCAAATTAATATCACTATCTCCTGGGCCGATAGATACTAGGGAGCCATGGGTGTGGGGAAATGGGAGGAGAAGAGGATCTTTCTTCCTTTCCCTCTCTCTAAGCGTGTTTGCTAAACATTTCAAAGGAATTTTGTTTCATTCCAGTGTGAAAGAGTAAAAAAAAAAAGTCTCTGTAATTTTCTTGAAAGGGAAGAGCAGCTCCATGCCTGGCTCTGCTCTGGGTTCAGAGATCAGGCACCTCAGCAGATGAGACACTTTCAGCCTCATTTCCCTGTCTCTGCAACCATTAACTTGTTGTCCTGGAGATGTTGGTGAAGACAGGAAACTCCACACCTCACCCTTGCCTCGTGCTAGACCAGTAACGCTGTAAGAGAAGAAAATCGGCTCATATGGTGCAATTGGCTCTTAGTAATCCACACCAGCTTTTCCAATCACCTTAGTTCCCCCTTTTCTGAGGATTTAGTATTGCTAAACCATGCACCTGTGGGGTTTGTCTATCGCCCCTTCTTGTTCCAGGCGAAGGGAGTTTGTGGACATTGATCTCCCAGACAAGGTGATCCACCACTTAAATCACAGCTAATATCCTTCCAGCCCTGGTCAGGCCTTCTCCACCATCTGTGGATTTGAGGAATAGCCAATGCTTGCTCTCTCTGCTCCCCAAGTTAGAAGACTGAACAGCCCCTTTCAGTGCTCACTTCTCTAAGATAAGCCTATTTTTCTTTCACTTTCTTTTCAGGTCACATTTCCAGGTCCCTTGTTAGCATTGCTGCTCCCTTTTCTGAACTGCCTCTAATTTGTCCAGCTTTATTTCAGTAGGATGATCAAGATTAGTCACGGTAGTCCTGCTTTGGCCTCTCAAATCCATGTGCACAGGTCTATTGAGTTGCTATGTTTTATGTGCACTACACTCAGCAACACATTCTGTTCTTAATTTTTCCTAATAATTCTGCAAGTTGCAAGTCATTAGGAACCTGCATGGAAGGTAGTCTGGCTGGGTTGTAGATTCTCAAACCATCCCTTTTTTCACGTTTTGTTGTCAAGCACTGAATTTTTGCCTCTGTTTTTGCTCTTTGGATCTCAGAGGTTCTGCATTAGTTTTTGAAGGCAACTTTTAATGATGCAAATAACGATTTGGCTTTTACTTAGGTTAGATTCAGCAGTTACTGACCACCTGGATATATCCATTTTTATCTATTTCTCTTTTCTCGTGTCTTGTGTTTTTATTACCATCTTGAAGTAAAATGTGCTAAATATCTGATTGAAAAGAATGAAGCAAAAAAGACTTTGAATGCATTTGTATTCCCTATGTCATTTTACCTGCTGTTCTTCCCTGTTAATGGATCTGCACCACTTTCCTTTGCCTTGATAACGTGGATATTATTTGGCCTTCACTCCACAAAGGCTATGAAAGTAAATTAATGACTGCAAATTAAGCACTCAGTTAGTATAATAAGGAAGGGAAAAAGCCTATCTGGAAATGAATGGCATTTCTAAGATGGGTTTTGCTACTTTGAGGTATAAATGCATTAAAACCCCATGCTCACAAGTGAGAATGACATGAAATACTGTCTCTCTGCTCTGCAGTGGAGTGCCATCTATCCTGGGCACTGAAGGAAGCACCAGTCCTTGAGGAAATCAGGGCATGGGGATGCCACAGAGACTGGATTTCAATTTACAAGCAAGAGGAGCAAATTGCAGTGGTGAGAAGAACAGTAGCTTTGGGGTTTCCTGCTTTGTGAGCGCTTCCCACTGTGACTTTTCTTGTTGAGAGGTGGAAGGGGGAATATTTGCTCTGCCCCTGGTGCTGGGTAGAGTCCTGTCAGGTTCTTCAAGGCACTGAGTGCTTCCTTGCTTTAGAAGCAGGTCGATCTTTCACTCCTGCCTGGGATTGTAACTTGCATCTCTTACTGTTCTATGCATTTGCAGTTCCTTATCTAGTGGAAAAGGACAAAATAATAGTACACCCTTAGTGAATACAGACGCTTGTAGAAATTCCTACTGCTGTGGTGTCTGATGTGTGTAGGATTGTGCCAGGCAGTCCTGCTGTCTTCAGAGCTGACACCCTGGTTGCCCCATGGCTCGTGTGACCATCTGCTTTGTGACTTGTGTCTACCATTGCTCTACCCGGAGGGAGCAAATTAAAGTAGACTGTGTTGTCTTTGTAGCAACTAAGATTTCCTGCAATTAGTATATTCTTACCTAGTGGCCTGCAGCAAAATTAAGACCTCATTTTCTGCTGAAGAGGTGTGAACAATCACCAGAGTGAGTACAGACTTGACCTTGCTTTTCTCCCAAATACTTTTTTTTTTTTTAAATTCTCTTGTCCAATCTGACTGCTGGGGATTTTACTCACAGGCTGTCATCTGACCTTTCTGCCCGTGACTGTAAAATTAATTAAACATGCCTCTCTCCATGCATGCTCACTAAGCAGACTTAGTGCCCATTCCAGTACTAGTTAGTACAGAGTTCCCATCAATATTAACAGGAAATACCTGAATACAGGGCATGAAGATCCTGCACTCTGCCTGCTGTACAAATCAGCTCACTGCACATCCTCTCCATGTCCTATATGTGTAGCCTTTTGTCTCCTGTGTCCTTTTGACTTAATTTTAGTTTGCCCTCTACTTTCACCTCCATTACTGTGTTATACATGGGCAGTTGGCTGCGTGACTTAATCATATCGGTCTCCTCCCGCTGTTTTACCTCAATCATCTCCAACCTTTCTCCGCTGAACTGACAAAGGTACTTTCTCCCGTGCCGCGGAAAACATGATCTAAAACAGTATGACAGTATTGGAGTTCTGCATGCATAATTTCAATAACGTCCCGTGTAACCAGTCACCGGGCTGAGCTCTTTTAATGAGATCACCCTTGTTATCAGCCTGTTTTCATTCAGTTCTCACAGAAGGATTGCTCACAGCATGAGTCATGCCAGACATTTCACTATCTCTCTCAGGAAAACAGTAAAGATAATAAAGAGGGGTAAAAGCATAGAAACGTTTGGAAATACAACACTTAAGGGCAGTGATGCTGCTGATAATTTTAAACCATTTTGCAAAACACTACAGAAAAAGAAACATCAAAAGTGATATTTTATACGTTAATAATTTTGTATTTATTTCTGTGTTTACTTGCATCATTATGTAACTCTAAGGTTACAACTTTATTTTCCAGGTTAAGGCCTTCTGCTCTCAGAACTTTCTTCTGCAAAAAATAATAAAAAGCTCAGCAGGTCAGACAAAGACACAAATGTAATCATGTAAGGTTGGGGACAACCCTCTCCCACTGCTCCAGTGCGGTGGTGTGAGGGTTACAGAGAAAGGTGCCCTGCTGCAATCCTTCGGGACAAGGGTGAACACTGGCAGGTGCTCTCTGATCTCAGGCCCCTTCCAGATGAAAAGAAAGGGATCACACAACACACACACAAGTGTACACTGAGATCATCTGTCGGGGGTTTTTTTGCATACGTTTCCCTCCTGAAAAGTACTATTTTTTTTTTTTTTTGCGAAGTCAATTGGCGATATCTACATCATTATGAAGCTTTCCTGGCACTGCATCTGCTGATTGATGGCTGTGAAAATGCAACATATTTCATTTTCTTTTCCTAGACATGAAGCCAGCTGCTAATGGTTTTCCCAGGGTGAAGCTGGCAGCTGCAGGATCAGGTCTCGAGGCTCTGAAATGTACATTTGCAGGAGAGCCACCTGGGCTTTTGGCTGTTTCATTAGTGGTCATTACTGCTTCTGAAAAGGGATCTAAGCAAAATGGGTGCTGAGCCTGGCTCTAAATTCTGGGGTTAGATTTGGGAAACCACAGTCATTAGTGTGAGATAGAAGCAATCTCAATGATCTCGAAATCTTTCTCTCTGCAATTAAAACTTCCATCGCCTGTTTCCAAAACCATACCAAGTCCCATGGTCTAACAGTTTGCATATGTTTAGTTTTATTCATCTGCCTCTTCAAGTCAAATACAGAAACTAATGCAGAAGTAGTATCCTTTTTATGTTAATTGTGAGTGCTTGCTGAGGACTGAATAAAGCGTGAATGCCAGAGCATCATTAGATGAGACTGTGGCTCTCTGCAGACACCACACAGCAATAAGTAATCTTCTCCTACAGGTCTTGGATAAAATTATTATCTAATTCAGTCTAGAAAAAAGGTGGTTTTATTTCAACATGTCTATATTTTGTCTGACTTTCCTGTATTTCATACACAGCAAGGGACAAGGGACCGTGGTGGCAGTTGAGGCCATCTGGGCTATGGAATTGTTGTTCTGCTGCTTCACGCCCTGTGTAGCACCTCCTGCTTTTATAAAAGCCATCTTTGACTATGAAGAAAGAGGTAGGATTGGTCTCTCCTAGATGTGTAGATGTTTTCCTGGGATGTGGAGGCAGGCAAACTACCTGGGCCTTGGTGGTGCTGAGTGTTACTCCCTAAGCTGACTTCTGATAAGGCAGGCTGGATCTCTTATCTTTCCTAGAGAAAGACAGACTCACCAGGACGCCTGAGGGGGGAAAGAAAAAAAAGGCAGAGCCATGAAGAGTTTCCCCATCAGTTTTGTAAGCTGCTGTCAGGCAGGAAGCAGGAGGATGTGCATTTGCATTATATTTTGTGGAGTGTTTCACAGCAACTTAAATGGGAAAGAACAAAGAAGGAATGATTGCTTGTGCTGCAGTTCCTGAGAGCAGCAAGAAGATTTCATAATCACACAAAATCATGCAAGCAAAAATTTTGCATTATTGGCCCCTGACAGAAAATTGACCTTGACATACACTTGAAAAATCTTAAACAGGAGAAATAAGTCCTATAAGAAGAAATACTATAAATCAGAACCTTCCTTCCATGTAGAAAAGTCCTGTTTGGTCGATTTCCAATCTAAATGATCACCATAAAGCATTCATAATTGTTAAGTGATTGGAAAGTGGGCTCAGAGTGTACATCCCTTTCTCCTGTGAGGCTCTGTGGGTTGAATTCTCTCTCCTCAGGGTGTGCCTCAGAGGCTTTAGATAAGGAACCTGTGAAGAATAGCTGAACAGTGAAAGCTATTATCTTTAAAGGCTGATATTTACTGGATTCCTGCTTTTTACCTTTCTAGCTGAGTCACAGAATTTCCTTTTGTTGCTCCACATTCATTTTCCTCCTTTCTCTAACAAATACCTTTGAATTGAGCATGCACATGTCTTATACACTGTTATCTAGAATCATCTCCAAAAACCCTTTTAAGTCCTGTTCACATACAAATGAGGCTTGAACACTTCCAGGGCAGAGCAGTACATTAGCAAGCCTGAGAATTAACAATAGAATTGGGTCAATAAAGGAAGGATATATTATCTGATCACAAGGTGACTGTTTCCACTGCAATATGAAAAGCTGCTTTCAGTGTCGAAAATACAGTAGAGCAACAGTTAAATTAATGCCACTGTGCAGAGCTCATTTGGATCCCTGCCTGCTTGTTCTGCTTTGCACAAGCAGTGGGAAAGGCTATTAGGATAATCAGGAGAACGAAGAGCTTGCTTTTAAAGTATAGGTTAAATTTAATTTGCTTAGCCTAGCAAAAGGGAAAATGAGGATGCATTTTTGTGTTGCTGATATGTGCATAGCAGGGAAGAGAAGGCTAGGCTAAGGGAGAATGTTGTGAAAACATCTGCTTTAGGAGCAGCACATGTGAACATATTTGAGGTGGAAAATAGGGAATTTCTACCTTTAGAAAGGTAAAGATCTAGGTAATTCAAGAAAAATACATTTTTTTCCATGGTGAATTTGATAGCTGACTGTGCAGCAAGGGACTTGGATTGATCAAGAACAATGGCATGGTTTGTTTAGGAGGGGCTTTTATCATGTCACTGAGGGAGCTCTGTGTGGTGGCATTTGCCAATCCTCTCTTCACTCTCTCTTCTCAGAACGTGGGTGTGACCAAAACAAGTCCTCCTCTGTGTGACAGGCAAAAAACCAGAGATCACCTCAGTCACACTGACTGGACAGACGCGCCTATCACACCACCCCCTTTCTCTTGTGGATTTAATACTGGAAAAACTTTCTGGACACCAAAAATAAGCATGATGCCTAGAATCTCCCCCCTCAGGTTACTTGGGTGTATTTGATGAAAGGAAAATATTTGAATATTATTGTAGCTACTGAAGCATCAAATTTGGAAGATTCTGGATCAGGGCGTCAGAGAGCTCTGAAAATTTGGAAATTATATTCTTGCCCTCACCTACTGCAGATTTGATTGAATGCTTACAGACCATGTTATTGTTTACAATATTTCTCTCTTCTGATGCAAGAACTTTGAAACCTGTTATCTATTCTGCTATTTTGTCATCAATTATTGAATTACTGTTGGGAGAGGTTTATACATTCACCATCTTATCATAAATATCCTGGAATATAAAAATATCTGATTTTTACGCTCCTACTATGAATAAATTAAGTCGGATTTATGAGACTTGTGGCCTGTTCTTCCTCTGTTCTTTAGAGGGTTTTGTGAATGTGCAATGAGAGCTCTTATTTCTTATTATGGAATTTTATAGCCACCATGTAACTGGGTTAATATAGGAAGTATAAATAAGGATATGCATTTGCCTGTGAGATGTTTTAATATGGAGAAGAGCATCTGAAGTTCAAAAAATATGAACTGAAGCACAGACTGTAGATCTTACTCTGTAAATACAAAGAGAAACTGCTTCAAGTACTGAAAAAAGAATGGAATGTGTGGGAATTATCCCCTAGGAAAAGTAAAAAAGTCATTGGATTCTTTTTTTTTTTAAAGCCATCGTGCTCTACTGTACAACTATATTTTAGCAAACATCCTAAAATGCTGCAGTTGCTCCCTCTCACCTTCTGGTCTCGTGCACGGACTTTCACAAAGTGAAAGAAAAGGTGTTTGAAGCAAGAGAAGCTGGAAAGGCCTAACAGCCAGGATACTTTGCCTTCTAATAGTTCCTCTTCTCTTTGGTCTACAGGAACTTGGGTGATGTTAGTTCATGTAAAATGAGACCCAGATGATAACTGCATCCTACTTTTAAAAGAAAAAAAACAAACACGGAGACACACAAAATACTCTTTTTATTAAAGAATGCAGGCTAAATCCTGTGAGTCTCTCTCCTGTGCCTGAGCAAAAATAATCCTCATTTGTCCCTGTGCTGTGTTCTTATCCTTTACATCATTCAATGCTACTTGAACAGCACCACCTCCACAAGGATGCAGGGAATGGCCATGGACACAAAGGAAGGGAAGGCAGGAGGCTGCTGCCAGCAGATGAGGATGGAGCCAGCACAGCTGTGCCTAAAGAGAGAGCAGCTGGAAAGGACTGGGGTGGCCACCGAAAGGGAGAACAGCTGGAAAACAAAAAGGAGGTTTTAAAAGGAGGCACACACAAGCTGGCTTAACTGAGAGAAGCAGGTGTTGGGTCTGGAGAGGTGAGATTGCCCGGCAGGCTGCAGGAGTCCCCGGCTGGGGGGCTCTGGGAGAGGAGCAGCACTGGGAGATGGGAAGGAGAACGGGGAGTTTGTGCTTCAGGCAGGCTGGGGGAAACACCTTCCTGGCAGCTCTGCAGCCTCTGGGCTGTAGCAGGAAAAAGCTTTGGGGTAGGAGTTTGGCACAGTGGACTCTTTTGATTTCCCTTCAAAGCAGAAAGTCAGGCTGGAAGCCAGCACAAGGCTGCTCCTACCAATGGGCTCAGCCCTCCTGGGCAGATTTCCTTCTGCTGCCAACAGCATTCGTTTCCTGTAGGAATGGGATAGTCACAAGTTTATGGACAGGCTGACTGTCAAGCTCAGTATTTTGGAGTTGGGGGCTGTCTTTTTACAGTACTGTAGACGAGAACCTTTTATTCTCTTTTTCAGTACTAAAAGACGCATTTTCCTTTGGCCCTGAATGTGAGAGTGCAAATGGGCATTTTATTTAAAAGGTTAAAAATCACCCTAGTCTAAAGCAAAACTGTGATTTCCCACTGTTCCTCCGAGCTGCTGTACCCATCTTTATTGACTGGGGTATTACTGGGAGAGCCAGTAAATTGTGCTGTGTTACGCTTTGCTGTGAAATCCAGTCAGATTAATGAAATTGGGGTCCCTTGAGATTTACATAATTTATATCGATGACTTGCTGTTAAAAGTGTTTTACAAAATCAGGAAATAAATTGTAGGTTTTATAAAAATATCATAATTAAAAATTGACTTATACTAACTGTTGGCTCCAGGAATGTGGATGAAGTTCAAGTATGATGGATGGTTTTGCTCAATGAAAACTATAAAAAAACCAGGAGAGACTTATGATGATATAAAGTACTTTTTTTTAGGTGGTTACATTATCAATCTTTATATTGAGCCAAATGCTGCTTGCATTTCTTCTGTGCATATTTTATTGACTTCATTGTGACCCATTGGGGAAGGACAACAATGTTTGTATTACAGTGAAGAAATGTCACATTCAAAATCAAAACATGTTCTTTAACAAAGTATAAAACTTCAGAAGACAGAAATATCTTTAATATGACTTAATCACTCCAGATTTTAGCAAGCTGCAATAAATTTTCTGCTATAAAAACAGAAGGGAAATTTTCTTGCCTGCCTTCAGATTAATAATACAAATATTAAGATGATGAATGTTATTTTTTCAATAGTTTGATTTAGGAAAAAAAAAAGTAAAAACTATGCAAAGGGGAATCTGTGACATGTAAGGCTGGTCTCAATGTTTTTTTAATGAAAATGAGTTTGAGGCCAGCTGTCACAATGAAAAAATGAGCCAAACTCTGCGCACTGTATGGCTGTCGTGTTCCCAGTGAAAATCAGTGGAGTTGGACAGGACCAACATCCTTGAATTTAACATGGTTTTACAGGGTTCATGACACAAGATCCCTGTGTTCAAAATTAAACACACTCTTCCATTTTATTTGGTATCAAACCAAAACTCAGTTGTTTGACCCGGATACCGAGACATGCAAAAGAACTGCTAAAAATATAAAGTTCTACCTTGTTGCTATGATTAGAGATGAAGCAAGAAATGTTTTCCTACCCTTTTCCTCTGGAACAAGGATTCTGGGGAAGACAAAATGTCCCAGCTCCGGCCGTTTCTCAGGAAAAGGCAGAGCAGGAGCTCGGGGATAGCAGGTGGGCTGAGGTAGGCTGTGGGCAGAGCAGGGTGGGAAGGAAGCAGAGTGCTAAGACAGGGACAGGTGGCACAAGAGCACCAGAACACCTTTCTGCAGCCCGTCTGGCAGCCCTTGGCTCAGGCGGAAGGAATCGGGCACGCGAACGTCTCTTATTAGTGTGGGCCGCGGTGCGGGAGTGCAGGAGCAGGGCAGCGCTGGCTGCAGGCTTGTTCTCTCATCCAGCCCTGCCCGTAACGCCGCACAGCGCGCACAGCAAGGAGCACTCCCGTGTTGGAGCTACGTGTTCAACAAGCTGCCTCGAGTCACAGAGCTGAACGGTCGGGCAAACAGGGAGAGAGGCGTGCTTGTGATGCGCCCTCGTGAAACGGGTTTGAAATAAGTTGTGGTCTCTGTGCCAGATATCTGTGATAATAAAAATGAAATTCTACGTAATGTCTGCTTTTTCCCCAGTTTTGCTGCCCAGTGCTGGTTTCCTTCACTCTTTTACCTCAGTGAGAGCCCTGAGAGGAGCCACAACAGGATGGGAGTTTCTTTGAATAACAACACTGAGAACATGAGGCAAAAAGGCAAACGTGGAAAGCTTCCTGACGATAAACATGTCATGTAAACGGTACCTTAAACCCAAGAGACTGATTTTAGGCAGTGGTTGTCCTGCAAATGCTGTTCTCCTGTTTGGTGCTCTCTATTACTGCCAGCTTGTGGTAACACAGACCTTTCCCACGGGAACTTTTCTTCTTTCTATGTTTTGTAAATAGAGATAAAAGCTGGGATGTTATTGAAAACTGTCTCTGGAAAGATGGACATTCTACCTGGCCTATCGGCCTAGGGGGAGCTTATGAATTGACCCAATCCGGACGACCTTTGGAAAGTCTATATAAGTTTTAGAATTAAATAATAAATTCAGATTTCCGCCTCACTCGACCTCGTCTGGTTCTCTCGCTCTGCCAGTGGTTCAACAGCGACACCAGCTCACACATTTCTCCACAGCTTCACTTGGGTTTCAAATCAACAATCACACACTGATAAGTTTTCTGGGCCTTTATTTTCCAGTTCCCTGAATTATGGGCTAGTGGCAAAATCACACAGATAAAAATCTTGCAGATGCCTTATCTGTGTTTCGGAAATAAATAACTTGTTGGGTTCACTCTTGAACTCTCACAAAATACATCACTAGGGGTCACCAAAAAGAAGAAAAGCTTTGTTATTTATTCTGGAATGCTTATGAATTTATACAGTGTTTTTCAGCTAATCTTTTAGAAAGGGTAATTTAGTTTTCAAAAAGCAAGACACATTATTTTTCTACAGACAACAGGTATTTCCTGCTAATGAAAACACCATTATAGAAGGGCTGTATTAAAAAAGAGGGGATTAAAAAAAAAGGCTTGTGTGCAATTTCTCACTCCTGTAATTGCATGCTGATACTGAAAAGACACTGATTTGAAATTTTTCTCCAAGATAAAATAAGATGCTTGCCTTTCTGGTTTGATAACCTGTGTCAGAATATTGGCTAACACAGCAGTTTGAATTGTAATTTTTCAACTGGGCTTTAACAAAAAAGTAATGATTTGGTTTTGGTAAAAATGCGATATCTTTAAATTCATAATTCTAGAAATAGATTATTGCTTTTCAGAATTTGTTCCAGCTCTATGCTTGAAAATCTGGGAAAATATATCACATGAGGTGGTGAGGACTTATCTAACAATGTTTAAAAGGACAGTCTTTCAGGTAGAAAGAAGAATATTTTAGTATATTTTGGGAGAAAAGAGCAACAATGGGTGGCGTTCAGTGGAGATTCAAGGAAAAATTTGGCTCAACATTATTTTATTATTCTTTTATTCATTCTTAGTGCTGAGCAAAGGCAAAGTTTCCCTGTGGATATTCAGCCAATGGTCAGTTTGACTTTAACAAAAACTGAGAATGAGTCAAGAAACCCATAACTTTGAAAAATACATATATTTCTGCATTTTTCTAGTGGTTTGATACGTGTCATAGGGGAGGCCAGTGCCTTGTAGGGGTATTTGGATGGAGTGAGAGGAGAGATTTGCCTGTGCCCTGCAAAGATGCACAGTCTGTGTTCCCATCAGTGAACACTGATGCAAGTTCTCCCATGCCTTGTCTTGTCCTCCTTCAGTTTGGGTAGAAATGACATTCCTTCCTCCTCCCTCCTGGAATGTATATATTTTATAGCTAATGAAAAAGCTCAGGAAATATAACTGTCCCTGGTATTGATTTCGCTTTTATGGAGTGCCTTTTCCCCAAATGGATGCCAGAAGGCTCTCTTAAAATCAAACTATATAGAACAATAATTTCTACCAGAATGGAAAAACATGGCAGCAGCTTAACAGAGCACTTTAGTGCTAGGCAACACTTTAGGAAATGAAGCTGGCTTTAAAGAGCAGGAATAAGCTCGTGGCCTTGAAGAAGTTATTGGGTATGAATACAGAGCAAGATCAAGAACAGCCTTTGTAATCCCCAGCTGCCTGCACTGGAGGCAGGGAATATACGGCCAGTCCCTTGCTCAGCCCTCTGATATTAGAAAATGGGTGTTCCCAAGCATATCTTATAGGCTGAAATATTAATTACGTTATGAGGGCTCTTAAGAAGTCAGATCTCTGTTCCTGTCAGAAACAGCCCAAGAGCCCTCAGCCCTTCACACAGAATTGACTCAAATATATCCCTGTCTGCCGTGTGCCAGTGGGTGCCTGCTGCCCCAGCTCCAGGGCCCTTACAAACATCCCAAACTTTATAAGGAGTCCTGTGCCTTTAGCAAAATTATGCTCTTTGTTTACGCAGAAATTAAATTCACTTTATCCCCTTTTCTTTATGCAAAATACTTAGTTCCCTGAAGCACAAAACCATGTGGGATACAGGATACTCCTTGGCTTTCTTTTGGCAGAAAAGGGTCTTTGATTATAAAACCCAAAGCATTTTAAAATTGGTGTGTTAGAGCATTGTTTCCCAAGCACAAATGAACATAAATCACTCCTTTCCGCACTGTTGAGGACTCACAAACAAGTATCATTACTAATATTGAAATTTATTGCCCTTTTTATTCAGCTTGTTCATTCTTCTAAAAAGAAATATATTCTTGGGTTAGAGCTGGCCAGGAATTTTAAATCTTGTTTATTTTTTATGCTGTTAATGACACTTTTTATAGAAATTTGAAAGTTTTGAGAAGAACTTTGAGAGAATTTCTTAATTGGTGCAGATTTTGTATTAGGAAGGGAGAGATTTGGAGGTGTGTGCACTTGGGCAGAAAGTTTTGACCAAAATAACACATATTGATCAATCAATGATTAGTCCATCTACTCATCTAACTCTACTGGAATTGATTTATTATTTTTCATAAATAGCATATATACATTATGCCACAGAATGAATGAATGTCCATCACAGGTATTTATACCTTTACTGAACACATGGGAGACTGACACTGAAGACCTTATTTAAAGGTGTATTTAATTACTGACAGAAAGTGAAACAGTTCACACAAGATATTCTCTCTGGAATAATCGATGGACCAGTTCTGAGGGCACCTGTCTGTGGCAGAAGATTGATCCAGCTCCTCTATCCTAAACACAACATCTTTCCTGTCAGTAGTGATTAACAAAATATCACACTATCAGTGAACACTTTGGGTTTTTCCTGGTTATGTCCCAGCAGAAAAGTAAACTTTTGTTTTCAATTGTTAAAGCAATCAGACAGAAGGAGGCATTTCTGTGTGGATCACCAGCAGTTGCTCAGGCTGAAGTAGGGATATCTTCGGGAAGTCATATAATGTGTAAGCTGTTATGCAGAAAATCACAGTGAGGAGTTGGGCTATAGCAGCAGTGATGGAATTCAGAGGTAAAAATCCCCCTTAATGGGTGGATTTTTGCAGTGTATTTTTTGTTACCACCATAATTTTTCTTACATCCTTTCAGCAGCACTAATTGCTGTGATAATTACAGGAAGCAGTGATAACTGTGGGGGCCAAAGTAATTTTTCCTGTGCTTATGTGCCCACGTAGCCACCTGTGCTACCTTGTGCAGGATTGCAGTGTTTTAGTTTTATACTCAATTTAGCCCTATTGAAAACAACATAAAGTTGTCTGATAAGGGTCTTAAAAAAATAAAACCTGCTGTTGCCGCAAAACCCAGACTTTGGGAGACAGCTCGTTTTCCAACTACTCATAGTTTATATAAGTAATATTTAGACTCTCTGCCACCAGATCTTTTGAGTGGTAGAGAAGCTCCTTCCTGCTTCCAGCAGTTTTTTTCCCTTGTGAGTGTTTCTGTGCCAAGGTCCTTGGGAGCAGTGCAGGGCTGGCCGAGTACAGCTTGCCAGGTCCCCCCACATCCTTCCAGCACCTTATGAGGATTCCTGGTATTCTCAGGAGGAAAGCTGCAAGCTCAGACCCGAGACAGAAGATGCAGCTGTTTGGAAACAGCAGATGAATAACATTGTCAGAGGTGTATTAATGAGAGAAAGTGTCTCCACACCCATGCAGAGTAGAGGTAATAGCAGACAGAACAAGAAATGTTAGTGGATAGCAGACACTAGGAAGCAGCAGGAATAACTGTGGGTGATTTCCATGATTAAGATATCAGCTATTGGGAAGACGTGGAGAAGCAGCAAAAGACTAGGGGTGGGTAGGAGATTTATGATTTATGACAAAGCTGCTTGTATTGCAAAGCAGCAGTCATATCAGAGGAGAAAAGAGTTGTAAAATTCCTCCGGGACACGTACAGGTTGTTCTGGGATCGTCTGCCACCCCAATCCAGCTGTCCTGAAGTACATCAGTATCTTTAAGCCTAATGCCTTCACACGAGCACACACCAGGGACAGGGATTAAGCCAAACCTCATCCCTCCACACCCAAGACTGAGAACTTCCACGTGGTCATGGTGCTTGGCTGTGATACCTCCAGGGAATTCTCAAGCCTCCTTCCTCTGAGGTGTGTGAGTGGGCAGGACAGCGCTAGGGCCGTGCTGAGGGACACAGCTGAGTCCTGTCTGCTGCTGTCTGGGCAGTGCTGGCCCACAGGTCATGGCAGGGCAGGTCCTGTCCCTGGACAGGCACCCCCACCACGGAGGGGAGGACGGACAAAACGCATCTGTGCTCCAGGGCTGGAATGCTGCGAGGTACTTACTGCAGCTTTGCCAGTGAGTTTCTCTTGCAGGATCAATTGCAATAACCAGACCAGGCAAAAGACTGGAAACCGTCTGAAACTGGAGGGTTTGTGTATTCAACAATTATGAGTGAGGCTTTTAAAGGATGTTAGAGGAGAAATTCAGCCCAAATATTTCAGGAAAGTTATGGAGTGTGAGTGTCTGTGTCCCACTGACACTCATAAGACTGTTGGAGGAAAAAACTTCTGGGCTTGTTCAGGGCTAGTTAATGGAAAAGGATAGATTTCTCTGACCTTACTTTTACTCTGCTTTATACACATTCAGAAAAACAAATGTCCATGTATTTTAGCACTTGAAGAATGAATTGCAAGTACAATGGGGTAGGAAATAGCCTAATCTTAATTTTCCTTGTATTTCTTGCAAAAGAGAATGAATGAATTAATTAGATTCCACCCTGTTTATGTCTTGATTGCTAGCTCTAATATTAACATCTAGTAGGAGAACAGAGCAAATAGCTCTGTGAATTTTTATATTTATTTTCTCTAGTCCATTAAGAAAAGAACAGAGCTGGTGATGAGGTAGCCTGAGTGAATCAAAGTATCTGTGCTGTGTTATTGAGGGAGGCTGAGTTACAGACAACTAGTTTTATAGCATGCCCATAGTTGATTATAAAGTAAAAAATTGGAGGACAGGGACAAAGAAGATGATAAAGTAATTTCTGAAAAATGTTTGTGAATTGGTCTGTTCTGGTACCTGGACCAGATCAACAAATAACACATCTGATGAATGTACTGCAGTCTAATAATGCCAATTCTAAATAAATTTTTAATTATTAAATGATGAATAACAAAATATTAGCTTAGGCATTAAATAAGCCACTGACTGAATTTCACCTTCATTTGCTCTTTATATAGGTCTGTAGAAAATCAGTGAGACAAAAATCCATGAAGAGTTTGCATGACAGTCAAACATCAGCAAAATACAATTTTAAAAGGAGATGAGGAGGAAGTAAGTGTTGACATAAGACAGGCTCCTTTGTGTAAAAGAATTGTCTAGTTCAGATCCCAAGTAATTTTCCATATTTACAATTAAATTCAGTATAGAGCAATTCAGGAACTTCTGAGAATGCTCTTGTCTTTGTATCATCTTCTAGATTCTTTTGTTTTCCAGAGATTTGCGCTTTCTGAGACAAATTGAACATAACTTGATCAGCCATTTAAAAAAAATTGAGAGAACGTAAGGCTGTGAGTCTGGGATGGGGAATGTCAAGTCTTTTCTTATCAGCGTAAGGAGGAGGAGAAGTTGGGGTATGCACCACTTCAGGGGAAGTGCAAGTGCTACTGAACTGAGCAGGCATTAGCAAGGTACTACAGGAGGGGGCATTTAGTGGAACAGCCAGCACACAAAGCTGTCAAGGGACAGTGGAGTTGTAAAACACTTCAGCTACCACAGGAGATGCATTTACATTACTGTGGTATGCAGATAATTTAGTGGTATGCAGATAATTTGTTATCCAGCTCATGGAAAAAAAAACGTTTCAAAACATGGGCAAACATGGTCTCAATCAATGAATTAAGACAAAAACAGCAAAAGGAGCAGAGCAGACTACTACGATCCCTCAGCTATATTAGGCAATCAATTTTTTTTCGTTTCAAAACATGGAATATTCCCTTGTGGCTCCCCGTGGATGCCATGCAGTGTGAACACAGCAATCAAAGTAATAGACGTCAGAATAATCAAAATAAGATGTGTCAGAAAGAAGCAAATGAGTACATACTCTCATTAAGTAAATCTCCTAAGAGCTTAACATAAAAAACTCTTCCCAGAAAAGCTGTACAAACAACTGCATGCACTAACACATGCTTTTATTGGTGTTTCAAAGACAGATAAGGAATATTCTTCAATCTAATCCATGTTTTCCAGATTTCACCATAAATAATCTCTACCTACACATAATGCAGCTGCCATAATGACATTAATAAAGGTCATAACTGAAGGTAAAAAATACTGCTTTGAAGAAAACTTAAGAATCATTAAACAAGCAGCATGTACTGCAAACCATGTCAAAGGCAATATCCATTTCTGCAGTGAACTGGGTATCAGCAATGTCCAGCACTAAACTTCTGTCTGTGGGGTGATGAGACACTTCATCCAGGAAGAAAGGAGCCAAAGAGGCAGAACAAACCTTTCAGTGAAACAAATTGGTGGCCAAAATAAGACAAAGCAGAAATCTGTCTGCCTTGAGAACTTTTCCCAACAAATTATTCAAAGAGGAACAGTATAAACCCAGTGACAAATCAACAAAATGGTACTTCCACAATATTCCCAGCCTTTTGAGGCAGCAAATGGATGTCACAAGAAAAAAAAAAAAAGAAATGTACTAAAAGAAAAGAGGAAAAGAGCCATTTCTGAAGTCATAATTATTTTATTTGGCTACAGAAGGTGGTCTAGGAATGGTCTAATGCAGGATTGACTTTTTCCATCTGTTCTTCCACTATATTTTTATGATCAAGTACAGATAGCATTTTGGAAAGTGAATCGATCATTTCCCACTGAAATCAAAGGGGATTTGGGGGGAATTTCAAGTACTGGCCACCTAAAGCATTTTAAGCAGCCTAAAACCCGCTAGAAATACTTTGTGCCCCCTTGAGTTTGTGTGTGGCTGTTCGACTTCAGAGTTTACAAGAAAGATGGCCATTTTTATTACACTCCAATTTTCTATATTGGCTTTTGTTCCAGTTATGAGCTGTGCCAGAGCTAATGAGGCTGGGTTGTGACTCACAAGGCCTTGGTACAGATCTCAGCTCCTCCGAAGGATTTTCTGCACGACCTTGAGCCACTTCACGTCCCCATCCCATCTGTAAAACAGAGTGATGATGCTCCCTCTCCACAGCAATCTGTCTTGTCAGTTTAGGAACAAACACTGATTTGTCTTGACTGCTCGCAGTTCCTATCGATTGCGGGGGAAGTTGGATGTACACAATACTTCTTCAGTTTTGGCATTTGCAGACAAAATAACTTTGAGGAACTGGAGCATTAAAGGAAACATTTTGGCCATGAATATCCTATACTGTTATGAGCAGTGCCTAATAAATTGATGCTCAATTTTAGCATGGTGCAGGGCAATAAATAGCTGTTAAGGGGTTTAAACAGCTTACATTTGGCAGGTCAGTGGGAAAAAGGCAAATCCTTGAGAGATGCAGCTGAAAGGCAGTCCTCTCACACCAAACATATCTCTAAGCCTGTATAACTTTGGAAACAAGCATTGGTTTTCATCAGAAGATTAAAAGGCAAATGCTTGAGCAAAATTATTTCCCTGAAAATGGTAAAGTCCTGAAATCCAATAGTGCAATATCAGTACAGCTCAAGAGAGTCAAAAACACGTTCACTGTGAGGTGCATGAGATTCCCTCACCCCTAGACTGCCTGATTTTGCCTTCCTTATGAATGAATTTCCCCTGAAATAAGCACAGTCCTTGTCTTTCAGGTGAAAAGGAGTGGAACACAAAAGTTATCAGCAAATGGAAATCATTGTACAACCCCTGCTTGGCTTTGACAGCATGAAAACAGATAAATTCAGATTTTAGTGTTAGTTTAAAAAGTACAAACTGGCTCAATTTGGGCCAATTACCTGGCCTAGTGGGTGGCATCCCTGCCCATGGCAGGGGAGATGAAACTAGGTGATTTTTAAGGTCCTTTCCAACCCAAATTGTCCTGTGATTCCATCATGATTCCAGACAATGAGACCATTGGAGTAGTTGATATTGACAAAATTTAATAAGAGGGAAATAAAATATTAACTTGTAAAAGATTTTTGATAATTCAAAATAATGTTGTGAGAGAAACAAGATTATTCCTCTCCCTTTAGGAGCTGTTACTATTTCTCTGCCAGGGCCAGGAGTCTTGGTTTTACTTGCATAGGAAAACATTCAGCGCGGTATTCTTTGTTTGCAAATGTCTGTTGTGCTTTCTACGGAGCAAAGACCTGGAGTCAGAATAAATCCCAGTGTAATTTCCAAAGGCATGGGAATGGTCTGACCAAACCCACTCACGTCCTGAGAGCTTGATCCCTGCAAGCAATTTCCAGGCCAGATACTGGGGATTCCCTGGGAGTGGGCACACCCCTGATTTGCTTGGGGACCCTGAGGGTGGAAGAAGCTCTGGGAAGTTTCTGGGAACCTGTGTGGAATATTTGAGGCCTGATCAAGGCGTAGGAGAGTTTGTCATCTGTGGTAGATACTCGAAGCTGGCGGGAAAGGTGCTGAATAGTTGGAGTTGTTCCTTCTGAAATACCCATGGGGAAATGTGTTCTCAGCTCCAGCAGATTCTTGCTTCCAGCACAGACTCGGGTCCACGGCACTCGGGTTTTATAGCAGAGGCTCACAGTGAGATCATGGGTTGCTTGTGGGTACAACACAAAACAAATTAGATACTCTGATTTTCATTTCATTCTTCCGTGGAAAGCAAAACCAGGGCTTATAAAATTGCAAGATTTTTTTGCCGTGCTAGAGTATTCTCATTTACTTTCCTAAATCAAATTAGAGCACTTGGGTCACTGGAGAACACACCATCTTTCCATGCTGGCTGTAGGCACCTCACCTTCCCCTGACACCGCCCTCTCTCTTCTCCTTCTTCACCTCTGGATACGCTCAATTTTTTTCTGACGTGTTTTGGAGTTTAGGGAAACCCAAAGGAGTGAACTTGCAAACAATTAATTGTATCTGGGTTTAGTACATATGTAACACCTTGCTGTGAAGCCCCAGTCGATTTCCTGAGCTTCAAGGGTGCCTTTGCAGGAAACTCATATCCAAATTAAAAACTTTTACAGTTGTACATTATGAAAAGGCTCCAGAGGGGATGGGGAGCAATCCCATCTCGCTGGTGATGTTACAAGCAACTATCTATTTTAAGATAAACGTTTTTGTGAAAAATACCTCTGTAAAAAATCTTTTTCTTTTGATTGACTTATTTACAGAATTTCATCCGAGAAAAGTCTGACAAGCTCAGTGTTGTGTCAGCCCTCCCACATCTATGATTCACTGGGTTGCTTTTGCTGAGATGCTTTATTTAATCTTGTACCAGAGAGCAGCTATAGATGTTGTTGGAAACTCTTTTGTGTTTCTCACTCACGGGAAATGATGTAAAAACCCCAAATATTGAGAACACCTTCAGTCACCGAGAACTTCATTACCTAAAATAAGTCTGCAAAAGATGATAAAGTATTTCCTCAGTCTTTAAAGGACTTCTTCCTTTTAACAAGTCATCTGCAAAGTGCTCTTTGTTCAGGTGTTCCTTATTCACCATTAAATTCTTGTGGGATTAGTAGGTTTGTTAGAGTACAAAAGTAAACAGCATATGGTCTGTTAATATCCTTAAAATATCACAACACTATCTGTCAGAATGCAAACTTTTTTGAGCAGTTTCATTTACTTCAAGTTCACACTATGAAAAAAACCCAACAACAGGCCTTATGAATCCTTCTGCATCGCCTAAGAGACAGCATGTTACTTAATCCTTGTTTTGTGTTCCCAGTTTAATAAGTATGTCTATACACATTACCTTCAGTAACAAAAATGCAGTGGCAAATACAGTTACTCAGTTACTAGGATTTAAAGGGTCGTTTCCCCCTGATGAAAGGCTTGTTCTATCAGATAAGTAGCTGCTACACTCCATAAAACTGGCAACCCTTCTAAAGGTTTCAGAAATTAAAGGCATTGTTTGAAGATAAAGGCGATAAGGTCGCTTGCTTTGTGTTTAGTCCTGCAGAACTTTCTGGGTGACCCTTTGATATTCAAGTGAAGAGGGCTTTAAACTACTTTATCTTCATGGAGCTAATGAGTGCTGGCTGACAATCACTGTTAAGACTAGTTGAAACTCTACTAGAATTAAATTTTGTTAAATATTGCAACATATTTCCCTTAAGGGGGAGTGCCTCTGCAGAGTTTGCCGAAGCTGAATCTGTAATCACTCACAGCACTACACAGCTCTTGTCTGGCTGCTTTTCTCAACTTCTTTTATTAACTCAGTTTTCACTAGCTGAATAATGTCTAACATGATTCTCAATGTATTCCCATGTTCAATTAATAAAGGTTTGTAAACAAGCCACATATGTAAAATCTATGGCCTCCTCGAATTCTATGCTAGAGTGAAACAAGACTTACATTTAATGTGTACAGTAGTAGAGAAATTGATCATGAACTTTTTATTGCCAGAGGCTGTGTAGCTATGTATGATTATTATATGTGTAATTAACTAATCTATAATGTTGCTCTGATATATGGTGTCTATAATTATTTCCTAGAGGAATAGAATGTTATTTTAAAGTCTTTTTTTTATTTTATGGGTCATTTCATATATTCCATTTATGGGAAAATGCTATGTATATTCTTTAAATAATTTGATTCTTTTTCCTAGTAGAAAGTAAGAATTTTCACAGGATTTACATTTCTTTAGTAAAAAAAAAAACAGGTGTAAAAAAGAATGTGAAGGTCCTGTAATGATCAATGTACATCATGTGCTGTAAGTGTTCTTGGCTATCACTGTGACCTTCTTCATTACTTTAGTTATTTTAACCTTACTTCCATCCTATTTTGGAGACTCCCTAATAATAGCCCTCTGTCACTCTAACCCACAATCAAAAGTAAATGTAAACAAGATCGTCTCAGTTTCAAATACACATGAACTCTATTCCCCAAATGACTATCAAGTTATTAAAAAGTACAAAATCCTTACCTAACGTCACTGACTCGGAGCTAATGGCCAGCGAGGGAATCCAACAGAGGCAGGCAACAAGTTGAAGGCACTGATGGAGAGGAAAGGGCTGCTGCATAGTGTCCCAGACAGGTTCTATCCATGCATCTGCTGCTGCTCACAAGTTAACTTTTGAAGTCCTAAACTTTACAGGAAAAGCCATCAACCTGCTTGTTTCAATTTTTTTTTTCCCCCCGCCTTTCTTTCGTTCTTTTCAATCCACTCTCTTGGAGAGGGCTTAACGTGTCATTACTCCCAGAATTTCCAAGGGGGAAGCCGTCCAGCCCCACACACACACCACAGTCCCCCCTCCCACGCAGGAGCGGAGCACACGTGTCCCTGCAGCTGCTCCCGCTGCAGCTGCCGGGATTTGCACTCCCGGGAATGCACTCGGGGGGCCAGGAGAGCCTCGGTGGTGGGAGCTGGTCCTGCAGGAACTCGGGTTCCCAACCAACCGTGCCTGCCCATCAGGAGCGTGGAGCAGGCAGCACCAAGTGCGCATCACTGCAGCCATCCCTGGCGCCGCGCTCCCCTGCGAGGGGCCTGAGCAATGAGAGTCTCGCTTCAGGGGTGTCGTCTCAGCAGCCACAACAGCACAACAGCACACAGAAGCGAAGGATTCCATCACTCGTGTTGCCCAACATCACTTTCCTGACGTCACGTCTCGCTGCAAAGTGCCCTGTTGCTGCCACGTGGGTCCTTTGGGCTACTTCTGGTGAGAGTGAACAGAGTTTATTGTATGACAGTGCACGTTGCCAGCTTAATGCAAAACAGGAAGAATTTGCTATTAAATCACATCTTATAGTCTGATATTCATAGCGTTTTATCTAGAAAATATCGCATCCCCACCCACTGCTCAGTGTTTTCCGTGTCTCCCAGCACTCCTTTTCTTTGACTTGTCAAGTTTGATTATTTTGTCTCTGCTTGTTTAAGTGAGGATATTGTGAATTATCTGATAAGAGAGTATTATGCAAGACTGTAAACATTCCACACAAATCACTGTGAGGAGCATTTCATGGAAAAGCATACACCAAACCATTAAAAATATTTTGCAGTATAGCCAAGGAGTTTCAAAAGTTGTTCATTTGGCTTAACTATATCCCAAAGACTTTTACCACTGGATCCCTTGAGGGAAATATAGGTTATTTAAGAAGAAATTTTTCAAACTTTTTTCTTAATTTTGATTTTGGATTTTGATGTTGCAAAATCACTGCTTTTAGCAGCCTTGTTGGATTACCCATCTCATAGGCCTGACTTGTAGCACTTTGGGAGTCTTTGTGAGTCTGGAAGTGGAGGGTATTCAGGGCAACAGGAGAAAAGGGACAGTTTTGGAGACTTGCTTATCCCCTTACCTGTTTTCTCCCTAGACAGATTTTAATCAGTGGGAGCCTTTGAAGAGATAAAGATGAAACACATCTTCTCATTGCCTCAACTAAGGTCCTGGGCTGGATCTGGCTCCCTTCATTTCTGGAAGACAAACAATGTCAGGTCAGACAATGAGGTATTTCCCATTCTCCCACCTCAAGACTAGACCTCACAGAATTCAGGAAAAAAAGAATGACACTGCCTTCTTGCTCCCCCAGAACATAATTTTAAAAGATAATGTGAAACTAAAACCATAGAGAACCTGCATAAAAATATTAGAAAGTACTCTCACAGTTTCCACAGTTATTAACCTGAGTAAGAGAAAACCTGAAACTCCACAGAAAGTTGATATGGTCAAGCGTAGATAGTGAACTCTTGCAACAATTCACTTCACTGTCTGTACGAAAAAACCTACACAACACTGAACCCCTGACACTGGTCCTTCTAGCATTAAATCAATTTTCAATGGTAGGGATGGATACAGGGAGATAGAACAAGCCAAGGGTCACAGCTGGAGGCTGGCAGCAGCATTTCAGACTTGGCCAAAAATTATCTGTGGATAGGCATGCTGAGTATTGAGATGTCTTCACTCTCTAAGAGACAGTGTTTTCCTGAGGCATCCCACTTGGCAAGTCAGAGCTGGGGTGCTGGGGAGGGGCTGGAGAAGCTGGGCTGGCTCCAGAGGAGAGGATGGAGCAGCCCAGGGAGATTAGCAGAGGTGGGAGGAAGAGCTTTAAGAACAACAAGCTGTGCTTTTTACTTCAGATGCAGAATTTTGAGTGATGAATCCCATCACTCAGGTGTCTTCTGAAGGCCGTGTGGAAGTACCCCCAGGAAGGAAAGGAGAGGGGCGTTTCATGTTCTGCTTCTCAAAGATGAAGTGTGGCTAGCATTTTCCTTTTGCACTGGAGCCAGCAGGGAGCTGTACAATCCTTTATTTCCTTCTGCTTCCTGTGAGGAATACCCTTAATATGAGGCTGTCCCCTGGGGTGGCTTTCTAGGCAGAGAAGAGATTTGTTATTCACAGGTGATGTGGAGAGCATGACCCTGCCTGTGCACACACTTTCCCAGTTGGAGAGTGTCCTTCAGAAGGAAAAGATGTCTTCACTATAAAGTACAAAATGTTTTTTTACAAGTCTGAATTTACACATTTTCACATGATAAAACATGCCTCTGTCCATTTGTGTCTGCTTTTTATTTTTGTCTGACTGAAAATACCTGCCAAGTCCAGTGACAAGGTATAAACTCACTGTGCTCCTGGGGCACTCTCTTCCCTGTTGGTGTGGGCTAGCTGTGTCCTCTGACTTTTCCAGTCCTTCCTGCAGCTTCTGAATATCCAGAAGGTTTGGCATAATGGATTTTAACGGAGTTCCAGCAGTCTCTAGTAAGGGCCCCTCCCAGCAAAGGATATTCCTAAGAGGGATGAGAAGGGGTTCAGGTCTGGGTTCCTCTCTCACTCTCTGTCCTGTTGGCTTTTACTTCTTTTAGTCATCTCTGTCCACATATTTTACAGAGATGCCAAACACACTTAATATATTCAAAGTACAGTATTCACACACCTTGTTAGCCCAAAAATCTGCTCCTTAACTCTTATTTCAGGACTGCACAGGTGATATTGAATGGGAAGAACTTCATCTCAGCTTATGCCCTGGTAGTGATTAGAGCTTGTTTTCATCTGTTTTGTGTTCCTGTGTACAGAACACATCATTGCTGCTTCTTCAGAAAATAATACAAGAAGTACTACGTGTAATTTACAAGAACAAACTCTTCATGTAAGTGAGGACTAGTTGTGATTTTTAGGGTAATAATTCATTATATATTAGCATATCCCCCTTTTCAAAGCTCTGGGATTACAGAGACTGATTTCTTCATTAGATCATTTGGTGTGCTTATCTTTCAGCTTCTAATTCCCTCGTGAGAGGGAGAACTCTGGTGCCTTTCAGAGCATCACTGCTCATTAACCAGTGAGACAAAATATGGGACTTCAGACTCTAAAGCAGAGATAAAATGAAGGAACCTAATGATTATCTCTAGTTTTTTTAAGGGTAGCAAAAGCATGAGTGCCTGTGCTCTGAGAGAGCATAAGTGAACCTATTAGAGTCAATAAATCAGTTCCTTGTAACTGCACTGCCCCTCGGCACGGATCAAGGTAGGATGGGATCTCTGGCCTGACTTGGTGCCCTCACAGCTCTGGCTGTGCAGAGGCACGAGCCTCTCTCTTTGCTCCCTCCCACGTGTGCTGCTCTGGTCACCTGAACTTTAGCTGGGCACAGCCTGCCCTTATTAAATTTGCAGGGTACACCATCAGTGCCCTTCTTGGATGGCACCTCTGCCAGGTGCCAGGGCACAGTCATGACTGGAGTGTGAATTATTCATATGAGCTCCTTATTTACTGGAAACCCCCAAATTATTGCAGAGATGTCAAAATAAATCACATTGCAATTCGCCTCTGCTCCAGAGTGCCCCAAGACATGTCTGAGACAATGGTTGTTGCTGCTCAGCAGCTCAAACCCAAAAATGATTATGCTATGTGAAGAGATTGGCAATTACCAAATACTCATAAAAAGAGGACACTAGTGTATAAACTGTGTATATTGGAACTGGCTGGTGATTTCTCATCAGAATCCATTATCGTAAAAGTATATGATTTCAAAAAAATTAGTATCAAAGATATAATTTTTTAGAAATCTTTCTTTTTTCTCCCTAGATTAGCTCAGCATTTATTTCACTTTTGTGAGCTGCTCTGGTTGCCTGAATTCCTTCTACAAGGAATTGCTTCAGCCTCTGCAAACACCATTTATTGTGCAACTTAAGTGAAATGGATACATGATTAAAAAACCAAACAAACTGCATTTTGAACGTTCTTCTGCAAAATTGATATTAATAACTGTGGAAGTATTTTCGAAGCACTTCTTTGCCTCTCCTCCCTAATTCCTGACTTATCTTGGCTTGATAGTCAAAAGAAATAGTAAGAGAAATGGATGCTCATAGCCTTCATGCAATCACTATTACTCAGGAAATCTTCAGACTGAATTTTCTTATTGAGTGAATTTTCCATTTAGGAAAGAATTTCCTTTGAAAAGGCAGCAGAAAAGCATTCCACAGGAGTTTTTCATCAGTATTAGCAGTGGAAAGGCATGAAGTGGAAAGGTGTTGCTCATCCCTTGAACCATTCCATTCAGCCTTTTTCTGGAACCTTTCTATTTGAAGAAATGAGAACTCTAAAGGGCGACCAGCACAGTGCCAATCCCCTCCTAGAAGTTCCAGCCAGGAGTAAAAACGAGAGTCAGAGCAGATCCACCAGGTTTAGCAACAAAAGACGAGAATTTGGCTTGGATGAAAACCAGCCTACAACCAGCACTGGAACTGAGTATCCATATATCTGCCACCTCTTGTTTCATCCTCCTTTCCCGCCTTGGCTGTTCCCGTTTGATCTGGTCAGAGAGGCTCTGTAAGCAGATGTTGTGTTCAAAGAGAGCTCAATTCCCGCACGTGGCCTCGGCAGGCCTGGTGGTTGCTTCCACTTCCTCAACACAGTTGTTGTCTCTTCCAGGCTTTCAGGAAGTCAAACGCGCTAGGAGTAAATAAAAAATCACCATAGCTGTACTGAAAGTATTAAATAAATGCTATGGGATATAAAATATGGCAAACTACTGAGTGGATGAACATAAGTGGCGGAGAATTGTGAGTATTGCAGTGTAGATCATTCCCTTAATTTGATTCAATGGCCTTTCTACATTCATTCAAAAAAGAAAAATACTGCAAATATTATTTCTTTACAGGGATGAGAGGTTAGTATAAGTATCAACGGGAATATTCACCACTATCAGATTAACTCTAAAGCCTTAAGAGACAGGCATCCCAGCAGATTTAGGAGGACACTTCAATTCCTCCATAGGATGCTCGCCATAATAAATTGTTTTGGGATCTCTGAGAAATCCCCAGGAGAAGCCTCACTGCATCACTGTAGAGGAAACCAAAAATCCCCCCTCTTCTTCCAGTCTGTATCATACACAAATAGGAATTGAGGTTTAACAATTTTGTTAAAACATTTGCAATTACAAATAAGAATTTTATGTCAAGCTCCCAGTGACATATGTTTCACTCTATAACCTTATCACAGAGCAGATTGCTTTGGAAGAGACAGAGATTTATTCTGAAACATTTTTCTTTCATCTCTTCATAGTTCTTTTGATGATTTTAAATGTTTGTGCTATTGGTACTTACATACAGTAAATGATAAATGATATATTATAACAACAACTCCACGAAGCTGAATTGCTTTTTTTACTGAATTTAGTGAATTTACTGCCTTGAAAGGTAACAGATTGATAGCACTAGTGAATTAAATCCTCTCTTTATCCCCAGAACAAGTATAATGTGGGCATTGCAAATATTTTCCAGGCCTATAAATCAGCCATGGCACCTCAACTATCATCCACAGGGACCTGCTGCTCCCTGCTTTTCTCCTTCGTTTTTTTCCTAAAGCTTTTTTAGGAATTTTACAGAATACATCCTTTTTAAGAAGAAAAGGGCAGTGGAATATCTCACAAGCCTCTGTTTTCTGTATTAAACATAAAATTATAAACTTTTTTCATTAGAATATGTGTGTGGGTTAGTGTTGCCTTGGAAAGTGGAAGAGGAGCTGCTGAAATACAGGTCACAAACAGCCCGGCCCAGCCATGGATGGGAGAATCTCCTCCACCTCTTATGGACACTGTTTTCAAAATCTCTGCTGTTTTACTGCTCATATTGCCATAAACCTCCAAGCGGCCACCTTGACAGCACCAGAAACTAGAAAAAAGTTGGAAATACAGTGCTGCATTCCCTCAGATATATTTACTTCACTGCTCTCAGTGAAGTTAATCTGATTTATACACATCACCCCACGGGAAAAGCAAGAGTCCAACGGAGCTCAGAAAGATCTCATGGGAGCTAAGGGTCAATTTCTAGCCAGCCCAATAATTTATTTTCCACAAGGCTTCCTCCGTTCAGTATTCTCAACCACACATTTTGCAAAATCTGGATTTTCATTTTTGAGGTGGGTAAAAATCAATTCATTACTGAAATTTTCTGAAGAAAATTGTGTGCAGAGAAAAGCAGGTGTTAAATAAAAACAGAAACACTCCAAACACATTATTTCAGCTCTTATAAAAACAGTTGTCTCTTAAATTCATCTCTTGTAAAGAGATCTCATTTAATTCACCTGCCTTTGAAACCCCAGTAATATAAAACTAATGGAATCATATTTATTGTTATAGACCAGTAGCATTTTAGAGGGAATGAAGGTTCTAGAATAGGTTTTATTTCATGCAGGTTTTTTCACCAAGGCAAGTATTCATCCAAATATCACATAAATTGGAATCATAACTCTACATTACAAACCCGTGTGGCTTTTTGGGCAGTAGATAATGGGCTGCTCTTAAATAATTGTGTTGCTGTCTCACACTCTACACAGACCTCCCTCAGGCTAGTTTTTGAATGATTCCTTTCTCTTTGCCCAACTTTTTTGTTGTTGTCCATTTCGACATTTTTATGACCACATTTTGGATTAGCTGTTTTAGCCACCTTTTTAAGGGAAATTTCACCTTCAGTACAATGGCCCTTGGCTTCTAATATTCATGAAATTCAGGTCTTTCCTGCAGCCAATTATTCCTATTTTCCCTTCTCCAGTTGCTTTTCTATTCTTTTAGTTTTACTGGCAACATGAGATTTGCCATTAACCACCTAAAAATTCTGCAGTTGCTGCTTCTCAAGGTTCATGAAAACAATACAAATGCAGCAGAGATAATATTTCTGTTTTCAGTTTCATTTTTTATTATGGCTCAAACCAATGCAATGCAGGTACATGAAATTAGTGGTGTATTACAGAAAATCTTGTAAAAGCATGTTATTTATTTATATAAACCCAAGAAAAAACATTTTTACTTTCTTAGGGCCTTTAATAACATTTACCTGTTTGGATTTTAAAGCATCAGTGTCACATGATGGGTTTTACACAGCTGACTGCTTGTTAATTGAATCCTCTAATTCAGCCTCTAATTCTGCCTTTTAATGGTTGAAAGGCCATTGAAGCAGCTATTTCTCTAATAGCTGTGTAGAAAAGGTGATGTTTGTTGTTTCCTCCTGAGCAACTCTTCCCCTCACCTTTGGCTGAGTGATTTGATGGGGCTGCCCAGACCCTCTTGGTTCAAGTTTGATGCCAGAGCAGCTCAAAGCGCATTTTCAGAATCATCTCACAATGCAAATAAGACAGACCTGCTCTGTGTGTGTTGTCCACAACAAAACCCACTCAGATCAGTGTTTCCTGTTAACACATATTTTTAAACTAATATTCTTTATTAGCCTAAAATAATGATCTGCAGAACTCTTTTTAGAATTCACAACACTTTCAGAATTTTGGCCAAACCCTTTCCCTATCCAGAAAATCTGGATGAAGCTAAGTCCTCAGAAAGCTGCACAGAAGGAAGGAAAGCTTATTTTTCCCCAGCATGTCCAGAGCTTTATAAAATTCTGGTCCAAGTTGAAGCATACTGGGTTACAGGACACTTCTCTGCAGCTATTTAAAAAAAGAAGCAGATGTTTGCGCCTGCCAGATCTGCTTTTGACTTCCATGCTGTGAATGTGTAATCACTGCAGGTGATGGCACCTTGCTGAAGAGTTAACTCAAAGTTGCATTAAGGGACATGGAGCTTAGGATTAATTTTGCTACAGCATTTTGTTATACACTTAATAGAACTGACTCAATACCAATGGCTAAATTATGACTAAATACCATTGGCTAAGTTATCAAAGTATCTGATTTTATAACTCTATCTAAATGTGCTCTGCACTTCTACAGGCTCGCTAATTCATTGCAAATTGTCAATTTCTAAAAATATTCTAGAAAATGTCAGCTCACATCTTTGCTTGGCCTGAAGTCAAATGTAACAAATGCTTTGTTAAATAATTGGTCTAAGACTAGAGAACAAAGTCATCCATCACCAAGTCACAGGTTTTGTTTTGTTTCCAATAAATTCTTTCAGTGCAATTTCCTTTGGTAATAAATCTTAAATCTGTGATATTCAATAGCATTACACAGCACTGAATTTTCTCTGTGTGTTTAATGTAGGCTAAACACCAACACAAAAACCAAGAGCTTACACTAACCTTTTGCAGCATTTTTGAGTGTATAATGGACACAAAATATTTAAGATATGAGCCAGCTACTGTTCAGCTGAAGACAAAACTTCTGTTATTCCCCCAGTGCTCATTACCAAGTTTGCTGAACTTTCCTCAGGAGCAGCTGGTGCTGGGCAAAGCCTGATAAAAGGAACAGTCTGGCTTGCCACACCACAAATACTTCCCCAAGTTTGGAGTGGACCACAGAACAGCAATTGGCTGTTCCATGGAGCAGGAAATGCTGCGTTAGCCACATTTCCAGCCTTTGGATAACCCCCAGAATATGCCCCTGAGTGGGGATCCTGACCCTAGGGAGCCAGGCACTGGGTGCTGGGAGTGAGCGATTGGAGAATGGGGCGCATCAGTGATGGAAAGGGATCTCAAGAGCCATTTTGGGAAGGCACAGTCCCTTTGGGAGTGTGAACCAATAAACATAAGAATCTAATTCCCGTTATATTGACCTTCTCCATTGTTTGGGGTTTTTTTAAAATTTATTTAAATTATTTGGAAGGTGAATCAATTAATAAAAGATTCAGTTACATAAGCTCACAGAGACATGAGAGTCTAAGTGATTCATTAAATCAAATAATAAATAGAAATATCTTTGAACAAATTCTGGCTTTCTTTGTGTTTTAGGATCTAATTCAAAATTGTACCAAAACAAAATTCAATTTTGTCCATTATTTTGGTTGACATTATTGAGAATTTTACTGATCCTATAAGATTTTGAGATGAAATGTGAAGACTATTTTAGCAAGTTTCTCCAAGACTGTCTTACCAAAACCAAGTCTAGGTTTAGCTGGGGAAAAAACCTGCAATTCTTTTTTCCCTAAAATAGCAGTATGAACCCATTTTCTGTTGGCCTAGATTCCACTAGCTGTGCTACCAGGATGTGCTAAAGCAGAGATTAGACTCCAGAGAAATACATGACCACCAGATCCATGGACGAGTCTGCAGTCAGCTTCAAGCCCCTCATGAGATTTGCTGTTATTTTGTAAGGTGAAGATCAGATTTTTGTGGTGTCTGATACATTTGCACAGTATCCAACAGCACACCAAGGGCAGAGAATGAAAGCATTGGGCTCCCAAAAAGACTTGTCAGGAATTTCTGGAATACCTGCAGCATTTCAGCAGTGCTTACAAATTGCTAATGTCATTTTGTGACAGACTGCAAATAATTAAAAATGGCTAAATATGCTGCTTGTAGATGGGCTTGCTGAAAACTTTGATCACAGACAGAAAGGAATTCTTTTAAAAACCTACTGTTAACAGTAGGTAAAAAGTTAATGAGAAACATGTAAATAATTAATGTTTCCTCTAGAGCCAGAAAAGATTTGTTGTTGCTGTTAATGGACTCACAATATATGTTGTATTGTCTTTCCTGAAGTAAGCACTGAATTACTTGATCTCCATACAAAAGAAAATAATTTATTGTGCCAATAACTTTATTAGTGTTTGCATTCCCAGAAAACAATATTTTCCTGGGTTAACTAAAGCAGTGTGCCTTGATGATAATACAAAGCATGACACAGCTAAATTGACACTTCAAAATAAACAGGATACTTTAAACAAAAAAACCCTGTTAAAAGAAAATATGCAAAAAAAGAAAAAGAGAGCCTGGTACTTGCAAGAGAGCTGTTGCAAAGCACACAGAAGAATTTCAGAAGACCCAGTTGTAGTATTGCACTTCAATTTGTCTCCTGCCTCCACATGAAGTTCTCTGAAGCAGCTGCATCAGGAGGAGCAATGCCCTGCCTTCACTCACACATATAAAATGCAGAGTCATCACAGCCTGAACCTCAGCCAGGTCGAAAACACCCACGGGATCCCAGCTGAGTTGTTCAGATGTGGTCATCTGAGGTCAGAGGTTCCACCTCTGAACTGGAAATATCCCTCCCCTTGCTTTAATTGGTAAATATTTTGGCAATGCTACAATAACCTCTCATATGACACTTTGATATTAAGTAATTTAATGGCTCTCAGTTGTCTTATTGAGAATAATTCTTTGATAGGTCTGATGAACTCCTGAATTCCGTGCAGCCTTTCTGACCACATTCTCTGTGTTGTGTTAGAAACTGTGCTGAAGCAGATGCATCTCATGGACTATAGTGATACCTTGGCATGAACCAGAGGATAGCTTGGGGATAGGTACCAGGTTTAAAAAAACACATAAAAAATTGTCAGCCGAGTTCTTCCTGTGTAAGATAGTCAGCTCCTGGTACAGCTTCATTCAGGTGTGACAGCCACCAAAGAGATTTAATCATTATGGATGCACAGGACCTACTGATGCTCCTGCTACTGATGGAGAAGTTGCACCTTGGCTATCTGATGCTATTAATTTTCATTCATAAGAAAATATAAGTGAATAAATATACTATAGGAAAGGATTTTTTTTTTTTCTGAGAGTGAAAGTAAGTTTCTGAAGCTAGGGATTTACCAATAGCTGCAAAGAGAAACATTTGTACTAAAGAGAATCTAATCTAAGAGCCACACAGGAAAAAACCCCACCTTAAATATCCCCAGTAAGACCTTTTTTAGTACTGGTTTTCACAGGAGGAGGCCCTGGCAAGGCCCTCAGCAGGGATGCTGCAGCCACACTCATGCGCCTACTGTTTAGGATCTGGCCTAAGCCTGAGCCTTCCCTCAGCCTTTGCATCATCACATACTCCCCCAATCTCCACATATCCCATAACAAAACGGGTTCTTCATCCAGCCTCACCACCCTCACCCAGCAGTGTTTCATTTCTTGTCCCGCCTCCAGGCAGCCCTCTGCAGCTCAGGGAGCAGATTGTGTCTCCCCTGGGCATCTCTTTCTGAATAGGGAAACATTTCAAATTTCAGTGGCACCTAGCAGGAGTTTCAGGAGGCTGAATTACTTCATCCTATTTTTCTTTTTCCCCGTGGGGGTCTGAAATACTCGGAGGTGTCACAGTTTTTATAACAGTGTAAAAAATCAAAGGGCTGATGTGGTGGGGGCAGGTCTCAGGTAACTCCAGCAATTCTTCCTCTGCAGAAGGAGGAAATCTTTTCACATGACGGCTGTTGTGGATGTTACAGGCCTGCGTGCAAAGAGATTTCAGTTTCCTGACAAGTGTCTGTGAGAAAGCAAGGCTTTCCCAAGGACGCTACAGGAAATAAGTATTGTAAACTATGGTCTTGTTATGAGACCAAAGAAGAAAACATGAGGTAAGAGTTACTGGGTCCAGCCAATCCCTTCTGGAGGGTGGCTGGTCAGTGAACCAATGACCTTATGTTAGTCCAGCGTGCTAAGGTATATAAGCACCTTTGTAAATATAATAAAGAGGTCGGTTTGCATCTACATAAGGCCGTCCGTGTCGTTGGTGTCCGGGCCTGCTAGCGACAGGCTGTCACTCATCTTCATTCGGGGGTACCCAGCAGATTGTCTCCCCACATTCATAGGCACACTTTTCATCCTTTTCTCTGGCCCCTGTGAAAGCTACTCTCTGCCGAAACAACTGTTAGCAATTCTTTGGTCATTTGGTGGGGCGGGGGAAAAACTCCATGCAACAGCAGCCACGTCATCCTTGTTTGTGCCTTCGGCTACAGGAAATGATGTGCCTCTGCCGCGGTCGCTGAGCTGGCAGGCTCGTGGCTCTGCCGCTCGTTTTTGCAGAATGCCACCCCTGTGTCACGGACACCTCACGGCGTCCCTGGAAAATGCTGGTGTCAGAAACCAGCCTGGGTGGAGGCTACAGGGAGTCCCGCACATCCGACAGCAAGCGATCCTGCAGCGTTGGTAACTTCCCGCAAGAATGATTTCTGGGTCCTTGTGACATGCTGTTCCCCACATCTGGCCGTGGCAAGCATCTCGACTTGTCAGTGGACGTTGCTATTTCTGGGTTTCTGCGTCGCAGGCTTGATGTGAGCAGCTGCATGTGACCTAGCAACAGATATGCGAGAGCAAGTAATACCAGCCCTGATGGGAATCAAATTAATATGTCTTCTACAGGGCACAGCTGCTGTATGGGTGCTGCTCCCCACACAGAAACACGGTGAAAAATGTTCCCCAATTCCCTCCTGGTGCCATTCAAGGCAGATATGTTTTGTTATGTATCTACTTAGCTATGTCTCACATAGAAAGCAGCCTGGAAAAGCATCAGTCAGCATTAATAATAGAAATAATTAAGAATTACGTGATGAGGGCTTACCTAGCATGTGCCAGAGAAGCAGTGGCTGGGAGTCACACACACTTTCGTCTCCAAAGGAGCTCTGCACTCCCTGAATTACCCAGCTGCCCAGCAGATGGTGGTATTATTTCAACAACTTTGCTCTGAGCTCCCTGGGAAGCAGACAAGCTGCACAGAACAACTACGGGAAAAGTTGCTTCAGGATTTCACAGCTGACAGTATTGCATTTACAGGTTATTTCCTGCAGCATCCTGATACTCCTTCTTGTAGAAATAAATGTTACTGATATATATCAGCCTTCTGGTACCCAAAGGGAACTTACAGGAAGCCTGGAGAGGGACTTTTTTCAAGGGCCTGGAGTGACAGGACAAGGGGGAATGGCTTCAAACTGACAGAGGGCAGGCTTAGATTGGATATTAGGAAGAAATTCTTCCCTGTGAGGGTGGTGAGGCCCTGGCATAGGTTGTCCAGAGAAATTGTGACTCCACCCCTGGAAGTGTCCAAGGCCAGGCTGGATGGGGCTTGGAACAGCCTGGGATAGTGGAAGGATAGGGAATTGGACCAAGATGAGCTTTAAGGTCCCTTCCTACCCAAACCTATGGGTATGATATATTAATTTAAGCATTCTTACAGATGTATTGAATAAAATGCTGGTGACAGGAGGATGATCCCCTTCTCACAAGCAGGAAGAAATATTTCTTTGAAAGATTTCTTTTCCATACATTTCAACCAGCCACAAGGTGCATTCCAGCCGTGGTCTGGTGATGTCATCCCCTCCTGGGACTTCCAGGCTTCTCCACAGCTTATGTCGGATAACCTGACTACTCATGTCCTTTACTAGCATTGAGCTGTTCCATTTCCAGTCCTTTTAACATTTTATTCTTCTCTGATCCTGCCTCTCCTGAGCAGATACTTCATTAGATTTGCTGACCCTCTGGCATCTCTTTTTTGCAGTCTATGTTGTGTCCTTTTCCTTCTTGAGCTGCTGGCACATCTGCAAACATCAGCTCACGTTCTGGCTGTGGCTGTCATGGAGTAAGAACCCTAAGGGAGTCATAAACCCATCACAGATTTGATGGGATTTGAGCCTTTGAATGGGAGCTGGAGAGGGGAAACAACATTTCTGGGGTAGAGTCTCTCTCTGTAAGCACAAGATCACGTACTTAATCTTTTGCTTACTTTAAAAACTATTCTAAGCCATTGCAGCATGACATGGTCAGTCACCGGCTGGGAATGATTATCCAAAGGCAATTCAAGAAATTTGTTTTCTGAATTGATAAGATTCAATCAATTGTGGTCTGACACAATATCTGGAGACTTTCCAGATATTTGAGGAATGATGTGTTTCAGTGCAGACTTTATGAGCTGCAGCATGTATTTAGTTAGCTGGTGTGAATCTCCATGAATACTTTATATGAACTCAAAGTCTGAAACATGATACAAGCAATTTTTTCTGATGCCAGCAGGTGCAGAAATTTGTCATCCTTTTTTAGGTCTACAGTGCTAAGAAAGCAATAACGGATTGTGAATATTGCATATTACGTACAAATGTTTAGGACCAAACCTGTTTTTTGGCTATTGCTGTGTGTCAGCATCTCACCTGCAGGGTGCTTTCCCTGAGCTCCATTTCTTAACCTGCAGCCAGGTTGCACAGAGCTGGCAGTGCCTTGCAGCCTCTGGCATCTCTGGCCCTGGTGGGAGCTCTCAGAAATCTCAGAATTTTAGGGCACACAACAGTGCAGAGACAGCCAAAATTTGGTGTCAGGACACAAAATTCTGTTTCAAGTGTGTGTCCTCAAGCAGCACAGCCCAGGCCTGAGCAAGGTTGGTGTTGAGCTGTAGCCTGGGTTGCAGTTATCCCAAGCACACAGAATTCCCATCCACCCAGCCACGCAGAACAAGGTATCAAAATGTAAGAGACATGACAATGAGACTTCTTGAGAACTACAGAGTCTATTTTTTGTAAGACAAGGCAATTTATATGTAAAATATCTGCAATCAAAAAAAAAAAAGTGCCTTAAATACAATATTTAAAATTCAGCAGTAAAAATCCTGTATCTGACAGCGATAAATCAGCGCATTAAAAACGTGTCACTCAGAGGGCAGGTGGGGGAAACAAGGCTTGTAGTGTGGAGTTAGAGAGTGGTGAGATGAACAGGAGCAGTCATGATCCCTGTCCCCAGCAGTGCCAGGGTGGGAGCTGGGGAGGTGCAGGAATGCTTCAGGCTGCAGAGTGTTGCTGTGGACACCACGAGTGTCCACGGGGGCTGCCAGGACCCTGGGTCTGCGGGGCTGGACCCCACGCTGCCCCTGTTGCTTGCTGGTCAAGTGGTAAATTCTACTACCTTGGCACAAAGAAGAAGAGTCTAACAATTTGTTTCTTTTTCATATTCCAGGACAACAAAACAAGTGAATTTCCAAATTTCCAAATGAAAATGATTCATAAAATAATCAAGTCTTACTTAACTGCCCTGGTACACACCAGTACGGAAATTACCTTTGAATCTTACATGTCCCTGGTCTTTTGGATGATATTTTACTGCACTGGATCTCTACATAGATGATCAGAAGCAGCTTTTCTAGTAACCCAAGGATAGATAAACTAAGGAGATCTCTCAAAACAGAAAATATAAGGAGTTCCCTTACTTGGAGAAAGAGCACCCCAAAAAATCACCAAAGAGAGTGGAATAATGTACACCCTACATCCCTGACATGAATTTTAGATAGCTCCATAGGAATTGGGACATTTCAGTTGTAGAGCACCAAGAATGATCTCACAAGCTAAATTTAATGGGAATTAGACCTTTATACATTTTTTCTGTGCTCGATTAAAGCAGTGGGATGAAGTGCAAGAGGTTTTCTAGTATTTTCTTCTCTCTCTTTTTTTTTTTAATTACATCTATTTCCAAAGATGGAAGGTTTAGATGCTGGAAACCAACTATGCCATCAAGCAGTCTCAGTAACAGAAGACTGACACATGCAATACAGTGTGCAATTTAACAGGATTATCGGAAAGTAATAGTCAAGTTTTTCTTCTACTAAATATTCACCCATCCTTTGTCAAGTATTTCTAATTACCAGGATTTTAACAGCCCCAGAACTCCAGGGTCTTTTAATATCTGCCACAAGTGAGTTTTCAATTATTATAATTCTGTCCTTAATTTCCGTCATCATAATTATCCTTCATTACAGCAACATTCTTAAATCTGACTCATCAAAGCAAAATTTTTCCCTGTTTAACTTGACTTGCAACTCAAACTGGGATTTAACCTCTCAAACAGTCATTTCACCCTATAGTTTCAAAAATAAAAAAAAAAACCAACCCAACCGCTTTTCTGTTTTTCATGTGCAACAGTTGTTGTGCCAGTGTAGGAGAGACACCACACTTTTTATCAAAACTGAATCAAGGGTTGAGTATTTACACAATTCCTACAATAATAACAGGAAGAGTACAAGACAGAAATCTCTAATATTTGCACCAGTCACTCATATCACAGCATGGCTGACCTTCAGAAAACCCAGCACGTAATAAAAAAGTATTTGTAGTAGATAACAGCCATCTCTCTGATAATTCACCTGTCTTAGAAGAGCAATCAATTTGACATGTTATTAATTACATTTAAAAATACTGGGATGCCAGTAAGCCACACATCTTAATTTATTTAAATTTCTTATGTGCAACTCATTTTCAAATTGCCTCAACGTTTGCGTTTGAAAAATGCGATCAGCCTACAAAAGAATTTAGATGTTCCCAGTGTCAGATCTTCCAGCCTCCACAGGTTCTGTCTGACCTCAGTCTGATGGCAAAGCAGGATGGAGTCTGTCTTCCTCAAGAAGTGGCTTTCAAGCCCGCTGAAACAGGTCACTGGAACCAGTGGTGCAGTGCTGCATCGAGTCACTCCCGGCCTCACCCCGAGCTTATTGAAGGCAATTTTATTGCTGATTCTGTGGGAACACACTCCGGCTCTCCAGCTCTTTGTCAGTGTGCTTTCAAAATCCCTTCTGCAGGGCTTCATCCAAGAACTCAGTTGCACAAATTCAGATCAGGAAGACTGCAAAAAAAATATAGCAGTGACAAGCAGGCCTTGATAAAGGGTGGGGTGCTGTTCATTACTCCTAGTACTTCTGTGGTATTTTCTCTCTTAAGTCTGTGCAGCAGCCCCAGTTTAGAAGGTTTCTAAATTAAAACTAGAATATATGAAATACTACATCAAAAGAATTGATAGAGAAAAATAACTGCCAATCTCATTATCCTCTTCTGTCCTTGCCCTGTGGGATGCTGTGTGGGACAATGAGATTGTGTGGTGTAAGCAAGCCCTGGTACCCAGCTGAGCCTGGATTTTGGATTTTGGACCAGTCGCTTGGCCTTCTCCTGTTTCATTCAGGCAACCTGGAAAATTAGAGGCAACATAGACCCAGAGTGAAAACCGGACATTGCTTATAGCTGTATTTTCTGGAAAGGTAAATTGCAAACCACAATTTTGTAACAGCAGTTTTGTAATGTGTGTGGTACATGCAAGCAGAAATTCTATATATATACACAGAGTGCAATATAAATTTATGAGATTTATAGATGCATGCCTCTGGTTCTTGGCTGTGTGCTATGCACTAAAGAGATTTTGCAACTGCTTAAAATCTACAGATAATAAAAGTGTAGTCCATACTCGATTGCTAACTAATCTAAGACCTTCTCTTTACATTTTTATTAATTTTAGTGCAGCTGGTCAGTGGGCAAAAGACATGATTTATATAAAGGTTGCATTTAGCTCATTGGAAGAGGCTTAAACTCTCAGCTGCAATATAACAGGGAAGGAAATATTTTCTTTCTCTCTCTTCTACATCCTTCTTAGCAATCCAGCATTGGCTGCACAGTCTGGCCAGGAGGACATGGGGTCATTCCTGCGCCTGGTCACACCTGATCTTGGTGACCATCCTGACTTTCCAGTTATTGCTGGTCTTGGTGATCATCCTGCTTCAGGGAGGCTGGAGTAGGTGACCTTCAGAGGTTCCTTACCTGACATTTCTGGATTCCCCTGGTGCTGCCTGCTCAGGGGTACAAAGTCAGCCTAGGCATGACGGCATCAACTCTGAGCATGGGCAACAGCAGGGCCTGAGGTGCCTGGTTAAACTTTTTAAGAGGCTGTCTTGGGAACCTCAAATTCCTCAAGAGTTCACTTTGGTTCACATTTGCCTGGGAACTCTTCTGGGCATGAAGACATGGATCTGGATCTTACCCATATCCCCCTCTAATTGCCTTTGATCCAAAACCTGCAACTGATGCAAATGGGAGGTGGTGGAAGATGTTTATACCAAAAAAAATTGGATACTATAAACTATATTTTCAATCTAAGATGACAGTGGACTTTTTAACAAACTTTTCTCTTTCAGATAACTGTTCCTGAGCTGCTGATAATCCCAGGGTAGCAGTTTGAGAGCAGTTTTGTTCTTTCTGGTAAAACTCTTTCAGTTATCCCAAATGCAGCAGTAGGATAATATTAGCACTGAAATCTACCTTTGTCAGATCAACACGATTTGATTTAAAGTCTATCTGTAGCCACTTAATTCACAGCTATATAAATAAATATTTTAAAAAATTGAGTACAGTAAAGAAATATGTCAGAGTGGGAATAACTAAGACAATGTATGAAAACATCAATAATGCCACGTGTGTGACACCAAAGAAATAAGCAATTACAAGACATGGCTTAAGTACTACTACTGAAGTGGGAAAGTGGTGCCCTTATACTGCGCCTAAGGTAAGGATGAGGATCTTTATTTCCTGATGGCATTTTTAGAACCGGCCCCCATACAAGCTGGTGATCCTTAACTTATTGCTGTTGAGAACTGTCAAAATTAAAGTAAATTTATGCACACGAAAAGGTAAGTAAATGCATGTGCTTGAAGTTACCTGCCTGTTTTCACACAGTCCCAGTGTAGATGCTCCTTACATCCATAAACTAAGATCATGACTTGACTGTTGCCCATTTGAAATCTCCAGAAATTATTAGCTGGCTTACATAATGAGATGAGGAAATGTCATTTGCACCTAGCTGGTCTTTGAACCTGCTTTGTGCTGCAACGTTTGCAACGTAGAGGAATGTAGGATTAAAAATTATCTATTATGCTTCAAAAATATTTACTGAAAGTACTCTTACTCCCACAATGTTACATATTCTTCTTCAACTCGTGCTTCTAATGAAAACGTTGAACTTCAGGAAAGAGAGAAGCAGCACAAAGCTCTGTCCCAAACTAAAGTAAATTTATAAACAAGTTATATCTGTTCTGGATGCATACTTGCTAAGCATTGCAGCACTCTACTCTGGGTATGGACCATCTGCCAGGTTAGCACATTCTACTCAACATCTTCTGTGTGATGGAAGCAAAAAAAATGTCATTCTTTGCTTAACCTCTACTTGAAGCAGAATCTGTGTCTCACAAAAGCTTGGGCCCTACATGGGGAAAGCATCTGAGCTCACACTCAGCTGTGTTGGGAGATGGGTGCACTGCAGGAGGTCTTCACAGCTGGAATTTCTGTTTCATCTGGTGGGACTGAATCCGTGCATTTTATCCGAGCAGTAATCCAAGCCCCCAGAAGAGGCAGGCAGACAAATTCTACCAGAGAATCAAAATCTGGCTGTGTGTGGAGAGTTGGCTCTGGCTTGAGTTACCTCTATGAACACAAGTGCATGTTTCAAACTCTGCAAGCACATATGGTATTGGTTGGCAATTGGGCATCCCCTGACAAGGTTATTTGTCTTCAGAGTCAACAAATACAGAATGATCAATCTTTGTCCAGGTAAAGAACAAATATATTGAAGTTCCTTATTTAATATTATTTACTTTATTTATCATTCATGAAAGTCTAATCACACAATCATTTAATAAAATAATATTGAAAGACTCAGCAAAATCTCAGCAAGAGATTTTTTTCCCTGTCCTTTGATTAAAATAACTTCCAGGCCAAGCATAAACCCACTAAAGAAAATGGAAAACATTCATCCTGTTCACTTTACTATTAGCACAGGATTGTTTTGCCTTTTGTTTCCTCAGTGTCTTGTCTAGTCCAGGCTCCAGTGTTCTTGACTATAAGACTTCTGAAATAATTTAGCAATAAAATAGATAGGGCTGTTAAAATTTTCTCTTTGATATGTATTGGCATTTGTCAGACATTTTACTCTTCTCTTATTAACAAGAAGTGAATAAATATAAAGCTCAACCAAGTTTTTCTTTGCAGGGCTTTTTAAATTTTATACAATGAAAATAAAAAATTTTTTGAAAAGTCATACTAAAATTAGGATTTGGTTATGATCATGATAGATAAAATGTAACTAGTTGCATTTACAACCTTTGAGTTAATGTCCTGTCTAATCATATTTTTGTGTCCTTTTTCTCACATTTCTTTCATTGGTAAGAAGCAGCTGTCCTATAGTGCTTGCAATCAAATCTGGTATTCATAGGCATGTTTTCAAATGAAGCTGTAATAATGAGATATTTTCAATGTAGCTTTCTTTAACAAAATATTAAATGTATTTTTGCAAATTAAATCAAATATAAAGGAAATCATGATAAAGGTGAATATGTCAATAGTCACAGGTTAGCCAGTCCTGCCCTTGACTTACTGAGGGAAAGCTTTTCTGCTTTGGTAAATATTAAGAGTAGAATTTGAAAAACACTAATTATGTCCACAGCCCCTGTTGACTCTCAGAAAGGCATGACTTCCAAGGTCACTTATCCATTTTCAATTATTCCATCCTCAGTCTTTAACAGGAGACTCACATCACCATGGTGTTCAAGAAAAAAATGATGTGTCACGCATTAGGAGCTACTCTAATGACTGAAAATTCTAAATCCATTTTATTTAACTATTTAAAACCTTCCATTAAAGGACGCTTGCCTGGAATTTGGACAGGGAGATCCGAATATTCCTTGGATGGTGGGGAGAAAAAAGTGTAGCGGTTCCCTCTGATAATGAAAGCAAAAGAGCTAATCTTCCTCCAAAACACTTTTGCCTGGGCACGAAGGGAACTGTCACTGGAAAAAAAATCATAAACAAGATATGATTTAACTGTACACAGCAAATAACATATATAATGCTTTAGTAGCAAGAGCAGACTGAATGACTGCTTGTAGAAGAGAAGTGCTATTGCTGTGATCAACATCAGAGTAAAAATGAATGTTCCAGAATGGATTCCTTATTGGGTGTAAAAAACACTACCTGTCCTTCCCTCGGGAACTGTAGATTGTTTGTTTTTAAGGGAAAATCCAAAAGACAACAAAGGCAATAAAGAGGAATCCTACAACCTGCCAGCAGTGCAAACAGAGAAAGCAGGACACGGACATCACATAATGCCTCATAAGCTGACAACTGATACTGATAAATACCACCAGGCCATACCTCTGTCCTCCCATTGCTCATCCTAACCTTGCCAAAAAAAAAAAAGAATTTAGTTATAAGAACACAGAGAATCCTGTCCTGAAGTAGTGGGGAGCCAGTGACGAAGGGAAACACTGAGTTAAAAGTAGGATTTCATAAAGAAGGAATATTTATATTATAATTAGGCTGAGAAGAAAAATGAGTTATGTGAGTAGCAGGAGGCATATTTTGTCCTGTGATATTTAAATTTCATTTCACCTGTATGATGGAGGCTTATAAAACCCTGAGGTGGAAACATCTGTTGAAACAAACTGGTCCATTTCCAACTCTGCCACAAGCACCAACTCTGGCACAGGGTGGGCCACTCAATTCTCCTCTGCCTCGGCTTCCAGCTCTGAAAAATGGGTTTATAACCCCTATCTCACAGAGAAGTCGTGAGCTTGCATTTTTCAGTCAGACTGGGAACACCAAGAAAGCACAGTTGAGGTAATTGACTGATAGTTCCAAAGTGCTTTGAATGCAAATATCCAGTAACCTTGCTTTATTCGGGATTTCTTATCTTTAATTTCCCATTTACAAACATGTGGCAAGCTTTTTAGTTGCAAAAGACATTTTTTAAGGAAGCTTACAAGAGGAAGCATATCAGAAGATCTGAACATGGTGGATTTGTTTTTCTTCTTTCAGATTAACTGTGTGAAGCTTTTACCATTGAAGTTTCAAAAAGTGCAAGAAAACAAATCTAAATGCGTATTTGGCTTTAAAAGCATTCAAAAGATTAACAGCATGATCATCTTCTTCCCAACATTTTGGTGATTTTTCTTTCCATTTCTGTCTTAATCTTGTGCTTTTATCGGTTTCAATGATTTCACCTTGTGTTTGATTTCTTCCCAGGGTTCCAGAAAGAAGGAGAAAGGTGGGACCCAGAAAATCTTGCCAAGACTAATGGCAGCTCCTACCACACTGAAATGCTCCAAGGGAATATTTGCTCTTCCTCATGGATTTGCAGAGGTGGCCTCCTCTTCTTCTTCCTCCCTTTCCTTTAGTCACATACTGTTTCTCCTGGATAGGCATCATACAGACACAATAATATTTACACGACAAGATCAAGGCGTGTGGATCAAGTCCATTTCCTTTCTACAGGCTGCTGTTTTCTAAAGGATTAAACAGTCCCTTTGGATGATCTAGGACAAACTTTTAGGGGGTTAATGAAGAGGCTATGATGACTTTGATGGGATGAAAGACCATTTTAACTGTTATACTCTTTTGTGACCCTGATGCACACATGTAGGGAAAGACCAATCAGCTGTAATAATATACTTTGCCGCATGGAAGTACATTGAGTTTTCATCAAAGCTCCCCATTTTCATTGTATTTTCAAGCTCCTGAAATCTGAAGTTCTATCAATAGGCGGCACAAGTATTTAGCCTTTGATTTCAAATTGTGACGCTGCTTTTACTAAATGGAAGTACTTTTGGAACAAGCGTGTTCCTGCTCCAATAATCTCTGCAGTTGCTTGTTTCCATCAAACGCTTCCTCTGTGCTGCAGTGATTGCAGTTTCTTGCAGTCCAGGAGAATTGTTACAGGTCAGAACTAGCTCTGACATGCATGAAATTCTGACTCTTGTTTCTGCTTGTCACTAATGATCTTATTTGGTCTTTAAGATGAGGGGTCATTGTGCAATGTTGTTCCAGAAGGCTTCAGAGTAATTGGTCAAGAAATATGAATCCATCACTGTGTGTAATTGGGTGTGAACTGTCATCATCCCACAACTGGAACTTTGGCAACATCTGAAGGGATGCACTTTTACTGAAATAATCATAGCAGGATCTTGTGCCTTGGTCATGCAGCTTTTGCTAACTGAGAATACAGAAGATAATCTGACATATCTTTGCCTATTGCTCTCACAGTACTGCAAGTCTTCTCTGGCATTAAAATAATTGGATATGGTCATAGTGTTGAGTGGCCAAGTACTCCCCAAATCAAAATCACTGCACAGCAGTATGCAGAGCCATCAACATGAGAGTTTTCAAAACGGTCTCAGTGAAGGCCAAGTTGTTGTTAGTCCCATCACAGCGGGTGAATAAAAATTTGAGCTGACCAATTGCTGGAGGAAAGGGACTGCTGAGACAGGGACATTAGGTGGGAATTTGAAGTGGCTTCTTGAGCAGGTAGTGTTCCTGGTTTTCTGAGAAGTCATGATACACTCTTCCTTCTGCTATACAGATTTTAATCCATTGCTTGACCTTCTCAGGCACCCACTAGAAGTTCAGATGGTTGTCAAGCACTTAACTGCTCTATTCTGCTGTGCTGTCTGCAGAGAATTAAGGTGACTGATATGTAAACTCATATTACCCCCACTCTTTATTCCCTTTCTTTATCCCTCTTTGCCTCTGAGAGTTGCAGAGGAGGGATTGTATTTCTGAAGTATGCAGAGATCATTACATTTTTAGGTAGTTCTACCAAAAATTTAAGGAGAGAAAAGATGGGACAGAATTTGTTTTCCAAACACCTCATTATACTTTATTGGCTCTCTTCAGTCAACAGGACATGCATGAGGAAATCATGCACAAGATGACATCAGAAACAGGAACACACATTGCCTCCTAAGCCAGGAGCACTTACCAATATTTGACTTTACTTTCACCTGGCCTGTGCCTTTTTAAACGTACCTTGAAATCTTTTGTAGTGTGAATATGGACAAGTAAGTGTAGAGGCTGCCCCTTTCTCTGTATTTCTCATTATTGCTTTGGACAAAATATTTCCAAAAAAGGTCTGTCAGTGCATGGCAGGCTTCATATAATAGAGGTTTGCAAAGGATTGGCTGACGGGCTCTTAGTGCAGCACTAGCCACCAGAGCTATGATAAAGAGCTTTATCTGGGATTAAAGCCTCTGGAATTACTCATTAATTGGATTAATGAACTGTAATTCATCATGCATGTCAATCCTACTTTACTCTAGCTTCTTCTTCCACCCTCCTTGTAACATTCATCCAAGGAAGACCTCTGTTCTGGGAAAGTTCAAGAACAATGTTAAGACTTCCATGATTCATTTTAAATCCCTAATGTGATCAAAAATCCCTTTATTCCTTCCCTGAGCACCTCTGTAACTTTTCGTTATATAATATTTAGAGCATTTCTTTAAAACCCCTTATTTCAGAGCTTAGGCCTGTCTGAGGTTTTTTTTTTTAATGTTTTATTTTAGGAAATTAAAATACTGCAAGTGCTCAACTTAGATTTTGTGTGTGTGTGTGTGTTGTAATGAAGTACATTCTATTAAAATATTTACTTAAGTAGAGTCAGAAAGAGACACAGCTTAAGACTTACTGTGGTTAAAGAATCTTTGGAAAATATGGTCTACCATTTTTCCCCCCACATTTTTTTTCCCTATGTGCTGATAAATGATCTGAAATATTAGCATGGGTTTTTTTTAGCTTTTTGCCTCAGATAAGCTGTTTCATTTGCACCTTCAAAGGACACTTCATTGAATATACAGAATATACATTATTCTAGCGATGACACTCTGAAACAGTAACATTAACCCTGCTCAGCTGTCAAAAGCTGAAAAACAGATTTTGCAGATATCACTCCTCCAGAGCTGCTAATAAATTGCCTCCGAGTCTGCTTACAGAAGAATATGTGCATGGCAGGAAGTCAGAATTTGAAATGAAAATGTTTCTGAAGTTTGGAAGTTACCTAATCACACATCTTCCCATTTGCTCTGTGTGTGCCGAAGCCCCTTGGCCTGAAACTCAGAAGGGTAAGGAGCTCTCTGCTTTCATATCTTGGTGGGGAGAAAGAGATGTTTCATCTGCATATCCCAGTGACTCTCAATTTTCAGCAGCCAGCGGCTCCTGAGGGAAAGGAGCTATCTACTCCCATTATTTGCAGAGTGCAAGTCAAACATGGTCACAGAAATGGTTTAATGTACATGTACTTTCTGTACAGAGCATTTGCAAAACGGCAGGACTCGCCCTGCCTAAAAGAAGTCAGAATAGACTGAGCAGTGGAGTAAAAAGAGATTCTGCCGCTTCATATCACGGGGCTTTTCCTCTGCTCCTGGCCCCTCTGTGCTGGTGGGAGGATGCTTTGATGGAGCCTGCATCTCGCAGAGGTGCAGTGCAAAGCCCTTCTGCAGGAGAGCGGCGATGAACCAGCGCCGGCGAGATCTCACCAGCTCAACCTCTGAATGTGACTCACCTCATTAGAGCTGGATTAGGGCACCTCCAGAGAGGGCCAGACTTGGCAGAAGGACTGGAAATCAGCTGATTGCACCCAAACTCTGATATTGTAATATTCCCTGGCACCAAAGCAAGGGCCTAACTTAGCCAAGGAAGAAGAGGAGTGGGGGAAGTGATATCCAAATGACATTTTTCCATGTGCCCTTCATTAAGTCTGGAGAAATTGAGTTAATGAAATACCAGCAATATTTCTATGAGTGAATGCATTACTTAACATTATAAGAGAAATATCTTTTATAAGGAAAGGTAATATCCCTTATTAAACCAACTAATATAATTAGGAAACAGAGAGACTTTCACGTCAGAGTCCTTTGTCAGTCTGACAAGAAGAACAAAATTCAACCTAATGTAGGCCAGACACAGGAGCTCATAATTCAACCTAATTGTGTTAATCACTCAGTGGCAGAGAAGGGAGCTGGCACATCAGTGCAGGGAGGGCTGATAACAGGGGACAAGGGACCATCACCCTAGCTTGGGTGAAATATGAAGGTGCTCAGCATGGCAGAATGGGTGAGAGGAAGATTGTAATGTACTGTAAAACCAGAGCTTTTACTGATTTGTATCAACCAGTCACCTTGTAAGCTTTTAGTTCCTGGCTTGTCTTTTGAAGGTACTTTCCTGGGTGTTCTGTGAGGATCAGCTCTGAGAAATCAGAGATGGAGCATGTGCTTGGGGGAAATGCTCTTCCACTGGCAGAATAGGAACTGTGATTCATATGGCATCTCTGTCTTCCTAAAAGGACTGTTCACTCTCTTTTTCCCCTGAAAGTTTTCCTTGTTTTGTACACAGACTTGGGGTGGGATTTACACCACTGAAATTTAGCTGTTTATATGAGAAACCCATCACCCAATCTGTTAAGGAAAAAACACTCCTCCAGGGAAAAATTCATGTCACTCACCTTCAGGAGAGAGAGATACTGGATTAACATAGTGTGTTTGGCAGAAAACGCTGGATAATTCAATAGCTGTCATGTTGTTAACAGAATCCTACAATGGGGCAACGACTGAAGGAAGCCCCAGCTGGGGATGGCAACCACCGAGGTTATCCAGCCTAAGCTACTCCTGATGCTTCAGGTACATTTTTAAGATGGGTTTGATCAGCCTTTACAGGTGGTGAAACAGGTAAGAAGCTTTAACCATCTGCCTTACCTGTGTAGCCACCCGAAGTTTAGTGCAATTATTTCACTGTTAGAAAATAGGGCTTAGCAAAATATTATTAATCCCAGGAATTCACAGAGGGTGCACGAGACTGAAGCAGTTTTCTTTTAAAGAGATCAGCTTGTTATTAAAGTCTGGCACTTGTGGCTAACAGTAGGATTTGAAAGATTAAATCTAAAGGTAAGTAGGCATGGAAGACGTTTGCAATAAAAATTAGAATAATAAAAGTGAATTGGGTTGAGTGGCCAGTTGATCCTTCTGCTTTCAGGACACCTGAGAAACTTACCACTGCTCTGAGGTTTCACAACATGGGTAGAAGGCAGAAATTAACTCAGTGAGCCAGTAGGATTTCATAAGTATAAGAGGCTGCTCTATCAGTTTCAACTAGAGATATTTTGTCTTGTTTCCTTCATTGCAGATGTAAACTGGGATGGTGACAGATAGATGCCCCCGTGTCATGGACAATGAAGGCAAAAGAGAGAACCCAGGAAAATGGGAACATCAGCCTCTTGCCATGAAGGTTGCATGAAGCTGATCCCACCCATGCCAGCAGTGACTTTGTGTGTGTCCACAAAGCTGCTGACTCAAGGCTTCGGTCGCTCAAGGCAAAGCTGTCTCCCTCGACCTCAAAATTAGAGCCATTTGCATGAAGTTTAACAGGCAGAGTTCAGGCCCTGGAATACAACAAGCAAGCACTGTGTAGAGATGTCACTGCACAGATTTAACATGCCAGAGGAGCACTGTGCTGAATGGAAATTGCGTTTCTGGCCGTAATTTCCTTAGGTGAGAAACAGGGTTGCAAACCTCATGGCTTGAACCACAATGCTGGGACTTTTGAGTCCTCTCTACCAAACCCCTCATACAACCTAAGTGCCACCCTGACTATATTGAAATAAATCTCTATCTTTTTCTTTATCCAAAGCAGACTGTGGTTGTTTGGGTTTTCTCTGTTGTTTTTTTTTTAATACCACAATATGCAAGCAATATACTCTGCATCTATTGTGATCAATCTAAGTGTTCTCTAAAGCAGTCCAGCACTGATCTCATCAGGCACCTGGATCACCTCTACTCCGAGTTTTGTTCTGTGCTTCACAGAGCCATGATTCCCATTCCTAGGCATTGCTCCAAGCAAATGAAAATGTTTTACTTGTATTTTAGGATGTAGGTTGAGGCAAAAGACTGCTTTTCTGAAAAATCGCACATCTTCCACCATTATGGAGCTTTTCTTCAACAAAGCCACTTCAAATCAAACATTTTTAGATGGCTGCCACAAAAAACATCAGACTCTTCTGTTGAGTGTTAACAGTCAGTGCCTGAACCCCAGGAAACTCTGCTCAAATTATCATTTGAAATGTCAGCACTGGCTATAATGAAAATTGAATTTACAACCACTCCAAGAACCACACTTACAAAGAGTTTTTTCTGGAGTTTTGCAAATTCTGTGGTGTATGAGGGAGAAAAAAATGTTAGATGTATATAAATTAATTTCCGGAAGGACAGATTATGTTGCGTTATTATTTTATTAACACTTAATGACTGGATCACCCTACCAGGGAGTTGACAGTTTCTGCACAATTGCAAAAAATATGTGAGCCTAGCAAATAAAATCTAATACAGCACAAAATAAATTATGATATGTAGTTTTACAAAAAGGTGAATGCCACAATATTAAAGAAAAAGTTTATTACAGATAATTGCTTGCTCTGTTTATGCTGTTTCTGTAGAACTTGGATAAGCAATTTAAGTTACAGAGATTTATAACTGTTTCCCTGAAGATGTATGAAACAAAAAAAATTGCAAGCCTTTTTAATCCACCTATAAATCATTTTATACATTTAATTTCTTCTGTATACATTTCATAGGTTCATATATAAAATACAACTGAAAATTGCTACATGCTTTCAGATGAACCAGCTTTTGCATTTCTTTTCACCTCTTTATCATTACCTTATGTATTCACTTCAAGTAAAATGTATTAAAATTCCCACAGGTTACTTAATATTAAATATTTGATGGCTGTATAATTCTGCATTTAAAAACATTTTTGTAGGGATGTCAGTGGTTAGTATTGCATATGTTCCTTCTTGATAGGACTGGCAATGTGTTGATTACTTTGGGAACCAGAGGACTGGTGAGGGAGCCCCAGACAAGGCAAGGTTGGCTCTGAGGCAATTGCCAAAAACTGGAGAAGGTTCTGTGGAGACCTAAGAGACCCTTCCAGTGCCTAAAGGGGCTACAGGTGAGCTGGAGAGGGGCTTCTCACAAGGACGTGGAGTGACAGGACAAAGGGAAATGGCCTTAAACTGAAAGAGGGAAGGTTTAGGTTAGATATTATGAAGAAATTCCTCCCTGTGAGGGTGGGGAGGCCCTGGCACAGGGTGCCCAGAGAAGCTGTGGCTGCCCCATCCCTGGGAGAGTCCAAGGCTGAGTTGGATGGGGCTTGGAGCACCCTGGGATAGTGGGAGTTGTCCCTGCCCTTGGCAGGTATTTGAAACTGGATGATCCTTAAGATTCCTTCCAGCACAAAGAATTCTGTGATTCTATGATTCAGGAGGAAGCCTCGGCAGTGCTGAGACCTGGCACTCTTGGGTCAGGCCGAAGTCTTCTACATTGTCCCACATCTGATCCCTGCCCTCAAGGCCAGCCCTGGGGAGCTGGGGATGTTGTACCCACCACTCAAAGGCTCTCCTTTTCAAATCCATTTTCTCCCTGTGCAATGTACAGCAAAATCCCTCATTTCCTAGCAAGATTTAATTGCAAGCCAGAGGCAGCAGCAAGGCTCTGTCTCCTCCCTGCCCTTGGTAGCTCTGTGATGCCTCCTCCCCTCTCCTTGCCATACCCACTCTGCAGCTAACACAGGGCCAGATCCCTTTCTGCAATGTTAATGCAGGTTTCTCTATAATTTCAGTGGAAATAAGACCTTGAATTCTGAAATCTCCTAAGGAGTCTCCCAAACTTGTTAGTCCGCAGTGTGACTATGTCACTTCCAAGGTAACAACGTGACATTGTTCACTTCTAATTGTTTTGACTACTTATTCATAAGAGAGGATTATTATGCACATTTGTGCTTTGTGAGAACTGATTTCTGAAAAAAACAAGCCCACCACTGAGGAAAATATATTTAAAATGTCCTTTTAGCATTACATTTTGCAGGTAGACTGAATACATATGGGAAAAAAATGTAGGTCTATTTTATTTTCATTTGATCTAATAATAAGAATTATGACTTCATAATGTGGAGATCTGATCATTAAGCATAATTAGAATTTTAGAAAGAATTAAGGCAGGGACAAATTGTCCATTTTCCCTAGATGTTCTGTAAAGGAAGTCCAAAGAGAAAATAACTGCTAGGGAAAACTTAGCACAGCTTCTACATGTGAAAACAAGTGGGAATATCTTTTCCATTATTTATACAGAACTTCTGTTTTCACTCAACAAGGAAAAATTTAATCTTACTGTGAAAAGCCCTCGTATTGTGGCTATAGCCACAGTACTAAAGTACTGAGGAAAAGAGCATGAATTGTCCCTTGCCACTTGACTTTCAGTTCAAGTTCCATAAAGTGTCTGAGCACCTCCTTCACATTGTACCTTCTCTCACAATTGTCTTTCTCTTTTTGTAATTTTCCTTCCCTTTCAATTGTTTGTGTGCTTGTGGTTTCGGTGACGTGTGCAGTATACAAACCAAATAATGCAAGATATTCCTTCTTTCTGCGAAGGAGCCCTCCAGTTCCCCCCAGTTTGCTCCAGGACTCCATATTCCAACTGGCCCACCAGGATTTCCATTTTCTTCTACCCTCCAGTGAACTCAGAGTCCTTATAGGCTATTTAATGATTTTTCAAAAGGCTTAACAAGATTATTGTCACTAAAGTGCTTATATTTCAGAAGACTGAGAAAAAGAAATATGCAGTTTAAGCCATGGAACTTTACAAAATGATTTTGGAGGAGAATCCTCCAAACTTTGTATTTAGGTATGTGGAACATACACTTTGATGCTATGCAGCCACCATCAATGTGCTGCTACATATATTTTAAATACAACAGGGCTTCAATTATAAATTACTTACTGCCTTTTAAAATGGTAGTTGAGAAGTTCAAAGCCATTTCATTACTACTGAGAAATTTATCTGTAGGGATATTTGAATAAAAAGTACTTATTTCTTTGAGACCAAAATTGCACTATTGTGGGGCATCAGTTTGCATTTTAAAGCTGTAAATTCACAAAATTGCATTATGTTTATAGTTGTCATCAAAATATGAAAAGGAACATTAATCTTTTCAAATTTAATTTTGCCTGGATTTTAATTTCATTGCTTATTACCAGAGGGATTTATAGATTTTTTTTTTTCTTAATATCTCTGACTTCACAGAGTTTATGTTTGGGAAAAAAAAAAATCTATATGCCACATTACTAAAGAGATTTCCTAGTTGATTATTTTTCCATTTCTTTTCATAGGCAAATATTTTATTGAGCAGATGGGACTCTGATACTCCAATATCCGAGAACATATGTAAAATATAATACCCCTGGCTGCCTTGTTCACACTGGTATGAGATAAGCCTATTTTGTCCTGCAGTTCTGGAGTCTTGATTGAGACACAAGATGAGGAATGTGTGTAACACAGTAGATGTACATTTATTTGTCTCATGGCTAAATGTGGGAAGAGCAGCTGAGTTAAGAAGATGCTGCAAGGAAATGAACTTTTGGCTAGATCTCAAAATGCTGTTGTTTAACAGTTTAGGCTTGTTTTGTTTCTTAATGAAATGAAAAGAACAAACTGAGAAATGGTGAAAAATTACTTGCACTGCTCATTGCTCGCTGGGGGAGCCCCCGTGAGATTCACTGCCCATTTAGGGTGAATTTCTCATGGTGAAAATTACCACCAACATCCAGGTTCAGGGAGGAATCTCTCTTTTGCCTCTAAATCAGACACTTTTCATCACTGCCTACCCCACTTTTTTGTTGCCTGAATTTTTGTGGGCTGTATTTTAGCTCTGTCAACAGAACAGCAGCTCCTACACCATGGAATATTTTCACAGAGGGCAGCTTAGCCCTTCGTGTATTTCCTTATGGATTTTGCTTCTTTGCATTTTACTCTACAAAAGCAGGCAGCAGACCCAGTTTCCCAAGGAAATGGTTTGCTGTGTTTGCTAACCTTGGGAAAGGGAAACAGTTAATTTGGACACGCTCATTTAGATGATCTTTTTACCAGTCCTTGTGGGAAGACAGTGAATTACTTGCAGATATTAACATCTCAAAAATGCGACTGAGATGCTACTTTAATACAAGTCAGACCTTATAAATATTCCATGTGCCTGGGATTGTATATTATGTTTCTGCAATTTTCATTCTGCTGTTATCTATTTTTATTATGAGCTTTATTCCATCAGCAGCTCTGATAACTTCAGTAAAAAAGTTTATTTAGGAAAACAAATGCAGAAAGGTTTTTATTGTAGACTGTTAGGGAATTTTTGGACTGTCAGTCATTCTTATTTCTGGTTGGGATTTATTGCCTGTTTGTCACTTGTAGTCTACAGATTATACTTATCAGTAAACAAAGACCTGGGTTTTTTTATTACAGCTTATGCGTGTCAGGGATAATTTTTACTCACTTGCAACAGCAGACAAGTTAATTTCTGAATATCCAACACCTCTAGTTTGTCAGCTCGTGGCATGACATGACACCGCTGCTGCCATCTTGAGGGTTTTTCTATATTAAGTTTTATGTTAGTGTCTTATTCATGGATCTGTGACTGAAGGTACAAACGTGAGCAAACTGATGGGTGGGTTGGTTCTCACAAGTTCTTTAGGCTTAAAATGGTTTGGGGTGCAATTTAAACTCAAAATGAGGAGAAATGTGGTTGATTTCAGAGCTTCAAGAGTTCTTTTTCCATGATCAGTCTGCTAGACTCCGTGCCAGAGAGCGAAACTAAATAGAGAGATAATTCACGTCTCTTGTAAAATCTGCTCCAGGGCCTTTCTGCTTACCTGCCTCCACGGGTTAGAGCAGTCACACAGCAAGGAGGAGGCATTTGCACGGGGCCACATCCCCCATATGGGTTTCAGAGAGACTAAATAAATAATACATCCCTTACTAATGTCTCAGCAGGGTGATCTTTCACCCTTTGGCTCTGGTCTCTGGGAAGCCACTGTAGTTCCAGTTACAGTCATGCGCTTCTAATTTTTGAAAAGGTTAACACAGTTTTATCTTTAATAGCTGCTTGATCATCGCAGAAGCTAACAAGTCATGTTGGAAACATTAGTCAGGGAGACAGGGGAATATATCTGGATGTCCCACACAATTATAAGGAGAGTTATTCTCCTGCTGTTAGCACTGGACTACTGCGGCTGGTATTGAAATGACATATTTATTAGGGAAGAGTATATGAGGTTCAAGAAGTTCTGGGTGCTTGCCAGCAGTGGAGTGTTTGCCTCTCCTCTCCTCCATCTGGTCATCTGCTTGTCCAAACCATCTTGTGAAAATAGTCAGCTATTGCTGCTCCTCTTATGTTCAAGGATTTCACGTTGGCACTTTCATTGAAGGGCATCACCATGTTCTCTGCCAGAGTGATTTGATTAAACAGCAGAGTGTTGTGTTAGGTAGAGTCAAATAAAACAGTTTCTTAAAAAAAAAATTACTAAATTACTTAATTAAGCCATATAAACACTGACTGTGTTTTGTCTTTGAAAAAATGAATTCTGATACAATTTTTTTGTTCATTTAAAAAAGCAGTCTTGAAATTTCCCCCACATCTCTCTGACAATATCCAGCAGAGCTCTCTCTTTGCCAGGAATAAATAAAATCCCTGAACCTCTCCTGCTTTGGTGTTTCACTTTCTCTGGCTGGTCTGGTTAGTCAGGACCCATGCAATGACTTGGAAAATCAAAAGCTGTCACTTTTTCCCTGCTTCCCCAGCCCAGTGTTCAAGGGCAGGCTCCAGCACATCAGTGGTGCAAGGCCAGCTTTGCTTTGTTCTCACCTGATTCCCAGTGGTCAGGACACCAGACACAGAGTTGGAGGTGATGCTTGGGCACATCTGCGTGCACAGGATCCCCACAGGGAATACTCTGCTGTTCCTGACTGTCTCCTGTGTTCAGCACCTGCCTATGCTTAAAAACAAGCCTGAGTTAAGCTCTATAAATAAACTGGAAAAAAAAATTCAAATCCAAACTGCCTTGATCAAATCTGCTCCTTATATCTTCGTGCCTTGTGCATCTCTCGGTGTTACCCCTCCTGACCCCACCTGCACTGGAGGGTGCCACACTCAGAGACGTGGCTTTTGCAGCACAGCAGGGAAAACTCACCAAAATTAAAGTCAGCAGGAAATGTTGGTGTGGTCTTTGTGGCTTGGATGTTGCATAATTTGATGGCCATGCACAACTGGAAGACCCTTTTTGTGTTTTATAGAGTAGAAGCACCACTGCGGATGCTGTTTTAGCTGACCTCAGATGGATTAGAAACAATGCATTTTGCACAGTACAGATCCATGTCAGGAATATGAAACTGGAGTCGTGGGACAGGTCAAGGCCTTTCATGTGTTTTCAGCCACAAATCCACTCTCTTTCCAAAACTATAGACTAAGAAACGTTATAATTCTTCCTGTGTTTTACGTAACTCTGTGCTCTGGGAAAAAAAGTAGGTGGATGCAAATATGTTTTAAGTTGCTTTTTCAATGGAAAACAAAAACTGTATTAAGTTGGGCATCAACACATAGATCTAATGTTTTTTGGCAGTAGTTCACGACTGTAGCTTATTTCTAGTATTGTGATGTATTTCTTTCTTTGCTTTAGCTCATAAAATACTTTGCAAGGAAAGACTACAAACAAAACAATAATCCTTTTTATTGCAAATACGCTATTATATTTTTTGTATATTAAATATGACTACATATATAATAATATATGTATATATTACTAACATATTGATATCAATATCTACATGGGTAAAAAGAAATGTATATGGACATTGATATCATTATATATATATGATATCATTATATATATATATCCATATAGATATTCTTAAAAGCATTTTGTGTTTAAGAAATGAGTAGTCTAAGTCAAATGTGACTAGCAACAGCTGTTAACAAGGTTCCTCAGATAATTTTTAATAAAGAAGTCATAAAAAGAGGATCTTATTTGTAAAATTCAGTGGTTTAGTGAAAGCACAAATTGCAAGTAGGGCACAAAGAAATTATACTCAGTGCATGAAGATCGACATTTACCCACACCTAACTACATTTTATCTGAATACAGGTCAACAGTGCAGCATATTTTGTAACAATTTTCACTAAAAGTAGTATTTTAGTGGCTGTATCTGTAGCAAATTTCACACTGAACTGCTATCAGATTGCATTTAAGCCATTTTAAATTTTAAAATTGTGGCAGCCCCATCCCTGGAAGTGTTCAAAGCCAGGATAGATGGGGTTTTGAACAACCTGGTCTAGTGGAAGGTATTTCTGCCCAAGGCAGGTGTTTGGAACAAGATTAGATTTAAGTTCACTTCTATCCCAAACTATTCTATGATTCCATGATTTTAGGGGCTTGATGTTACTACTGAATGCTAATTATTTGCTGTAATTGCCTAAAGATTCCATATTACCTTTAAATGGGGAAAAGAAAAACTAATGAAGTTATACAATTAGAGTAATCATGGCTAATAATTAAATAAGGCTGAAAATGACATCTATGGAGCTGTTCTGCTGTTTTTTCATGTCCTAGTTTTAACGACTTAACTGAATATTAAGGGCAGAAGCTTAAGAGAAATTAAAAGTTCCCCAGCTAGAGCTGATGATCAGAGATTGTGCAAATTTGTTAGTTCAATACCACGAGTTGGGAGGGAAATGCTGGGGCGAGTCTGTAAAGATTCTGGGCAGCCTTTGCAGAACACCAGTTTGGCCACAACTGAGGCCAGAGAAAAGAAGATATAAGTGATTTTTTTAGCATTTTGAGCTAAAACTTATTTTTATGTTTTTGGGGTTTTTTGCTAGCTAAAGCACTCTTGATGTTTTTTTTTTATTTAGACTGTTTGCACACACATGTTTTTTAGTGTTGGATTTCTCTGCTTTTCTCTGCTGCTTAATGTAAACACTGGGCAACATCTCGGCTACTTTATCAAGAGAGTTGCGCTAAACATGAATGTGTCAAAGAAAAATTCTAAATCATTGGACAAGTAGCTTTTATTGCAGCCTCCAGTTGACTAAACTAAGAGTAAATTAGAATGCCGTGATGGAAACTTGGAGACGTGCAGTGCAGAAAACACAAAAAATGCTAAATGATGACTTTTTTTTAAATTATGGGAACTGAAGGAGGTGCAGGAAGCACTGCTTCTCACACAGGCTGGTGGACCTTCTTATCTGACCAGTAATAGTTCTTTTTCACTTTCAGCAGGGCTCTTGGAGAGTTCCATTCCATTCCAGAGGTGGATTTGTGTCCCGTGTAGTGCCTCATCAGAGAAGGTTCACCTGGTGTTTTTTGCCAGAACAAAACCAGTGTGGAGCAGCTCACGGGCTGGGAAGAGGATCTCAAAAACTCTCTAAAAACTACCAAGACTGTCATCAAAAGGGTTCCTTCAACCTGTCAGGTTAAAAAAAACAAAAACCAAAAAACCCAAACATAAGATAGGAACAAACTTCCAACAGATGTAGCTGTCATTTAAGATTAAAGCAAAAAGCCAGTGGTACAAAACCTTACGATGTGTGCAATCACCCTGTTTCTAGCAGAGCAAAAGTAGAGACCTCTCCCAAAATATTTCAGTCAAAAATAAAAGAACAAAGTACACCAAGAGTAAGTAAATCAAGGCACTGAGTAGAAGAGCTCCTCAATCTGTCCACGCATGCATCCTATAAGCACCTCAAAGCCCTGTCCTCAAGGACCAGTAATCCCTCCAAGAGATGATTTACCTTCCTTTCCACAAAATGTGCTGGAACATGAAGCCATAAATTCTCCTGCTGAAAAGAGGAAGACATACCTGTTCTGAAAGTGAGAGGAACAGGGAAGAGGAATGGTTAACAAAACCCACGGCATTGTGCCTTGCCGAGCCTGGGCAGGGAAGAGCTGCTGGAGTCCTTGGCTTGAGATCAAGTACTTAGAAAAGAAGCAGANAAAGTACACCAAGAGTAAGTAAATCAAGGCACTGAGTAGAAGAGCTCCTCAATCTGTCCACGCATGCATCCTATAAGCACCTCAAAGCCCTGTCCTCAAGGACCAGTAATCCCTCCAAGAGATGATTTACCTTCCTTTCCACAAAATGTGCTGGAACATGAAGCCATAAATTCTCCTGCTGAAAAGAGGAAGACATACCTGTTCTGAAAGTGAGAGGAACAGGGAAGAGGAATGGTTAACAAAACCCACGGCATTGTGCCTTGCCGAGCTCAAGTACTTAGAAAAGAAGCAGAGAAGGTAGTTGTTTTAGAAAAATAGCCCCATTTCAAATTAAGCAGCACCAAATTAGTGGTGCTTCCAAAAACAAACCTCCTGCTAACCTGGAAATAATCCTCCCATATTCATCTGTGCCGTGTCCGAACACCGCAGGTGTCCCCTCGGCCAAAGGACTGAATGGGACAGATAATGCCTCATGTCTCCAGAGCCTTTTCCAGCTTCTGGGATCAGACAGGATTGAGGAAATAGGCTATTTCATGCCTAAAGTGGGGATAATTGCTTTCAGGTGAAAGAAGCTTAAAGTCATAGCCAAAACCCACTATTACTCAAGTGGCGGCAAGCCACGTATATGGGTAAAAAGAAGGCATCACAGAAATGTGTCTAAACTCTTGAGTAGTTTGCTTAAGTAATAAATAAAAAAATCATAAATTTTTGGTTGCATTTATGTTTCAGAAATTATCTCTTTCCTATTCTACACAGATGGCTTCAAACCATCCTTTTGTGTTGTTTCACCTAATACCTTAAAACTTGCATACAAGGGAACTTCAATTTCAAATTACTGGTTCTGCCACACACATTAGAATTCCTTCCCAAGGGAGTGAAATCCTAGTTTTTAAGAGTCAATCCAATTATTTGCATTTTAAATATCATCTTGATTAATCACTGACAAGCTGCACAGTACAAGAAACCAGTTGAGTGAATATTTTTTAAAAGTACTATATAATCAAGCCATTTAACCAAGCATTTTATATGTCTCAGGACAAAACAAACCTCTGTCAATAAAATTACAAGGCATATCACAATCTACAACAGATGCTTTATTGAATTCTTTAAATATATTGCTCCATTAGCATCAGTTCATGTCAGTGTGGCACGTCAGGTGAAAGCTTCTTAAATGAGCACCAGATAAAGGATGGACCTGTTGCAGCAACAGATTTACTGTTATGGATTTAAGAGGTCTCCACTGTATTCACATTACTTTATTACCATTTAGCACATTCTAATTAAAAATAAAAAGACTTCTTCCCTTTGCCTTCTTCCCTTGTGCATTGAGAAGTGATTTAATTCTAAAGAGAAAGAGCAAACGGCAGATCAAAAGAAAATGTTAGACTATAAATTACCTGCTTCTCTGGACATATGGACTATTCATTAAGCACGAGGTTGAATGCTAGTTAAATTCCTTGTCTGTCAGATATGCTAATTCACCCAGGCCATTTTATACATCATGTGCGACATTCCCATGCTGTGATTTAGGGAATTGCTTCTCAAGTGGAGGCTCTGGTTCCCAGAGAGCCTCCAGCCACATCCAGACTGGTGCCACAGAGACTGGCATCACTCACAAGGCCAGGCAGGTGTCTGCTCAACCACTACCCACAAAAACCTGCAATTCACTTAATTAACACTGGATCACATCCTGAGAAGGTAAGCAATCTCAGTGGGTAAATAGCCAAAAATTTGCTAGGAATAGAAATGAGAGTTGTACAGACTTGTCTTTCTATTGGAAAAGCTTAAGTTCACCTTTATGGAAATGAAATGCTGAGCTCCCCCATCTTTCAGTGTCCACGTCTTTGAAGACAGCCTGTGAATGGCAGTGCAAGCCAGGGAAATTGCACTCAGAAACAGAGTTGCAGAAAAAAACTGCTTTGCTGACCGCCTAAAAGTCTGTTAATAGGGGAGTGGGTAGCTCGTGCTTTTCTGTACATTGGGAGGGGTTTGTGCTTAAAAATAAGCACAGAACTTCGTTGGACATACAGAGCTGTAAAGCACCTACATTATTACTACATTTTATTATTTAATTTTTTAAAATCCCGTAGTTTTTGTATTTATGCAAAATTTTCAGAGTGGTAAAATTGTCGTTACTATGAATGAAAGTCCTGAATGCTCATTGTTGCATTTTTTTTTCTTTTAAACATTGATGATTCTCAACATTCATAAAAAGAAGAGAGTTTGCACTGGATAGATCCTGGCAAAACCCTGCCAGAATCTGCTCAACCTTCTCAGCAGAGCTGAGCGAATGCAATTTAGCATTCTCCAGCAACCCTTTGCACTTCCCAGGCTTCTTCTCATCAGAGGCTTGCCAAAGTGTTTTGAACTGCTTGGTTATTTCTGACTTAGATAAACATCCTGTAGGAAATTAGATTAATACTAGTTCACAATGGGAGACCTCCATGACCCCGTTTCATTATTACTACCTGTATCATCATTCACATCATGAATAAAGATGTGGGGCACTGCTCCTGGAAATACATTATGCTGCTAAAAGGCTGCAATGTTTGAAGCTACCTTTGCCTTGCTGGAAGGGAAGAGGTGGTGTCGAGGCAGGTTGTCTGGAAGAGCTTCATATTTGCCAAAGTGAGCTGATACAGTGAACCTCCAAAAACCAAGGCTAAGAAATAGCAAATATTGCCTCAGACTAGAAATATGTTTTCTTTAGGGTCATTTATAGCTTACCTACTCTGAGGTTGAAGTTTTTCCCAGCCATTACATAGGGAGAGATTAAGGAAGCTAAAGTTTAATCACAGGCTGACACCGCACTCCAACATGGTTTTTGCTGGGTGGGTTTCCAACTCGAAGAGCATATGTCTAAAATTTATTTGGGACATTTACCTACACAGTAAAGTTACCAAAAGGAAATTCAGTTCTGTGAGAGGAGAGAATTCTTCTGTGTACGTCAAACTGCTTCAGTCATTTGGGCCATAATGAAGAACAGGTTATCCAGCTTTAACTGGGTATTCACATCAGAGAGAAGATTGCAACTACTTAGCAGGAATTTGGTTACAGAAATCAGGGTTCTCACTCTCATTTCCATGAAAAAGCACTGCTGATTAATCCTGTTGTGGCAGGAGTCACCAGGCAATTTTGTTAACAGCCTTGAAGTTATTTTTTTCTGAGAGAAGGCAAAGCAGAATTTTTGTCTGGGAAAAACACAGTATTCTTTGTTCTCCTAAAGACTGGTCCTTTGAGAGAAGTTGTCAGATAGTTGAGAACTTGTTTTTTGCATTTCATTCTCCATCTTTCAAGGAAGTTTCTGGGACAGAGTAGCTTTCTGGGAACTGAACTGTGGTTCATCGGCTAAAGTTTTCAGAAGATTGGATTATGCTTTGCCTGAATATAAACTTTTTTCTCTGATGAGATTGGTGTGGATACGTACAAAGTCAGCTAAACTCAGACTATAGCTAGACTCTGCTTCACTGATTTCTCCTCCCCGAGAGCTATTCTCTAAGGGCAATTCTAAGCACTCAAAAGTACATAACTCATTAAAATGACATTGAAAGTCTGGCCAATTACTAAGAGTAAAAATCTGAATTAAATTGTCTACTTTTGAAGATTTTTGTTTACTGACACTATGATTGCAATGGCTTTGCAATCATACCCCAAAAATGAAATTATGCATGAGTTTGTATGATATTATTTCTACATAATTCATATTGTGTCTCATTGCAGTGGGTACTGAAGATTTGCAGTGGTTGGAAAGATGAGGGGAGGACCTGGAGGTTCCCACTTCAGTTGTCAGAGCTGCTAAACTTAAAATTCAAGCTACATTTCCGTAAACATGAAATATGAGGGTCAGAAGTTATTTAAATTTATGAATAGGGAATAAAGTTCTCCCACTCTAAAACTCTCTTACCATTTGCTGTAGCTAACGATGGAATGGTTTGTGAATTTACTTTGTGACTAAAATACAGATTGAACCAATTCTGAGCTTTCAGAACATCAGAGTTAGATGACACACAGTAGTAAGTAATTGTCAATTACACAATATATCCATAAAGAAAAAAGTCATTAAATAGCAGTGAAACTGAAAATGATTTGAAAGGTATCTAAATGTTTCTAAATTTAGACCAATTAAAATAATAGACCAAGGTAAAAAATAGTGGTTAAGGAGTCTGAGGGGGGAAAAAAATGAGACTAGTGATCTAGTAGTCTGTGCTCTGTATAAATAAAGCTCTAAAGATTCAGAGACAAGATACTTTAATTGCAAATCAATAGAGGAATAAAAAGCAGATGGAAATAGCACAGGAAAGAAAACACGCCAAGGGAGTTTCAGAGTACTGATTGTACCAAGGGAGTTTCAAAAAATCGAGTGCTCACCTGCAATTTCCACTGAATTAACGAAACCTATTGATGATCAAGAACTGAGGAAGCCTTGGAAATCTGTCTGCTGCTAAATTTTGGCATGAAGCTCTAGGGACGTTGTCCCGCTGACCTCGTTCATCCAGTGATTCCACCCGTCCCTCTGCTTTCCCTTTTGACAAGGTGTGGGCGGTAAATAAGTCATAATGCTGAATCACACTTTCTGCAGTGCAACACACTCTGATCTGCTGCATTTCCTTCATCTGAAAGGGCAAAGAAAAGTGTTTATGTCTACCTTTGAGCTTGCAACTACCCTGTGAGCACACAATATCTCTAAAAATAAATGTCATTCAGAAATTACTTGTTTCCACCCTGTCCTCTGCTCCCTCAAGACCATGAGGATCCTGAGGACCCTCACCAGGTATAGGGACTGTATCCCAGCAGTGAAAACTTTCATGTTCTGAATTTATGAGCCCAGCTTCAGCAACAAAAGATTTTACTTCTATTTGTGTTTTCCATCTGCTCTTTTATCTTCAAATGTCATTTTCATGATTTTCTTCCTATGAAGAACATCATTTTTCCCATTCAGGAAAATATAGTTTTAAAAAATGTGATTGTCATTTTTTCCCACTCAGAGAAAAACAGTTTTAAAAAATGCGGTTCTAAGTGTTGATGCTTTAGAAAAACATAAACTAGCATGAGATTTATAAGATATAATTAAATGATATTTTATTGGTATACCTTAGAGCAAATTTCCCTGTATTTTCCTGACTCTTCTCTCTATTAAAATAACACAAAAATGAGGAAAAATCTACAGCATCCCCTTACAGTCATAATTTGAATTTACTGTGCTCTGGTACCCAATAGACCCATTAGTGAGTATCATTACATCCAGAGAGTGCTTATTTCAGGAAGAGCATCATATTTGATTATAAACTCTGTAATACATATAATTTTAATATGCTATATTGACCTGATTAATTGGTTCTTCCTCTTACATTGTAAGTGGTCTCATTTATTTCAGTACAGCACAAAATTAAGTTAAGGAACAAATAAAAGCGACAATGGGTCAATTTAATAGCCAGGAGGTTGCACAGCCCGCACCACTTTTCCTGCTCCACTCAAGACAGGCTGCTGTGATAATTTTAACTCTGCCTGGTTAATGATGATGTGAAATGCAGGCCAAATATTGTACACCTTGCCCATGCCAGCAATCCCACTGAACCCCAGTGTTTATAGCAGTTTCTGTACTCCATCACCCGGGTGCCATGAAATAAAGTAGGATAGTCCATTAATTTCTTTTAGTGCAGGACTGGCAAACTGAAGAGTGCACCAATTGATGTGCTGAATAGGGGGCTGGGAGGGAAGAAATGTACCTGACACTGAATCTTAACACACAGCTCAAGTGGAAATAATCATTAATCAATAAACAGCAAAATGTATTTTTCAGAGGAACATTTTCCAATAAGAAATAAGCTGCCAAAATGGCTGCCATAGGAAAGTGTTCCCATTTCAAGTGAGATATTTGTATAAACTGGCTAATAAACAAAAGAAACAAGATTACTTGGCAGCCACCTTTAGAAGAAATTTTAGGTCCATCAGGCAAAGAGATGATGTGTTACTGTGCCTATGAGTGCATCCCTGCCTTAGAATTTCCTTTGCTTTCATTTGATGGGCTAATTAACTCCCATTTATGTTTAAGTAAATGATTCTTCACAACATTCTCTGACTTAGTTCTTATTGAATAAACATAAACAAAATTTATGGATAACTCTAAGCCCAAGTTCCTTGAACTGCTGAGAGGACTATCTTGAGACTTCAGCCTTCAATTTCTAGCTTCTTAAAAAGTCCACAGTAAGTAATGGTGCTCAGTATATCAGGCTGGTACTGCCTCTGCACATTAGCATTGCTTAGATGGTGTCCATAATTCTTGAAATGCTGAAACCCACAGTAAAAACAAATACCATCATGAGGCTTTTCTCCCTCAATAAAAATGTTTCCTTGCATGGAGACCTATCAGCCTGTATCAAAAGAACTTGCCTAACTAAATAGTCATTTGCTCAACAAATTATGGGGAGAAGAAAGGAGCAGAAAGGCATGAGTTTCAGTGGGCTAAGCTGCTTGTCTAGCTTTATTTCCTCTGCCATCCTAAGAAAACGTAAGCCCAAAGGTGGGTCATGCATAAATTGACACGGGAACTTGCACCTTCGTATTATTATTATTATTTTCTCAGCCTGGAGAGGAGGAGGCTCTGGGGAGACCACATCGTGGGATTTCAGTGCTTACAGGGGGTTTGCTAAAAAGGAGAAGGACTTTTTACATGGGCAGATAGTGACAGGACAAGAGGGAATAATTTTAAGCCTAAAGAGGAGAGATTTAGACTAAAAATTAGGAAGAAACTCTCCCTGTGAGGGTGGGGAGGCCCTGGCACAGGTTGCCTTAAGAAGCTGTGGCTGCCCCATCCCTGGAAGTGTCCAAGGCCAGGTTGGAGGGGCTTGGAGCACCCTGGGATAGTGGGAGGTGTCCCTGCCCATGGCAGGGGTGGGACTGAATGAGCTTTAAGGTCTCTTCCAAACCAAACCAAACCATTATTTGATTCTCTGACAATCGAATGAGGCAATTTGGCATTTCAAAAATATCAACAGGAGTGAAGTTTACTAACATCCCTGGAAATGCTCATTTTCAGATCTTTAGGCAAGGGCATAAAAATTAATATTTATACAATAATGATAATAATGATGATTTAATTTTGCATTGGTAGTATCTAGTAATCACATAGTGCCCTCACCTTGGGCCAAATTAGGACAAGAAAAGTGAATGTGGACTTGACTCATGGGCATTGCTGATGTAAGAAATCTGCTTAAGAAACAAAAGCAGGCAGGTATTTAAAAGAAACAAGCAGGCAAACAAAAATACATTTTCACTTAGAAAACGAATTTTAAAGAGAAATGGGAAACAGGCACTGTAAGAACTTTTGTTCTTAGTAGATAGGCAGGCATTCTTAGAGAATATCCAGAGGACAAGGGCATTAAAATAAAAATGGAATAACTCAATGAAAAGAACAAAACATTCCAAGAGCACTGGAGTGGATGTTTTACATAATGAAGAATTCAAAGGAAAAGGAGGAAAATAATGAATTTTAAATACTGTTTTCAGTAGTACCTATCTCTCAGTCTCTAATCAAAAATGAAAGCCTTTGTACAGAGCACAGCAATTGCAGTTATCAAATACAGTGTGCAAGTTTATTTCTTTGGATTTTTTCTTGTTTCTTCTTGTTTCTTTTGTTCTTTCCTAATTACTCCATTTTTGCTTTTTCTCTCTTCCTTGCTTGCTTCTCCCTCACGTGCACTCTATCCCTTTTCTTTTAACTTTTCAGTGTTTGTTCTTATTTTCATTAAGTTTTTCTAGAAAACCTTAACAAATATTTGAAGTGAATGATGTGAGAAGCACTGTCGTTGATTTCTGTAACACAACCACTTTCTAAAAGTGTGTCTGACTGTGAACAATTATATATAGGTCCCAAGTAGGCACCACAACCCCAATGGAACAATAGGGCTTTTTACCTGTTGAACTATATTTTGTAGACACAAGGACATCTCCCAGGGGAAACACGTACCAAAGTCCTTTGTCATCAGAGTTCTGACAAGATAAAATACGAAATTAGGTAGGTGGAAATCAGTGGTTTGTAGCTGGGTTCCATTTCCTGAGACTGAAGACCCCTTAACAGAGTTTATGTTGGCGTCACCCTCACCACCAGTGGCATTACACAGGAGATGTGTAATAACATAAACAAGCCCTTACCAGCAATGATACCAGTCATTTCAACATAAAACAGAGAGCACAGAGCCCTACAGCAAAAAGTCTGGGTAGCTTTAAATCATTTTTTTTCAGAGCCTTTTAGCTTGTTTCTCTCTCTCTCTCTCTCTGTCGTTATATATATTTTTTTTTTTAAGATTACATAATTTATCATCAGAAACAGCTGGGAATGAAATTGCCTATATTAGAAATAAAATGATAAGTAAGGCAAGTAAAGCAGAGATCATTGGTTTGTTTTATCCCTGGAACTTACCAAAAACATAAAAAGAAAAAGAACTTTCAAATGTCTATCATTGCCCATTTTAGCTAAGCAAAACACAAGAAAACTGTGGGTAGAAGCAGGAAAACTGCTGTAGAATAATTTACAGTGTAAAGAAACACATGCACATCTCGCTGTTCTCGCTTTTCCAACTGATACCAAGCTCTGTGAAATAACACATCTTGCCAGACAGATATGAATGTCATCACCCCCACAAGATTTTCTGTAGAAGGCAACCTAGAATGCTGCAGCAATCGTACACAAAACAGTTTCTGTTCTCTGCCATTATCAAGGCAGAAGAGTTTTTTGATATACACACTTGAGTTCCTCACAACATCGCTGAACTTGTTAACTTAATAAATATCTGTGAGGCAATCTGAAGCCTTCAAAATTATTAATGCCCATTGACAAAATTTCCATTTCAAGTGAAACCTCAGAGATATTTTAAGAGACTGATACATAGAGCTTTTAAAAGGCACTGCTGAAGACTAATTGTCCTCTGTCATGTCTGCAGCTTCTAAGTTTTTCCAAGCTGTTCATTTTCATGGAGAGACACATTAGACAGAAAATTAAAGGGTTTAGATTGAGCATGAAGACTGTAAGATTACAAATAATAAACCAAATGTGAGTGCCTGAATAAACCAAATTATTGAGATTTTCAGGCTCACCTACAAGACTATTTCTTTTATTACTAGTTCTAGCACTTCTAATAATTCAGGGTTTTACTGGAAAGAAAAGAAATCCATTCCTTCAAAACAAACTTATTGTAGAATTAACATAAAATGGAGCTTAAATGTTTGTTTTTCAGCAAGATGCCTGGTAAGATACATTTTTACTAGAAAAGCATAACTCTGTGTCTTCCTCCAGTAGGGAAAGACAAGAAAAAAGTAAAAAGATATTGTTTTAGTATTTCCTCAGGAGGTCTCCTCTTTTCTGTTTCTTTGATGATATCCAAAGTCCCCAAAAGAGAATCACTTATGACAGAAAAGAAGAAAAAACTAGAACCTGTTGTATTTCAGCTTCTGTGGACTACACTTTAAGTAGAAGTTGCCTCTTTTTCACCCAGGAATCATTTTCTCTTGGTTATCAACACTGAAAATTTTACTTGTTTAGGAAAGACATGATTGGTTTTGACAGGTCATAGCCAAGGATGCACCAAATTGTGTGCAGCTGTCGGGCTCTCTGCTCTGATTCCTGTCCCAGAACATTAAATCTCTGTTTTCCAGCAGGTCAGGAGCCGTCGTCTTCTCCCGAGGAGATCAATTTCCTCGAGGCCAGGAAACGAACGGATGAAGACGCTGCTGTGCCAAAAATCGTTGTTGGACACCGGTAGTTCACACGAGCAAGAGGAAAGAAGCCAGCGAGTGATCCCTACAGTTAATCTCCACACACACACAGATGGGCCTGAGCAAGAGAAAGTGCCACAGAGAGCAGAGCCGTAAAGGCCTATCAGAAAGAAAAACGCTCCTGATGGAAGGTGATCTTTCACCATCAGGTCATTGGTTCAAACCCATTCAAAAACTGTGAGATTAAGCAAGGTTAAAGGATTGAAGTTACTGGGAGCCCAAGGCTTTAAGACTTTCCTTGTCCTCTCTGTGTACTTAAAAGGAAAAGATAAATACGCAGCAATACCTAAGAGTACCTGCCACAAATTTAAATGAAACATGAATGTCCTTTGAAAACTTCAGAAAAATAGAGCTAATGCATTTCTTGTATGCTCCTACTGCTAGTGGTAAATATGGCCACATTGCCACAGAAAGTAAGGGAGATAAAAGTTGAGTGGGAAAATGAACACTGCTGATAATAATAATAAAATGGAGAAACTGGTGGTAATGATAAATAAAAATTATGTGATATTGATGCATGTTTCAGAAGGTGATCTGAGAAGTGAGTAGATGGGGGAGTTGTAGATGTACATCAAATAAAAATTGGTGATGTAAACATAATGTATACTGTTTGGAACTTAGATCGGAGTAGAGAGGATTAACAGGGATTTCCTATCAAAAATGCTAGCCTAAGAAACATTAGCACCTTTCAGATATGCCACTGAGCATGAAAAACACCTGCACAGGTACCCTCTTAAAATGTTTTATTTACAGGAAATCCTAGGAAATTTAACTATGGGCTCTTTCTCTTCTACTCAGTCAACATTTACATTATCTGAAAATTTCGAAATAGCTTTGGTTGTGGAGCAGGTTATAATATTGTCTTTTCAAGAGACTGAAATTGCTACATTTTCTGTATTGCTGAGATTGACTTTTAGTGAAATTATTACTGCAGCACCTTTATTATCTCAGGGAAATTTTCAATATGTCCTTGACTTGCATAAACTGCATAACGTCTATGAACTGCATCAGTGTGGGCAGCACAGGTCATGGCACATATCTTAAGAAGGAAGTAAGGTCCCTGATTATAGTTAAATATCTGCATCTACATGAACGGGAAACAGGGATTATACTGACCTTTATTTTGGTGCTTTTGGAAATTACGCTTTTTATGGTGTTTATTATTGTTGCCACTTAGTTGTTTGGGAGAGGAATGAGATGAAAACCCCCTCACATGTCAGATGTTAGCAAATTGATTAATGTACTTCTGGAAGGCATACAGTTGATGTAGGGACTTGTGCATAATGTTTCTTAAGCTCTTTTCTCTTCCTAAAGTGAAATAATATGTGCTCCCCACATGCAACAATCAATTTCACAATTCACCATGTCAAAAAAATTTTAATGTAGACTTCTCTCTTCACACCCCCCCCCATTTGCATGAGGTTTTAATGTTGAATCTAGAGTTTTGAAGCATGGCTTACTGGATAGATGACAAAACCCAGCATGGTAATTAGCACAGACAAGTCTAAGGGAGCAGAATCCAGCTTTCCTGGCAGCACAGTGAGCGCTATGCCCTGATGGATCCATTTTCTCGTTTGCTTGCAAAAACAACTGCACCATTTCCTCATGCTGAGTCTCAGTTAGAATTCAGGAGCAAACGGGGAGAAGTCATTGACAAGTTTTTTCCAGCACAGAAAGTTAACTTAATTTGCTAGTAGATTGTTTTTCATGCAACAGCACCATGGCATCTGACATGGGGTGCTTTCTTCTGAGACCTAAATTGTTTTCACCAATTCTTGCACCACCATTTGCTTCCCTTTCCTTAATGGTTCAGTTAACAAATTAAATAGAGGAAAACACTCTCATATCCCTTTAAAATTCCAGGAATAATTAACCTCTAAAATAAACTTTTGCTGTACTTTGGAGGAATCATTAAGCAATAATGGAAACAATAGACTTTTTAATTAAACTTCACTGGAGAGGCAATTCTGGTATTTGCTGAGCTTGTCAGATGCTTTGATAGCATTTCCCAGTTTTGCTGGCATTTTGCTACTTTTTCTCCCTGACCCTTACTGAACTCTAGCTTTATTTTGGGAATCTTGATGTTGACAAAGATGTTCCCAGCAAACTGAATCTTCACCTCACTTGCAGACATTTTCTGGCTGCCAGTGTCACCTTGTGCACTCCACGTGTGTGTTGCAGGCTGCCTTTCCTAGCCCAAGGTGGCGGAGCAGGTTGCAGAGAAGGAAACATCCATCCTGTAAATTTGGTCATCAACTCTCTGTTCGTATTTTCTCATGAACCACCTGAAGTCCTGACTTCTCCAGGAGCAAGACAGATTTCTGGAGGTGTTTCTACTCCATTTAAAAGGGATTGTCCCTTGATTTTTGAACCACCATTACTGACCACCTCAACCTCTGTTCACGGACTTATAGGTATAAAATAGTCCTTTGAGGGAATCAACTTATGAAGGATCTGCCGGGGGAAGGACAAGGAGAAGAAATCCCGATATCAGCAACTCCAGGTTTTATCTCCTTTTGCATAGTGTCTACAAGAGCAAAGAAAAGCATAGAGTAAGGAGTGGGTGAAAGAGGTGGAGCAGTAAATTAAGATTTCAGAAGCAACGGGGCAGGATGAGTTTGTGAAGTCTGTGTTAGACAAGTGTCATGCTTGAAATGTGTGAAAGAAACTTGCTAGACAAGGACAGACACAGAAGAGTGGTCAGAGATGGGCCTATATTTAGATGTTAGTGAGGGTGGTAAGGCATTAATGGGTTTTCAAAGTCTCAGAGAAAAATGGGTATTAGGAAACAAGTGCAGCTCGTACATAATAACCCCCCCCAATCCCCAGAGAGAAAATAAAGAGAATTTACCTTCCACAGTGACTTTCAGTACAGCAGAAAAAAAATCTGCTGCCAAACCATGTCATGTTCCAATATCTGCAAAGACACAACGATGAAGGCACTAGTACAAGTCTCTGTTAGTGGCACAGCTCTCCTAAAAATGCTGCTGAGGGTTTTTTGAAGTCTTGGGTAGGCAAGTCCAGAGGTAAAGTCAGAAACAAAGGAGACTGCAACAATTGGACCTTCTCCCCCAATTCAGTAACAGTGTAAGAAAAAGCCTTATAAACTCCATGTGGAGAAGTGGAAACCTGGGTTAGACAGGTATATCAAGTTACTGTCAAGAACGGATCTTAGGAAAATACTAAAAATTGTACTAGGAGACTATTTTCAAAAGGGAGTTATAAATAATCAACAATTGTCTAGTTGTGAAGGAAGTCTTGAGTGCGAAAAATCCAAAGGAAAAAACTTTTATTATGTTATGAAAACTAGTCCTTTAAGATCAACATCTATTTCAGCTCTTATAACTCTTGTGTGCAGTTATCCAAAAAATTTCAGTTGCAATTTGTCCTTTGCACCTATGGTAAAAATTTAAAATAAACTTGTTTCATCCATCTTCTACCACCTGTTTAAAGAATGGCATTCAGTTCTGATATAATAAATGTAAAGCATATAAATAATATGTTTGGGGTTTTAAAATTTCATTTAGGAAGAAATAATTTTTTACTTGAAAATTACAGTTTTCAAGCACCAGGAGCTTAAATTTCTGACCAGGTGGTTTTAATGAGAGTCACACTGGACTACTGCCAGGCATTGCATGAAAAATATCCTCTTAAGTGTCTTCATTATAATTATGAAAACAGTGCAGTTCAGCTAAATCTAAAAAACTTATCCCTAAGTAATCTTGCCATGACTTTTCATTATGGTGCATTAGTTTAAAGCACACATTGAACCCAGGCCAAATCAATACTTGATTTAAAGAGGAAGAATGGAAAGTTTTGTAAAAGTCTGGAGATGTCAGTGTCTGTACATGTATTTTTTTCCCAAGAAACATGCATTGCAATAACAATTTCTACCCTCAGCTCTGTGTCTTAGAAAACATTTGGCTGGCATGTTCTAAAGGCACAAACCCCAAGCCTGATACAGAATGCCTTACATACAGACTGGAAATCCAGCTGAGACCCACAACTGTGTGAGGGACATTTGAATTACAGAATAAATAGGTGGCCATTTTCTGACTGACCAGCTCTTTTCTCAACTCGTGTAATTCGAGAAGTGCCGAGTTCTCCCTTCCAAATCTTCCATCATCCAGAGCACACCCAGCAGAGTCTGATCTAATCCTTCCAGGAGTTAATTTCCTTTGAGTTCAGCAAAATGTTCAAGACTCTCTATTTTAATCTTTTGTCTATTATATGAGCTTTTAGAATGGGTTCCAGAGGGTATAGCAGAAGTTTTTACATTATGTGTTTTTATTGTTTATTCTTATCTATATGAAATCTCAGTCAAATATTTTATTTTATTTTAAAATCTTATTTTTATGCCTTTTCCAGTAATATTAACAAATATTAACATTATGTTAAAGCATAACTAAAATATTAGCGTTACATACATGTTAAATATCTGGATGATTTTTAGTTTGAACTTCACCTTCAGCTTTTGCTGTTTAACAGTCATCTATACATGGGAACTGGAGGACCATTTAATTTCTCTTCCTAATTTCTCCCTTACACATTTCCTGCTTCACATTCTGTGGCTTTTTGGGGGAAAATTCTCCTTTCTGGACACATGTGTTACAGTGCTGTGGCCATGGAAACTGGAGTCCCAAACAGGAAAGAAAAGCAGAATTGGAGTTTTTGTCTCCTCCAAGACCTAACACTATGTCCCAAATTATCTTCCGCACTTTCCTTCTCTTCCAGATAATTGTTTGCTTCAAACTATTTATTTTTCTCTTGAAATGGTTTCATTTTCATCTTAGTTTTCAACTATTTTCAAAGGTATAAAGATTGATTACATTCTCTCCCTTTCTTCTTAGCTGCCATTTGTCACTGTTGTGAAAAACATCAGAATGAAGGCTACTTCTATTAAATGGGAAACACTATAATTCCCATGCAATTTGTCCTTGTATAAGGAATAAAAAAAAAAAAAGGAAAAAAAAAGAAATAGCCTTTCCTCCATGGCAAGATTTGATTTCCCCACATAAATCTACACCTTCACATATCCCACCCACACTTCATTTCATACATGCTGCCGACTTAGTGAAATGTCACGGACTGCAAGCAAATATTTTAGAAACAATTGCATTTATCTTGTGAATGGCACCCTCTGATTAGCTTCCTTACAATCAATCACACTGATACCCGATACACAAAACCTCAATTATGCCTCTGTAAGAGCAATTAGATGGAGACCTTAAAAGAACAGATTAAAAGGTTTGAATACTTGGAGAGAGTAATTTAAAAATATTAAAAGGAAATTACTTTTTAATTTTATGTATTCATCTATTTGTAAGTTAATGAAATTAATGAGGCAAGAAATGAAATGGAAATTCCACAACTTTGCATTTCTATAGTTAGTTTGTTTGCCAGGAGCAAGCACAGAAAACCATATTTACTACCATTCTGCAGCTAAAAATAATAAATAGTCTAATTGCAAGAGTAATTCTATTACATATTTTGCCTCTTTTATCTCATATAATCAACAAATATCCTAAATATGTCTTTGAAGGATTCTCGGCTGACCAGGATGAGGCTGAAATGCTACTGCAAATGTGTATAAAGTGTCCCTGGAAAAATCAAGCATTTCTATTAAGATTGTTTTTTTCCCTTCTGCAAACAATATCTGCTCAGCTCTCCATGTCAACCTAACTTTGAAATGAATCATTTGAGGAACTGAAAGCTGTGGCCTAAGAACTGTGGAAAAAGCAGTTTTCAGAAGATATGTGTGTACTTGAAATGTTTTCTTCCTGCTACAGATGGAGAGAGATTTGCTTGTTTCTTTCGTCTTAGCTTGGAAAAATCAACACAATCAAAATAAATATAAGAAATGGGCTGAAATTGAACCTGCAGTTTCTTTGCAATCATTGAACATCCATAAATTTTGATCAAGCACCCAAGCTAAGGATGAATTCCAATGATTGATTATCCCAGGAACTCTAAAAAGATAGTTGGGCAGCATCTCCTGCTGCTGCTATCTTCTATGGTTGGTTCTTGGTAGGCTGCCATCCTTAATCCTTTTCCTTATAAAAATATCATAATTCACCATCCCAACTCTGGGACAGACTAATACATACAAAGAATTAATATTTAGGGTCTTAGGTTGGGTTTATAGGCAGTTTTGCTGTAGGCAGGATCACACCTCTGGGTTAGGGTGGGCTATCAAGGAGATAGGAAGTTTCAAAAATGCAGTGGCTGATATTTTTTTGTTGTTTAGGCCCTCAAATCCATCATCAGGGGGTGCAGGCACAGAGCAAGGGAATAAAAAACGACAGTGCTGAAATAAACTAGAAACAGGAACCACTTCTCATGCAAATTCTCCTCACAAACATTAGGAAGGTCATTCAATAAAGCCTTACTCAAATAAGTACTAATATTTGATAAAGGTCTGAGCCTCCCCATCCTGCCACTGGGCAACACTGAAACGTAATTAACACATATATGTTAGTAATCGTAGAATGTGATTCAGAAGTGGAGAAAGATCAGATTCTTCAGCAATCTTCAAGCTTTCAAGTTCCTTTCCTGAAGAATTTGGAAGAAAAAGCAAGTCTGACATTATTGCTCATGAAATTGGTAGGAGTCACTTGGTTGAGTCCTAAGCTTCTTTGAGAACATCCTTAGAAGGATCAAAAATGGGAACATGCAAAACATCAAAATCTGAATGATTACATCTAAAGTACAACAGTCAGTACAAACATTCAAAGAAAGTGACATCAGCAGACTTTAGGTCTTGTGAGGAACAAAGTGATAAGATAACTTTTGAGAAAAGTAGGAAAAAATACATCATCAGGGCTCAAGCTAATATAACACCAACTTAGAACATATTTTACTTTTACTGGAAGCTATGAAACACTTAATTAAAAAGATCATGTTCACAAGAAGCCTTTTTATTTGTTATATCTAATTACAAACAATTGCTGTAGTATTAAACAGGTAATATACCAAAAATGTCATTTATTGTTATGAGATTCTATGTAGTTTAAAGCTCTGTTTAATAATAACAACAATGGTGATAATAACAATAATGGACAAATTATTAGCAGGAAGCTTAGAGATCGTTCTCCCTCTTGTTCTGCCCAGAAAGAATCCTCCTGGCAATTTTGGGTCTCTAATTGGACTTATAGGACCCAGACAAATAGACAGTCACTAAGGTGCAGAATTTGCCCCACCCCATCAAATATTAATGTTTCCAAGCTTCTCTATATCTCTTGTCCTTGATCCTTCATCCTTGGAGAGCAGGATGCAGCACAGGAGGTTGCAGGGCTGTCCTTAAGATACAATCCTTAGGATCCAAGTCTGGGAGCTTTACACTGATATCCTTCTTTAAGATGATTCTTTAAATCATATTTTTTAAAGTAAAGTAACTCCTCTAAAATGAATGGCTGGACACACAGCACTTCAAAAGAAGCAGACATCTGGCTCTAGATGCTTATTTGTTGTTCTTTGCTTTGGCTGGGTAACAAAGGCATCAATCTGGATCTGACAGTAAAACTTCTAGATATTTAATTTCCTAACTTTCCCCATGACCTTTAGACCTTGATCCTAGTCCTTCCTGCATCCCATTTCTCTTCTGCCAAGCAGGGATCCACAATCTCACCTGCGAGTTTCCTTCTTTTTTCGCTGTTCTATGTCCCACTGCAATTTTGACCAGGAAAGTGGCCCTTTCAGTTCTGATGGTGCTCCACGTTCCTGACTGGTCATCAAGATTTAGCAATTTCCCATCATTTCTAGACAAAATTATCTAATGGCAAACTGCACAGAACTCAGATATACCAACACGTCAAATTAATGAACAATTTTAGACTTCTACCCAAAATTCATAATTTCTGCATAAACAGATTCCTAGAGCCATCCCTGTTAAGTCAACTGTGAATCTATGTGGGTAAGTGCAAATGCTTATGTAAGTAAAATAAACAAATAAAGTAGCAGATGACATCATATCTTCAGTAACACTAAAATAAATCTTCGAAGTAGAAATTAGATTCATTACAAATTTGTGTGAAGACAGAATTTGGCCCAAGATGTTCAAGAACCTTTAAGCATATTGACAGTGCACAGCATTGCCATAGTTCATTTCCCTATTTGCAGCAGTCCACTGGCCACAACGAAAACTTCAGGCCCTGCTATGCAATTAACTTGACTTTGAGAGGGTTTGGACCAAATTGAGTCAGCTGCAAGTTACAAAAATTTCTGCTGAAAGAAATCTGTTATTGTGTATTTGATTCTAGTTTTGAAGGACATGCCCTTTCAAAGTTTAAATCTAGCCAAGTTTTTATTTTCTTTATGATCTTTACATTATTTTTGCAGAGAGAGGTTTTGTTTTCAGTGCCTGTAAGCCAATACAATATCTCACCTACCCAAATTGTTATACATAAAGTCATGCTGTCTTCTTTGATGTTTTCTCATTGAAATTGGCATCATTGATATTAAATAGATTGGCATCTACATGAATTTAGGTGCATCAGTGAATCCTAAAGTATTTATTATTATTGTCTTTCTCATTGCTCTATTGTGTTTTTCTTGGCAGCAGCTTTCTCACCTCTGCCCACATCATTGTCTGATACCATGACTCACCAAGAAGTGCTGGTCTGTACAGTCACTGACTCATAAATATTATAAACACTCTGTCATTGCACCCTGAGAATACAAAAATAATGATATCAAAGTGTATTTCTATTAGTCATGCAGTTACTTCTATGGAACCACAAATACATCTTTTTTTTCAAGGAAAAAAATTGATCTTTTTGGCAGAGTTTGATTTCCAGAGAAAGAATTCACTATATATCTCCAATTCTGCTTGTTCTTCATTTGCTTCATGGATGATTATATTCAGATTATGGATATTGTAATGACTGAATCTTTATTTCAATGACAATTTGAGATGGAACTATCTGAATTTGCTCAACAGAAAATAAATTCATAGTAAATAACAAAGTACCTTTGTCTTACAAAACAAACTAAATAATGGATTAAAACTTAATTGAGAAGAAGTATGGAATATTTTCAAAATGTTAATTTAGAAAATTGGATGCTCACATTTGTTTCCTGCATTTCAGGTTGATCTGCGAGTGGAATCACTTGTCAACCAAAGCAGCAAAGAGAAGGAATAAATGTTATAGAAATAGTTACAGTAAATCCAAGAAAAATATTTATTTTTCTCTTTTAAAATATTTAATAATACTGAGATAAACCCATGTCAATTCCTGCTTTTGTGTTTTCCAATATATTGTCAATTTTTGCAGTGTAATCTTAGCTCCGCTAAAGTCCACAGTAAAAAATAAAAATCCCTCACTAGACAAATACAAGCACATTGTGAAAAAATGTGTTACTCTGAAAATGGAGACCTTGACAACAGAACACACTCTTCCTTTTGTCCTGCTTTAGCATTTTCACCTCTGTGAGCCCCCAGAAACCTTCAGTTTATTTTTCATGGAAATCATGAACACATTTCTTTCTTTTTTCTTTTAACCATCCATCAGTGCAGAAGACAACTCTTCCTTTCTTATTCGCAAGGCAGAGCTTTAGAGACATTATTTTCCCAAAAAAACCCCATAATATAGGCAGCAGCAGCCAATAACTGTTGTCATGATCTCCACATTCTACTCTAAAATATTGCAATCATTGGAATAAATGCTGGAGCTGGAAAAGTCCTACATTCATAATCCCCTCAATAAGACTAAGATTTCTTTAGTGGTCCCTGCCAATAAGACACGACATTTATTTTGGCCAGGATTCATTGTGTGTTGACAAGGGAATGAGCAAAGTCCTAACCCACTTTACACAGGCCATGAAATATTCCTATCAAAGGGTTGCACTGCTAAACTAAGACTGACTTTAAGAGGTGAAGAATGCTGTATAAGCATGATTCCTTGGAGCAATTATATCCTTCAAAAGGCAACCGTGTAACAGGATTTAAGCTAGAATAAGGAATAAAAGACCTACATTCTTGGGTCACATATGAGATAAAGCTCAAATTCTGCATTTTTAATTTTTCTCCCAAGAAATGATGTGAAGAATATTGACTTTATTCAACTGCCAGAACTAAAGCTTTCCAAGCTAATACACTGCTTCCTTTGATCCTACCTTGGCGCAGACACAATGTGCCTCATTGTAATCTGAATCCTCTCTGTTGTTTTCCGTTTAACATCAGGCACTTTAAGAGAAGAATAAAAGTCCCTGTTCCATCCAGGTCTCCAAAACCTCTTCTCTGCATCTTTTTGCTTTACCTCTGAAGCTGGTGGATCTTGCAACTGTAAAATTCCATCTACAATTTTCCTGTGATTTCTGAAAGCTTCCCTGTCCCACAGCTCCTGTAATTCACAAACGTGTTGTGAAATACTCTCTATCCTTACCTTGTGGAAAACATCAAATATATACAAGTATTAAATACTTCCAGTTCTCCATCACATCAAGATGGTTGAGTTGAGGTTGCTGCCATGAACTCAGGCCCTCAGATTACTCACCCTGACTACCAAGAAGTCAAGCTTTAAATCTAAGGTCGCCATCACTGACTACAGGTAGGATTTGTGGCTGAGCCTCTCTATATCAATGAATCATCATTGCTCTTCTGAGACAAGCTGGGGTTTGCAAAATCACCTGGCTGCCCTTCACTGTCACATTTTCAAAAATATTCATAGATTTCCTCCATACAGTCATTAAATATTGCCCAGGCTCTTGATCCACCTGTGACACAGCAGAGTCCAGTTCTGCACACAGAGCAATGTCACGGTGCCCAGTAAGGGGTGTTTTTACAAAACAGATCCCACAAAAAAGAAGTCCATCCCTACATGTGGCCCCTTCAGGTAGCACAAGAATGTTTTGTGATTATGAATCCTTGGTGCCATCTATCTGTTGCTACAGCAGAATCATAGAATCACAGGATGGTTTGGGTTGCAAAGGACCTTAAAGACCATCCAGTTCCAACCCCCTGCCATAGGCAGGGACACCTTCCACTACACCAGGCTGCTAAAAGTGTCATTACGTCTGTCATTGCATCTTGTCAGAAAATCTGTTCACTGTTCCTCGTTAAGTTTTGATTACGCTTTTAGATATTATGGGCTCAGGTTTTACTGACTACCTTGAAAGAAAACTCTACAATTTTTAATTTGTTTTTGTTTACATTTCACTGCCACAATTTCAGGGAGGGTGGACATATCTGGATTGTGGAGGAATCCTTGCACAGCTGAGAATTTAACAATTTGACAGTGCAAACCAAATATTTTCTGAGTGCAACAGCACTGCACATTCTTGCCTCACTTGTTCGGAGGAATATAAACGAGCGGGTCAGATGGAAATCTTTATTCTTGCTTTTTTAAATATGTACTAATGAAGCAATTGTCAGAAGGCTGAGTCATAATGTAAATGTGTTTCTGACCAAAGGTCTGACTACTCCAGCGCACTTCAGAGTATCCGGAGGAGTACATGTAATCTGCATCCACTCCAGTTATTCATCAGACTCCTGCAATTATCTCAAGAGTGTTGGAAGGAAACAAGCAGACATGGGGAAAATTGTTGGAGTAAATTTTGATCTGACTGAACTGCAGCTACTATTTCTATTACAAGAAGTAATATTCTTTACAGAAGCCTAAAACAATTTCAGTAAAGTATGTTATAGTTTATCTTTGACATCAGAAAGGTGGCTAATGAATATTTATTTTCAGCATAAAGGCTGTCTTAGAATCACAGAATCATAGAGTAATTTGGCTTGGAAGGAACCTTTAAAGGTCAGCTACGCCCTCCAATGAGCAGGGGCATCTTCAATTAGATCAGAGCCCTGTGTTCTAAGAGGATACATAAGCACATCATTTTTGAAGTACAGGAGAGGGAAAAAATGAAGGAGAAAACAATGGCATTAATAGAAAGAAGAACCAGTGCATTCGGTTCAAATACTTTAATATGGAGTAAATGACCTCAACTATATTTGAAATTATTAATACAAAGTGAAAACATGATATATGGCGAGAAGATTTAGCATTGCTCACGTAAAAAAAATCAAACTATAGTGTCCCTTCCCCTTGAGAGTATACATTGTCCATAATTGTTACTCAAATTTAAAGGCTTTAGTACACTTTTCAAACACCTTCTCTAGATGGCGGATGTAAGAAGGTCAGAGGTTTTGCAATTACACAGCAAAAGAAAGACTGTTAGCAAGCAGAAGGAGCAGACAGTGAGAAAGGAAGACAAACTAGTAAAAAGAGAGAGACTGGGATACTTGGTATCTTCCTCTGCAAATACAGGAATTGTTTGCAAAGAAGATAAAGACCTTTCATTAAAGGCTTTTTCAGACCAAAGATATATTTGCAATTTGGTCAAATCCTGAAATCAGCCTGTGTTTTGCTATAGATCTACACATCTTCACGTCTTCCTTCCAAAATTTCAGAAGACATTACCAAAATATGCAATCTCAGCATCTATTTTCTTAATGTTAATTGTTGTCAAAGTGCATGATCTGTTTTGACAGTCAGGGTGCATTTATATGCAACCTCTCAGCTGGAAAGGAGCTGAAGCAGAAGGAAGGATTTTTCTGGACTAGACTGCTAGGACATGAGCTTTTGGCTGTACAAGCAGGCTCTGACTCTCAAGTAGGTATGTGCATGTGCTTGCAAAATATTTTTAACTTTGGATTGCCACCAACTAGTAAACTTTCTGTGTGCCTGTGCACATTAATGCTTTTCTTCACTGTAAACTTCCTCACTTTCAGGGAAAAAGTGCCTTGAGATTATATTAGAAAAATAAACACACTTAGCCCTAGGTCTAGGTCAAACATTGACTTGAAGAAAAAATAATTGTGTCGGTAAATTATTTCTGGCACAATATCTGTCACCTGTTTCAAAAGAGGTGAGGGCAAACATGCCCATTCCTCAGCTTAAACAAATCTGGCCTCCATGCTGCTGAGCTGGCAAGAGATTCTTACACTCCTTTCCTCCTTTTTTTTTTTTTTTTTAATCAAGTTTTAAAAGGTCCTTCTTGCCAGGTTTCTAAAAAAGCCATTTTAAGCCAACTTCTGGTTTCTTCTTTGTTTTCTGAGGGGGAATTTGAGGGCTTCACTCTGAGGGAGTCAGACAGTCATTTTCCTGTGCTTGTGTCTCCCCTTCTGCTGGAAGGTGAATGTTTGGGAAGGAATTAAAACCTGGGGTGCTGGTAGGGACTAGCAGTCAAAGTACTCAATGCAAGTATTTATATGAACACTAGGAAATCAAAATCCCACATAATGTTAACACTATTGGATAGGAAAATAATAATTTTGAATAGATTTAGCCACACACCTGCTCTGGAGAGCTCATTTTAAATAAATTGTTCAGGACCCACCAAAAGCAGCAACTTCTTCTGTTGATGCTTGTACTAGTTTGAAGCTTAAGTGCAATGTTATTATTAGTTGCTTCTCAGTTTGTTTCTCACTTTACTCGTTTCTGGAGGTTCTTAGGCCGATCTTGTTATTTTTCATACTAAATGAGGAAAACCAGATGGACAAGATGGATCACACACAGCCTTGAAATTATGCTTGTTCTCCAAGGAAGGGATGAAATCCTGCAGTTTTATCATTTATGAGTGGCTGTTTACTTTTACTGCCTCATAACTAGACCTTGGGATTCATTAAAGACTGGAAATCAAAGACCCTGTAGCAAGCATTTATGCAAAGTTTAGTGAGTAAAAAAAAGAGTCATACGTATTTTTCATGTTATGCTATAGGAGAATAATAATATCAAATAACCCATAATATGCTGCAATGTGAAAATATCAGCTGCAGATCTGTATACAAAAAAGAAGACACATAAAACTTTATAGTCCATGTCTTTTTAATATTCTAAATTAACGCATAAGTGTAAAAAACTGCTTTGCCTGTGTCCTGTTTGCCAAGGAGGGCAGAGGTCTAATGTTTCAACTTATAAATTTATTTGAAGAAATAAAGAAAGCGGTCTTTGAGAGGTATGCAGATGCAAAACTAATTATTACATGCAAAGCCCTCGGAATAACGTGAAATTAGACAAAAAATAAGGGAAATGAAACAATACTATTTGACTGATTAAACCAATTTTTACTGGGGTCATGCTGAATTAAGGGAAGACATTATATAGGCAGGACTGTATATTCCCCTGCTGTCGAGAGGACTGCAGTTCATTTGATTCCTACACCTCAGCAGTTCCTGTGCCACAGAGGAATGCCATCTTTCACTGCCATTTTAGTAGGAAATGAAAGCTGTTCGTCTTCAGTGCAAACCTTGTCACTGTGACCTAGGTATTGTTGAGTTTGAAATATTTGAAAAGGCTACACCAGCAGTGACCTCAGCATATTCAATTATCAAGGGCAATCATATCTCCCCCACTCAGTGTTTTATCAGAAACAAGTCAGATTTTGTAAACAAGCCCTCCTCATCTGCTGATACCTTATCCCTTATTGTAGCTGGCCAGGATTCACCATATCTGAAGATGGACAACACTCAAGGTATGCAGCAACACACTCCAGAGTCTTATTCATTAAGACATCTAAATATTGCATTATCTTCACTGGAAAGATTGCAGCCCCACAGAGCAGTTTGTATGCAGCGTGCAGATGAATATTATATGTTATATCTTCTCAGGTGTCAAACTGATGACTTCATCACCATCTCCTCTATCTGAACTAATAATTTTCCATCTCGTAACTTATCAGATGTGCTGCTGAAAGTCAAACCCCAAGATATTCATTTACTTTTCATTTTCTTTTTTTTCCAGAAACAAATTATGTCTAAAATAATCATGATGATTTAGATACAGTACATTTATAGAACATTTTGCTTTATTTCCTCATATGCATTTTATCATTCCGAGTGCAGATGGAGGTGAGCACAGCAGATGGACAGCAGTGGTTTCACATCTTGCCTCAAACAATTTTTTTCTCAAGGCCTCCTTCTAGGAGTTGTAAGGGCTACATCAAAAGGTCTAGACAGTGTTTGTGTGAAGTCGTGTGTCAATAGATTATTTAAGATCCTAAAGACTCTAAGTTATTATTTAGTTACATGGTTGGCATCAATTAGGCTAATGAAAAAACTGGGTTTTAGACCATGCACTTGCAATTTGTTGAACTCATTGCTGTCAGATATTACACAGGGAAGCAGTTTAGAAGGATTCAAATGAATGATTAGCCATTGGTAGGGATGGAGGGAACGTTGACTGAACATCAAATAAGGACAGGGCTATGAGCCCTTTGCTCCAGGCCATAACAACGAACTGCAGTGCTTAGGAGTAAAACACTTTTATGACTGGGCCTTTCCATCACCACCAGGATTATTGGATTTCCTTATTCTTATCAAACAGTGCCTCAAGAGCAAAGGATGCTGCAGTAGATGGACCATAGGAGAGCAGTGATATTCCAAGAAACAAACTCAGAAAATCAACACTCATCAGTTTAAGCCTCTTAATCTGTTCTATCATTTATTCTGCCTATTCTGTTTGTAAACTTCATTAAAGTGCATTAACAAACTATAATACTGAAGGCAGACAAGAAATCTAATTATCTTTTGTCGCAGAGCACCATATGCTTCTTTTAACTTCAAATAATAGGCTGAAAAACATTAGTATTTTAAATGAATTTTTGATGAAGTTGAACAAGAGAGAGGGGGAAGAAAAGTAAGTTAACCAACCTCTTCCAGTTATATTGTCTTTTACTAGATGAGTTTACCTTTTCACATGCTTATTTTGTGGCATACCAAAGGGCAAATGAAAACAGGTGACAGGGTTAGTCACTTTTATGTCAGACATCATTTTGCTTCCAGCTGTGGCCCTGAGGAAGTTTTTGTTCACGGGGTTTTTATTATTACTGTATTTTTGGCATGCTCATCTAGCTGCAAAAGCACCAGATGTCTCCATTGACTTTTTGAATAAACAAGCAAACTAGAAAATTATAATAATTTTAAATCCCTTCATATGTTGCACACATAAAGGAGGGTCCTGTTCTTTGGGGTTTGTTTTTTACTCCAAAATATGATACTGCAAAAAAAAATAAAAAGCCAGCAACACCCCAACCCACCAAAACAAAAAACCCCCTGAAGCAATACCTCCTTGTGGCTGGTGACAAGAGTGGATCCACTGAATTGAAGATTACTTATTCAAAGGAAGTGAAGCCAAGACATTCCCTCTCCATCCTGCTGGGTGTGCCAAGGAAAGTGAGGTTGTGTGGGTGCAGAACCACCCCAAGCCATGATCTTCACCCAGCAATATTGCGTGTGTCAAATGAGGTGGCCATTTCTCCAGAGGTAGCTGCAAGGAGGTGAAACCCGTTGTCAAATGGCAACCCTTCTGGTGATTAGCACGGAAAAACAGTTAAAAATATTTCTATTGCTTACCTCTGACTTTTTCTTGTCCCTCTTCCTTGTTCAAAGGTTTTACACAAGAGTTTCTGAGGTAACTGGTATATCTCTACAGCTCTTTCTATCATCAGTAGCTACTAGATTTTTTTTTAATGCGTTATTAGTCTTTTATAGAATAATCCATAAATAAATGTAGAAGATAAAAAAATGACTGTTTACAATACTGAAAATAGAACAATAACAACAAAAAATCTATTTTAAATAATTGGCAAGGTTCCTTTTTTCTTTGTCTCCAGCTAGGAAGAAAACAGGAACCATTTGGCATGTCTGTGATGGTAATGAAGACATACATATGGACTAGCACTGCTTCATGAAGCCATGCTGTGCTCTTCAGGTGATTAATATAAGGCTTTATGGATGAGATTTAGGGAAGAGAAGAGAAAGGTTTTCATACATTTGCTCTGGTTTTCTTTTAAAGGATTACTCACATTCTTTCCAAAAGAAGTTGGCAATACTTCTTCTTGGAAAAGAAATTAATTATAAAAACAAGTTCTGGTTTCATTAAATATATTAGTACTTTAATATTTCATGTTTGGTTAAGATCTGAAAAGAGAAATAAAAGCTGTTAAATCTTTAGCACATCACTTCAATTTCCTCAGAAAGTCTGGGGAAGCAATTCCATCTATTCTATTCATTACATAAAGGAAGAGAGGATTATTTCAAATGTATTCAGAGACCTTAACTATGCAATATCCTGGTGGAATTTGCATGTAATGAAGATTTTAGACCAAACTCTTCTTTCAGATAAACTCACAGTAGTGTCTTTGATTTCAGGACTGATTCAAATGAAATCAGATCTTGACCAGGTTCAGCTCTGGCAGTTTTTTGGACAATGCCTCCTTCCCTGCTCAAAGAACTGTTCATGTGAGTCAATCCTGCTCCGAATAGAGTCTCAGGGACCATCAGTCGTCTGCAATGTGCTCTCATTCCGAGTACAAAGTGAAGGGTTAGGGAAACTAGATAAAGAAATGCAATATTGGTTAGCTAAAGAATTTTACTCAGAGCAATAATCGACAAATAAAAATGTCTTTAACAAGTCCTAAGAATGCCCTTTTTCAGTTTCACCTACAGGAGGGGGTCAACTGGCTAATACAAGCTCCAGACTGAAAAGAAGTATTTTCCTTGCTAAGCATTTCATGTGGATCCTGACAGTCCTTGCACAATCCTTTGGGTTTTCATCTCTCCGCTTCAAATATATTATTCCAGATAATAATGACAGTATTTACCATTTTTATCTCCTCCTCTCGGTGGTGCTATGAGAGTACTTTTTGCATGTATTGGTCTGAAGCGCTTCTTGCAGAGCACCTGAGTGCACTGAGGGGCACTGCAGCCCCTCTCAGTTGGCTGGAAGGGGATGTTTAAGACACTTCTGACCTTTTCACCCTTTTCTCAATGAGACTTTTGTGTACTCACTTTACAATCACACCATCTATACCAGTCTTAATTGTGTTTCCTTATGAAGTCTCTCTGCTGCATCCTCTTTGTGGTGATTCCTTTGCAGCTGGCCTTGCTTTTTTGGGCTTCATGTTCTATTTTCCTGAAATAATGAACCTTCTATTACTTCTGAGATGTAGAATAGAGTCAAAGGGAGGGATATTGACTGCATCCTCACCTAAAACTGCTGTGAAAGAGACATAAAATTGATCTCACCCCTCGCTCTTTCAGCCCCATCCCACAGCTACTTGACTAACCTCAGCCTACTAATAAAATGCGCCAAACTACCTCTCCTTTTAGAGTTCTACTCCGCATTTAGCCACTGATGCTGTTCCAAAGTGAACCTTCATCAGCTGTTCAAGAGCAAGCATGTGGATGCCTCTCTTCATTCAATCCTTTCAAGTGAGATGCACGTGGCCAAGGCACATCTACGAAGCCCCAGGTGAGAAACCTGTGCTGCAGTGGGGATCATGTAAAGGACTTTCCTCTTTAATATCTTAAACTTACTTCTTTTTAGTGGATGTGTCAGAAATTGTACAGTTGAAGGCCCTCGTTGAGGATATCTCCTTCTTGTACAGTTTTGTATCTCAGATCCCAGATACTTATGAGAAATTATGCAAATAACTGAAATCCACTTTTTTTAAAAAATAAGTTTTTGGTTTTTTTTTTCTTTCAGTTGGACCGTGTTGTTATTGTAGGCCTCTTCTAAGGGAAAATAATCTATTCTGTTCCTTTTAATGAGTTCAGCTTTAAGCAATATTTGCACTGGTGGGTCCCCATCCTGTCTTTGGGTAGCAGCCTGTCTTCACTGCTGAGTGATATTCTGATCAACAGGAGAGAAGGGAGAAATGGACAGTTTCCCCAAAGCCATCATAAATATTTCTTGCCAGGACCCCTGGGCTAAGACAGAGTATTTCATATTGCAGCTGCATCTCAGAATGGCAAAAAGGCATTGCAAGGTGTTGCTGCCTAGGGAGCTTATAAAGTCCTAGTGAGACTCTGTCCCCACATGCCCACACTGATGAATGGATATGATAAAGCTTGGATGTCATCCAAGCCCTGCTTTCTGTCTCCAGCGTTCTGTTTTCAGCAGCCGAGCTTTTCAAATTTATACTGGAATAATGTGACCTCGGGAGATCTTTATTTAAACAAATAGAATTAGGTTGTATAGCTATGTGGTTAATGACAGCTCCTGAAACACATTCAGCAGCAATTTGATGTTATTATTATAGCTAAATAGTTTTCATAAGGTCTCAGTTAAATATTTCTCCACTAACTCATCAAGACAAAGAGTTGACCTCAGCTTTCTTTCAGAGTCCATCAATATTGCTCCTTGCGAAGCAGAGGGGCTGTTTAAAACAAAAATAAATCCAAGAACTTCCACCTCCTCCTGTTCTGGAATGGCTAAACACACTGAGTCTGCAGGGCTGCCCATCCCCTGATGGCTCGTAAGAGCCGTTTTCATTCTATTTTTAAGGGTAAAGTTCTTTGTAAAGGTGGGCTGCCTGCTGGGCTCCTGATGGATTTAAGGTCTTGATATTCAGATTACGTAGAAGTAGCTAAAAAGAAAGGAAAATATGTTCTAGTCTTGCTGCTGTGTTCAATAAAAGTCTAATCACATTAGGTTGTTTTTTTTCCCTCAAATGAGCATTATTTGTGTTTAGCCTTCATTAACACAGTTTGGATGGAGCAGTTGGTTACAGTAAACCCTACAGAAACAGGGATGTGCTTAAGCTCCTCTGCAAAGGGGCCTGGGGGCTGTGTATTTATAGAGATCCATGGAAAGGATTACAAAGAAAAAAACACAGATGCTTTTGTGTGAATTTAATTCATATTAGTAAGATGAAGCTATTAACATGAAGGAAAAAGATTCTGTCAATAAGAGAGCATGCCTGCACTTGTCAGCATGACAGAAATGTTCTGTGGCTGGGTATTTTCTTCAAAATATGCATACTGTAAAGCTCACCACCCCCAATGTTGCTCTAGTGTCTGTGTTCAGCGCGTCTTCACGTCCAGTGGCTCATGTAGAATGGTTTGAGTGGAAAGGAACCTTAAAGATCATCTCATTCCACCCTCTGCCATGGCCAGGGGCACCTTCTACTAGACTAGGTTGCTCTAAGTCCTGTCCAACCTGGCACTGAACACTTCCAGGGATGGGGCAGCCACAGCTTCTCTGGGCCTCCCCACCCTCAGAGTAAAGAACTAGAAACACAGACACATATTGCCCTCAAAGCACATGAGACCTGCTTGAATTTTTGAGAGTGCAATACACATTATTTGCTGCTTTACCTCTCTGGTCTTGGAAAGCTTTCCTGGACCCCGGGAAAGCTGTGGGCTTCCAGGCAGATCTGGTGCCCCAGAGGTGCCCAGTACTCTGTCAGAAAGGTTACCTGAGAAAGCATTACCTGAGGTTTGTCTACTGCCTGGAAAAGTTCTCCTGTCACTCTGTGAAGTTGTCCTGCTATCCCAGATGTCCTTATCCATGCCTTCTTCTTGCCCTCTAAACTTTTAAGCCTGAACTAATGTAAATCTACATTCTCCAAAACGTCAAGGCCCATTTCCTTCAATCTTCCCTTCATGAGCATTAACTCCTAAATAGTGTGGGATACCTATGGTTTCCTGACTGGCACACTGCTCTCTCTTCCAATTCCAGATAAATTAACAGGGTGAAGTGCTTTTCCTTCTGTTCAAGGTTGTAGTTTTGCACCAAGCCTTTGAAGTCTGGGGACTAAAAACGTCACCAGACACCTCTGGATGCAGTGGCTGGCTGCTGGAGGTGCTTGCCAAAATCTGCCACAGCCCTGAAAACACAGGGCCATCCACCAGCAAGCAGAGGTGGTGCCACTGCAGGATGAGTTAACCCAGCACCAGAGAAGCAGGACACCTCTGTGGGAAGTCTCCACTTGTTCTGTGTGATTTTAAAAAGTAACTACGGGAAACTAAACAACATTTTGCTTACAAATGGAAGGAGATATGACTGAAACATCTCTGAGGAGAGGTTTAAAGCAACCAAGGGGCCACGCTCTGAGCTTGCAATCAGGCCACAGTATTCTGTCAGAGATGGAGTCCTTTCAGCATCCACTGCAACGACGTGCATGTGTTGAAAAGTGAAAAAACAACTTTATGTTTTTCCCTGTGGGGGAAAACACTGAAAGTCCTTTCTCCTTTTTAATATACTAAGAGGTGTAAAAAATTTCATGCTATCTTCAGATGTCAGGGTTAGATTAGGATGTGATGACAGAGGACATAAGGTATTGCTGGATAGTAAAATGCCTCTGGCCACAAGCAAGCCTGTCCTCGTTAATTTTATCTCAACCTCATGTCTCTGATTTGTCACTGGCTCTGAATTCTTCAATCCCTTCTCTCCATAAAAATGTCTAGCTGTCCCTTAAATTCATTTATGTCATTGTCTTTTATGACCTTTCTTGATAACTTACTCTTTGTATTTTCTATCCTGAGTAAAAAGCTTGGCCTGAATGAATTCTCTCATTGGTCTTAATCTCCTAATTTTGAGGTTTTGGGGCTGTCTGTCCCAGTTATTCAATTCCTCACCAATATGAGCATTATATTTATGGATTTTTTTTTTCACTAGCTAAAAAGCTTGTCTTTTTTTTTTTTTTTAATGGAAGTTCATTTACTGAAACACCCATGGGCAACCTTTTTCATATTTTATGCCAGCTCTAGGTTTGGAAGGAGTTTTAAGGTTTACATACATATACTATACCTGTAGCAGGGACTCTTTACCAGGGTTGGGCAAGAGCCAGACAAACACAACCCTGAGTCAAGTTGTTATCTTTGGCAAGTTTTTTCCCAACATACTGTTCTTTTCCCCTTGGACTGTGTGTTTTAAACCATCATCCTCTGCTATGTCAACTCTGCATGCAGCTTCTACAAAAGCGTTCCTCTTGGCTGTCTTGGTAATTTTTGCAGTACTTAGAATATTAATAAATGTTGAGTAACAGTAATAAGAATACAATATTCACATGTATCTCTATTCATATGCAGCTCTATTCTTTATACCTCATCTTGGGTTACCTATAAAACTCTCTCATATGCATTTTCTATTTCAAGACTTTGTGCTCCAGACCAGCTCAAAAGGCTTTTTTATTAAGACTTTACCAATTTCATTTCTGTGCAGATTTCGTTGTCCGTCATGGTCAATATATCTTCCCTTAATTTTCACAAAGTCCAGCCAGGTAGGTCATGACCAGATTCTTCTATATATATTTAGACACTGTAATGAGATCATCATCCAGTGTGCTTTTTTGTTCAGGCTAAATATGCTACACTTCTTGAGCCCTTTTCTCATCCACGGCATAAATTTAACTCCTTACCTTTGCTGTGCTACTCTAAAAACTGACTGAAGTGTCAAAGCTGTAGGTGGCTTTTCAATTTTTTCAGCTGATACATGACTTAAAAATTTGGTGGGTTCAGCTTTGGTACAGTTCTTACCCTTTCTTTCTTTAGTAGGAAGATCTGCCTCTACGACACTGCTGAGGGTTACAGAAACTGCCATTTGGGAGCACTAGTCAAAAAACCCCAAAAGGACTGCTATTCCCTACATGCTGGCTGTTCCAGCTGGTTTTACTTGGACCTGGTGGTTATCCTTTCCATCACCCAGCCTATGGCTTAGAAAGAAGGATAAAGGCTCAAGACTTTCTTGTTCCTGTATTATGAGTCACACAGGTCACAGAGTTTTGGTAGGAAATGGAGTAAATCCTCATCAAAACAACTCCAGGACTGCTCTGGAACATGCATAATGCTCTCTCATGAAGGTATCTTTTTCTTATGGACTTATTAAGTGAGAAGAAACTGTGAAACACTGAACCTGTGGACTGTGCTGCAGTATTAAATAATTATAGCCAGCTCTTCTAGTTCTGTCTGTTGGACTGAATGAAATGACTGTGTCCTTCCTCTTAGGGTTCAGCGATATTAATTCCTATATCCCTGAGTTATTTGGCAAGTGTAAGCAGAGAATCCAGAGGATATGCTGCATTTATTTTTCAGTACTGTCTACAGCCTTGTGAGGCCAGCATGGCTGGTACCAAGGAAAGACAAAAATTTGTTCTCTTTGCAAGGAAGAAAAAAAAACAATTGGGCTGGGTGGGGGGGTATTTAGTATAGTTGTATAAATAAGAACATTTTGATGTTGATTTTGGAGATAGATGTAGTAGGAATTTTCAGACACATAACAGAGTGCTGGAGCTGATGCTCAGCAGCCACAGGGAGCACCAGGGACAAGGTCACACAAGTGCAGGAAAGAGAGTGGGCAAATTCTTGTCTTGCCATCATTTCCTGCAAGACTGGCTCATAGACATGCACCATGTATCACTTTAAAGTATTTGTTTCTAGCTGCAACTCCATGTATGAGCTGCAGCTGCTTCGCTTGGCTGCTGTATGTCCTGCTTGGTTGTTTCTATAAAGATGGGAGTCTTTCTCAGCAGAAAAGGACCATGTAACAGATAAAGCATCACAAGATTTTTTTTTTTTTTTTAAATATTGGCACACTGGAACTAAATTAAAATGATAATTATCAGGAAAAAAAATGCCATCATCAGCTTGATTTGGTCAAGTCTGGCTGATTGTATGAGCACAGAGCTACACTTCCTCCAAAGCACGCCTAAGATCTGTTCCTGAAACTGCATCCAAGTGATATTCATTAACAGCTCTACCATGCATATTTATTTTGCACTGCACATGATAATGTGTGAACAACAAAAGGGATAATGTCATTACGGAGGCACAAGTAGCAGCTCTGTACTTGTGAGCAGGTTTATGTTCTCGTTCTCTCATTTTCTGCTCCAAAGATCTGCCTGCATGATGTGTTTGGTTAAAACAGCAGACAAAAAAAAGGTATTTGTTCCAGGAAATTTAAGTCCAGATTAAGTACATTTCTATGCTGATTATTAAAACATCATTTCAGTTTCCTCTTGTGCTGTGCTTTTCATACAGATCACCCATGAAGATAGCCAGGGCAGAGATGGACTTAAAGCCTCTCTGGCTGAGGAGTTAAAACAGGAGAGGTAGTGCAGGCAGCCTACCCTGGAGATGGCAGCACTGGCCAGATTTCCTGAGATTATGTGTGTTTTGTCTTCTCATGCTTTACTTGAGCAAAACCTTGGCACAAACCGTGGTGCCATGATTTATGTCAGTAAGAATGGAAAGCTTCTGGGGCTTCCCAGAGCTGCCTTTTCCAGCCCATGTCATAGCATTGGTCTATCCATGAACTCCACGGTTTAAAAGCTCACAATTGCATGAAGAAATACGTGTTTTTTGAAAGCGATAAAATCACACCCAGGAAAAGAAGCTGTAAAATAGTGCTGAGAACAGGAAAGCGTTAATATCTCAGCCCAGGGTGGCCCTGAAACCCATACTGAAGGAAATAAACAACCAAAGAAAGTTACAGTGCAGTTTTATAAAGGTATTTTTGTGAAGAGGCAGGCTGCTCCTGCACTTGTTGCACATGAGAAGGATGCAGTAGCCTCGTGCGTGCCCAGGATCTCTCGGACACAGCAGGAGTTGTGCTGTCCCGCCTCGAGCACCCACTGCACAAACAAACAAGGGGGCTTGTTCCCACCACATTCAGGATTTTTTCTGATGAATTGCCATCAGTGGAGAATCATTTATCACAGCTGAACCATTTTTGGTAGAAAACACTGTCTGAGCAGTGAAATATGTCAGGAGATGTTTTTTAGCTGCAGGTTCTGTTCAGGATGAAAAATGCCTTCCCTGAAGTAACTGGCAAAGCGACACCCAGGACAGGAAACAGGGATGTACAAGGAAAGGTCCTTTTCCCCAGGAGTACACTGTAAGGCTCAAACAATAGAATCTAAAAGCCTCTTGTCTGCACCATGGTGCATAACCCCGTGGTGAGGGATGCTCCTGGAAGAAGGAAGAATGGCAGCACAAGGACATGAGTGTGAATCCTACGCCTCCAAACGAGACACCACCTCTGCCCAGGAAAATTATTTAAATCTCAATATTTCCTAGAAAGGGAAAATTCTTCTCAAGAGGGAAATGCTTCTTTTAAGAAAGGAAGTGCTTGTTCTCCTAGAACAACAGCCAGCATTGTATTTCCACCTTTTACCAGAACTTAGGAGCCATTAAGTCTAATTACATACTTCTTGTGCCATGTGTGTTTGTAGACTTTCTTCACTCTAAAGTTAGTTTGTGGTGTCCTAGAAAACCTGGGCACCAAGAAAAAAATGCAGGTTGTTTTGGGGGTTTTTTGAGATTTAGGAATACTACCATCTTGGCCAGTGATGTAATAAACCAAGCACCTATTGAAACAAGTGGAAGCTTTCATTTTTGTCTCCTCTCTCCCATAAATTACAGCTTATTTGAATGAAGCAGGAATTAGCTGAAACTAAATGAAACAATTATCCATTATTACCTCAATGTTTGTGACAACCAGGAAGGAAGTAGTTTTCTGTCCAGGACATTTCTGGCTGCCAGGTGTGGGTGAGGGCCAAGATCTCACCCCCCATTACAAGAGGGCTGTGAGACTGACGGAGTTCTCATGGGTCCATCAAAATTTTTATTTTTCTCAGGATTCATTTAAGTTTTGATTTTCCTGTGTTTACACTGCAGTAAGGGATAGCAAAGCAGCAAAACAAAACTCATTTCCAGCCTTCAGAAAACATATAAGTGGATTTAGAAAAGGCTGGAATGAAATTCTTCTATAACATGCAAGCCTTTCTCTATGAAAAGCTTCACATCAATATCGTTGTGGAAATAAACATTGTCCTGATTTCAACAGGCCAGTGTTTCCCCTTAAAATACCTTTCAAGGCTCTTGCCTAACTCAGGCTATTAACACAGACACAACTCCAAAAATCCTATGACTTTCTTTAGGCTTTTTGAACTTCCCTAAATCCAAAGTACCATTTTCTATTCCATTTTCTGGGACAGAAAGACCTACGGAAAATTGTAATTGTTAAACATTCATGGGAATTTCGCAGAAAAGCCTGAAACACAAGCATTTTTTCTCAGGTTCTCCAAACCCCCACACTTTAGAGTTGGTGTCCAGAAGAGAGCCTGAGACATTTCCTCAGTGTCCTCACCTGGCAAAAAGCTCCATGTAATTGGAATCATGCATTTAAATCCACGAACCTTTTTAGGAAGCTGAACATATGTTGTTCAAGCTCCACCGGCAGAAGGAGGGCAACTTGTGTGAGCCAGATGCCTCCTCATTTCCCTCCCAGAGCATTCCTAAGAATCCCAGTGGGTAATAGACATTTTCTTTACTACAGCCCCTCTATGTATGGATTAATGCATTCACTGCAGCCTTCTAGCACTCCACTGCTCAAGTAATAGACTGTAATATCCCTGACATTCAGGATAAAAAACCAGAATACAATTAAAAACAGAATACATAATACTCACTGAAATAAAACAGATTTCCAATCAATTAAAACAGACTCTCCTTCCAATAGCACCAGAAAAATAATACATTTACAAAACTAATCGGTTCTACACAAGCTGAGCTAATGAGTGTCATTTGGGTCACATCCTCAAATTGCAAATAAATGTTATCATTTATCAACCTAACACATTACTCAATAAATCTTCTGCACCACTGTTCATACTTATCAGCTGTGTCATTTAATATTCCTTTCTGGTTTAGAAAACTATTTCCTCTGGTGCCTGACCCTTTGTAATGGAAAACTACTGAAAACAGACAGTAGCTAATTCAAGAATCATATAATTTGGAGCTAAACAGAGCTGTGGCTGGTGCTGAAATGCTGTAATATTAATTTTTCAATGGGTCTCCTCCCAGGTTGGAAATATTACAAGCTGTTGAGATGAAATTTTCATTTAAAGAAGGTCAAACTGTTTTATGGTATATAAAAGCATAAACATGATTACCTTCTGTCCAGACAAGGAGACCTGTCTCCTCATTTATGCCAGAGCAGCTTGGGCACTCCCAGTTCCAGGTGTAAACCCTGCCCATCTCAGCCACCTGATGCGCAAGACATCACCTTGTGTGCAGATTGGTGATTCTGGTGACTTCAGCACTTCCCGATCCCTGCCGAGACGGAAAGGAGCAAGGGGGAAGCTTCCCAACACTGCTCACCACCACCCCTCCTCCCCTCGCTGACAACCAGGGGGAACAGGTCTTGTTATCCCCTGGGTGATTCCGGGTGGGTGCTTTCCTTTATCCCAGCTCTGGCATCCTGTCAAGGCTCTCTGCAGGCTCAGCTCACAGAGGCATCTTTTCCCAACACATCCATTCCAGAAGTGAATTACTCAGATTCATCTTCTTCATTGCAAACCCATAAAAGCACAGGCACACAGCCACTGGGACACATCTGAGAGGGACATCCTGCCACCGACCTTCTTCTGAAGTGTGCTTTTGTGTCTCCAGAGCATGTTCAGAGGCACTGTTAAACACTAAAGGAGCTCCGAACTGCAGTGTCCTCTTTGTGCACTTGCTTTACAACCCGCTGCACAGCTGGACACGATATACAGGCACAGGTCCACATTTTACCAGCAGGGCCCTCACTAGCAGTGCCCAGGGTAGTAAATGATCCGTCCGACAAACATGGCTGAGCTGGACATGCTGGTGGTCAGCTGGGTTAGGTTATTATGTGCATATAACTCACTCCTCATTTTCAATTCTCTTTCCCATAACTCCTTCTGCTTGCTGCTATTTTTCCTATCCCTTGCCCCACTGCTGCTCTGAGTAGTGCCCTTGTATTGACTCAAATCCCCCCTTTAGCATCATCATCACTCCTATCTCTTCATCTTTATGGCTCCTAATATCCTCATCAGCTTCCTTACTTTTACTATCAGCTCATATCCCATCCATTTTCTATCACCTCACTTGGTCCCACTCCTTCATTTCCCTTCTTTTCATCTTTCTCAGCCCCTACCTTTCATCATTTGAGCCAGATGTGTTTTTTGATCCCCTGTCTGCCTCTGGCACTGGCACAGATAAAAGTAAGGATGAGACAGTATTTTGTTGTCAGCTTGAGTCTTGTTGTGACAGAAACCCCAAAATGCAAAGAGAAATGACTGCTCCAGCAGCTGGAGACCTAAACAGAATCATAGAATGGTTTGGGCTGGAAAGGACCTTAAAGATCATCTTGTTCCAAACCCCTGCCAAGGGCAGGGATTCCTTCAATGAGAAACATGAGCAGGCTGTCACCCCTCAGTAGGAGCAGTGGAAGTATGGACTGTGCACGCCCCATGCAAAGCTCTGCAACAACTCTGAAAAGCTGAGGACACACACAGAAGTTTGCCAAGATTTCCCCTTTGGGGAAGTTTTTGTTGCAAGGTCAGCAAACAGCACCTTTGGTACGAGAGGATCTGCTGTCAAGTAACATGCTCTCGTAGATATAGCAGGAGATTAAATCAAGGTAATGTGGCTTAAATTACGTAGCCAAAAGCAAACATAAGCCTGCAGGGTTATAAGCAACTGAAAATTACAGGTTGGTTATGGAAACTGTTAGGCAACTTTAGCTTAAACATGGAATTCTCACTATAGAAATGGCTCCCATATTGCTTACAGACGGGTCTAGATCTAATGGAATGCTCCAGCATAAGGAGTTTTGCAGCCTTCAAAAACTGACCTTAACACATTTAAGTTCTACCTTATCTGATTTCACTGAGAATGTATGGAAAACAGCAAATCTGCCATTCTGGATTCCATATCAACAGGACTCAGACAAACATGCCAGCACCTCAACTGCTCGTTTGAACTCTAGTTTTGATCTTACTGCTTTCAGTGAGAGCCCTGGAAACTTCAGAGCATTGGAATATCCAAACTGGTATCTGCTGTGCAGATCTGAGAGAACTTTACACAGGACTGTTATATTTATTTTAATGTTTGTTTATATAATTTAATAAACACAGCAGTACTATAGATGGAATTTAGCAATGTGTAAATACCTCAAAAATAGTATGCATAACATTTATGGCACAACATAGTCATAACACATCAACCACTATTAAAAACCCATTTACTTGAATTTTAGGGTTGCACTTCACACTGCTAAATGTCTTAGACAAGTTTATCCAGCCATTTCTAATGTAACATGCAACATTAAAGTAAATGCATTTGCAGTGCCTGTTGACCATTTTAACCAGTTTAATAAACCATGAATAATAAGGAACATGCACAGAAGTGTTGAATAAGTTTTGGGTAAATCATCATTATTAAAATACTCATCTCCCCAACTAAAAGAAACACCTTTTCTTTGAATGACAATATGCTGAACTCATGTAAGTTTTAAAGTCTCTTTGTGCTGTCAGTAAATATTTTCCCTTGTGAGCCTAGTCTGTGTGCACTGTGTGTGTGGGGTGCTTCAGATGAGTGTTTTCTGGCAGTATTTACATTTCTATATGCATGTCACCTGCAGTGACAATTAACAACTGTCAAGCATCCTGTAGAGCTTTGTCCTGCTCCAAACTACTTCTTTCCTCTCGCACACAAAGAGACTGCTGATTCCACAGCTAACTGTGTTTCAGTGTTTTGAGCAAACTTCAGCTTTATAATCTGGACTTGACTCAGTCAAGTTATGTACTCCAGACAACTTTGAGGTAGTCTCACGTGAGGTGGACATGCAACTTTTTCACGAGAGTATCTGTTTTCAGAGACGTAGAGGTGAGACTTGAGAGCATTCAAAAGCCACATTCTGTTCTCTGTTGTTTCACTCCAGTGCATATCGTTGCACAGAAGTACCAAGTAGATGTTTACAGGGATGTGAACTTCAGGCAAATTCCTTGCCTGTTTATTCCATGAAGATACATTCTACACCTTTATTTTTTCACTACACTGTCCTTCTTTTAGCTATCTCAGTGTGACATGTAACCAACACACCCAAGCACAACCAATTTCCTCTCTCTCTGTCCCTGCTTTCCCTCTGCCCTTCTCCCATCCAGCAAAGCCCCAGCCATTCCCTGCATACATCATCCTCCCTGCTGCAGCTCCTGCAGAACCTGGCTTGCACACTGAGGAACAGCCAGGAAAAAAACACCCAACCATTTAACAAGACTTTGAGCACCAGTCATCTGGATTTACTCTGTGGGTCTTGAAGCTGGTATTGATCACAAGGAATAACTCTGAAATAGTAGGTTCTGGGAAAATAAATAGAAACAGCCACCAGGTTTTTTTTTTTTACCCATGCTTCCAGGTATCGAATGCTCCATTATGAAAGCCGTTCTGGTTATAATTCTTCCCTTATCCTAACTTCTTTCTGCAGCTTGCTATTTTCAGTAAAACCTAATAAATAGTTTCTCCAGGGTTTTGTTTTCAAGGATACAGAATAATGGTTGTAACTTGCCTCGGGTGCCTGTTCACCATGGTTACCACGTGGAGTTTCAGAGAGCTGCCCGTCTGAGCTTCGGACTGTGAGGACGTGGGCTGAGGGAGTGAGCCCCTGGCAGGACAGGGAAGCAGCTTGGGGTCTCCTAAGGTAGCAGAATAAATTACAGAGTAATTGCCACTGTCTAAGCAGTGACAGTCATAATTTATTTTTCAACTAGATATGACATCAGAAAAAAAAAATAAAACAACAAAAACCCTTTTAAAACCAGGCAAATTACTACTGGTAGGCAGTATGTCTCATCCTGCCATTATTACTGCAAATCTTTCTTGATCTTCCCCTCAAATTTCAAAATTTTCACTCTGAGCTCTGTCATTTCTTAGTTTAGCCCTTCTTCAGCAGTATTCTTAGATTTTAAACAGATTTGTCCATAGTACTAAGTAAAAATCAAAGAATGATGAATTTTCGACTTTGATTGCATGTAAATTAGAGAGACAAGAATGCATCAATATGCTGCTGTTCAGAGAAATGACTGAAGCCTATTCTCTCACCAGTTTTATAGTTGTAGGAGTCTGACTCATAAGAAGGTACTTCAGTTATATCACAGAGCAGGATGTGCTCTGTATAGTGCAGTGTCTGCTGACTGAGTTTCCAAGATTAGTAATTATCCTCTAAAGACGAGATTCCAAGAAACTTCACCTAATCAGTGTGCTCTCTTTACTGCACACGTTAGTTGACATTAGCAGTCTGTTTTACTTCAGGCTCTGCAGCATTTTGGACATCTTTTTGCAACTACTTCAATGAAGTTTTGGTAGAGAGCTCAGGGTGTTAAGCACATGTTCACCATTAACAATAATGGCAGTAATGCACACACTGCTATCAGGACTTCATTTACTAATTACCTCCAAGGCTCTATATTCTAAACCACATACATTAAGTGTAGCATTTGCCAGAACGCACTCCAGTTTCTTTCATTCATAGTTCTGTTCCAGGCTCCAGACAGACCAAATATTCTGATCGTGTCACTCTTTGATGCTAAATTGGATACAAATGTACTTGGATAATTAATCACACTCAGTGTTTATTGTGCATCTTTCTTATTATTATGCAAGCAGATTTCTCACAGCTTGTAGTTCATTATCAGAGTGCATGAAAACAGCTGATTACCTTTCTTCTCCTATAATTACATTAACAGCAAGGCCAACTTCCTTTTTCCATGTATCTTTTACCATGTGAAATCTTTCGGGAAAGACTCGACAGGAAAAAAGAGCAACATTTCACATTACCCAGGTTTCAATTACCTCTGTCAAACACTATGTCCAGCAATACCCAGTGTTCCCATCCCCAGAGAAAGCAGAAGTAAAATAAAGAAATGCCTTCTGCTGTCCCTGCAGCCCAGTTGAGATAACCCCTGCACTGAGGTGCACCTTTCTGCCTCTGTCTGGACAGGGTCATGCCCAAAAAAAGACTCTGCCAGGGCTGCTACACACGTGAAGCATCTTCTTCTGTTACAGCTACTATCATTCAGCTCTTCTCCATTTAAAATCAATCAATGGGTTTATGTTCTCTGGGTGAAATTTTTAATAAGCTCATACTATCCTTTTTAAACAGAACTTCGCTGAAAGCTGGTTTAATGTGGTTTGGGATTCACATAAGGACCCACCCAGGGAGAAAATATGGTGCTGACATGAGCAGAGAAACACACTGACCAATCTATTTATCCTTTATGCCAATGTCAGTGAGTTTGCACAGCAGAGAATTTGCCTGAATGTCATCACCACCTTTCCCAGGATGAGTCATGCTCTGCAAAATGTCACTAGACCTTGGCAGCATCACTTCTGAAGCAAATAAAGGCTTAATATTAAAAGGGTGCTTTAACACCCTAACAGTCACACCTAAAGTCAGGCAAGACATAAAAAAACCACACACAAAAAATAAGAGTGAATCATCCTTGTTCTCCCTTTTGCAGCTTTTGCTGAGTTGTGCAAACAGTTGAGCAGAGAGATTTTCCTCACTCAGTACTGTGGTGGGAAGGGCTGCCAATCAAGCATTCGTTTCCAGGAGATGGATGAATCCGTGGTAGGAAGGGCTGCTTAACAGCCATGGTTTCTTGTGTTTGTAAGAAGACTCTTCAACTCAATGCTGTCACACAGTGCAATTACACATCCTTGTATCTTACCATATATCTTCTTTTGTTTGAAAAACAGAATGCTTGAGCAGTTACTGTGCTTATCTGCATATGGGCATTTTACAGCACGTACCATCAGCCCTGTTCCCTTATGTAATTATATCAGTTCAGCTCTTTCCTAGGGCTTTCTTCTCCTTCTCATTATGCCTTCACCAGCACTAAACTTCTCTGTGCATGCCTCTAAATTATCTTCTGGACCCAATGAATGTTCAGAGCTTTAATCAAACTGAATTCAGACTCCACATCTTTTCTCATTAGCGTTGTTACACTTAAAAAACTGCAGAGACAAATAACACTCATTTCTATTATGCTTTGGGATCACTCTGGGATCAAATTATCTTTCACATCGGGATGAAGCTGTTAACTTCACTGGGATTGCATGTGCAGATATGAAAACAGAGTACAACAAGACCAATGGATGCTTAACAAATTAATACTTTCAAAAAATTAGCTCTACTCTCTGATGGGATAAAGCAGTGGCATCATAAACACATATTTACAACAGAGAGTCCTCAATTATTTTCCTAAAGGTTAGTTTTATTTGTCTCTAAATTTACTTGGAGGGTAATTCCCTCTGGTAGCCCTTCTGAAATTTCATAAACCTCTTATTTTCTTATTAATGACCTCCCTCTAGAACTAAAAAAAAAAAAAAAAAGGTACCCATTGTGCTTTGTAGTGCTCTGATATGTCATATGCATGTTTAAATACTGCTTGCACACTTGTATCCCACCTCAACAACAAGTAGGGAAGAGAAATTCAATCAGCATCAGCTTCCACAGTGCCAGGTTTCCTCTCAGCACTGCTTTTAGACTTACGTGCTAGAGGGACCAAAAATATCTTCACTGTTAATTTCATATATTAAGCAGCCTTTGAAATTTCTGTATGATTCTTGTGCTAAAATACTGGGACTTTTTCAGATGGCAAATCGTCCATAAGATTTATCTTTGCAAACAAGAGCATTATCATTTTCTTCTTTCATTTCTTTTCAAAAATTAGTATATGCAAAGAGGGAGAACTCTGCCCTCAGATAATTACTCAAGTAAGTTAAGTTTCATGTTATATCAAAAGCATTAAGTTTCATCTTATATCAAAGGCAAGCCATTAACTATGGTGCAACAAAAGACATAACTTAGCATAAATAAATTACTCCTACAGTTGCATGAGATGAAGGTAAAATCACAGGTCTCTGATGGGCAGAAGACATTTTTTGGAATCATTTGTGGAAATTCAGGATCTTTGTAGTTATGCTGTTTTGGGTCACTGTTATATATTTCAATCTTTATCCCCCTTTGCCTCCTCCCATTTTTATTTCTATTTTACTATGAGCTGGAATTTAATTTCTTCACAAGGCCATCTTAGAGCAGCTCACTCTCTATATGGGTTTTATTTCATATACTGTGGGCACTTTGAAAACATGAGATGAAATACTATTGTTGTCTTCTGATATTCCCTGGGACACAACATGGTCTGGCAAATCCCTTCTCAAACCCAAATTTTACTCTTTGGGTTAGCAGAGTTTGCTGCATCCCAGAAGGAACACTCAGTCTGGAGGCAGCACAGACCTATTCTCTTGCTGTGTGAGAACTAAAGCTTGGATCAAACATCCTCAAAATCATCACCCCTGTGGAAGGAGAACAGATGGACAACCACAATTTAGAATCTCTCTGGAATTCCACTGGAATACTTAGCAGTTTTTCTTTTGTTGTTGTTGCTACTATTGATTTATGGAACAGAGCAAGATTAAAAAGCATCGTCTCACTGAACAAACTGAAAATTCTAATGAGTTTTGTGGTCAGCAGTGATCATATTAGCTTTCCCTAAAAATGGATATATTCAAATTCTCATCTAATTACATTTTCAAAATGAAGCAGGGGAGAGAAAGGTCATAGCATTATAGCCAGCATATTTTGTTTTCCTCTGGAAAGAGTACAAGAATAGTTTCAATGGAAGCAGTTTGTGATTATGCTTGATAATTTGTAATTAACTCTCCAGGGGGCTGTGAGGCCTAATTAATTACTTATTGGAAAGCATTTGGAGATCTTTGGATGAACGTTGCTATAATAACACCAAGAATTGCTGTTACTGTTAGCGTTAGGTATTTTCCATCCCCAGATGCAGTTAGGTGGAAAATGTACCTTTTTTACCTTATGATGTCTTACAGGCAGGACTAATCTGATGAAAAGCAGTATTTAAAAGCTGAGAATCATTTTCTCTGCAGCAGGAAGCCAGATATGTTTATTCTAAACCTGTGAATATAATTAATGAGAAAGGCAAATACATAAATTGCATTCAGAAGTTTCACAGTAATAACACACTTTATATTCTCCATCTGCAGATAAGCAGGTGCATCTATTTGTAGAATTTGTCTTAAGTTATGAAACTGTCTTCAGTGCTGTGAAACCAGTGCATCATGAATGCCTCTGTGAGTTTAGCATGCAGCATTCATTCTCAGGCCTGTCAACAGGAACACGCCACCTGTGCAATTAACCCAGACTTGTATGAAAATGGAGGGTCATGAAGATATGAGGATCTCTATCCAAACCAGGATGATATCTTGCTGCAAAATATTAAGAAAAGAGTCCATCCAATATTTGTTTTTCAAATCACCTGGGTTTGCAGGGTGGGACAGACTCACGTGTAAAAACGACGGCAGATGTTAGGTTTTCTCCCAAAAGTCAGAGAAGAAAAGGATAACTTCAAAAAATCACCAACTTGCAGGAGGTTTGAGCTGGAGGAAGGAATCGGCTTTTGCAGTCTCTGCTGTTCAGATGAGCTCTGCGCTGCAGAGGAGGGAAACTGTGAGCAATGGAATCAAAGCTGTGTGCAAGGGCTCAAGAGCCTTGCAGTGGCTCCAGACAGAACTCCAAGAATGTTCAGTCTCGGTACAGAAACTGAGGAATCTGTAGAGAATTTACTCAGGATTATAGACATTCTTCCCCCCTCCCAGATTGTACTGTTTTATGGTAGGAAAACCTAGAGCCAATGGTTAAATTATGCTCTGTAACTCCTACCCATATCTACTGTTTATCCTCAGTATCAAAACCCTTTGAAAATATCTGCAGTGAAAAAGCATTTAATCGTGTTACACTGAGGAGTCCCAGAGATAGGAAATATTCCTGAGGTTTCCTGACTGTGAAGAGCTAACTACCTGGGAGTCTAAAGCAGGATGCTTTGCTATACACTGTTTAAACAAAGAAAGGCTGAAGTTTGAAGATAGTGAGTGTCTTTCAAATACAGATCGACCCTGGAGGAACCCTGCCAGTACTGTGAAAGTGTGGGTAAAAATAGACTCAAATATGCATATGATCTATGGTACTCATAATAATTATCTAGAGAAATATGGTTTACTAGTAGTGTGTATTCATGCTTCTTTTGGAAGAAGAAAGATCTCAAAATGTATTGCTTTCAATATTTTTCCCCATGTAGTAATACATTTATGAATAAATCTTAAGATAACTATATAACTTTTTTTTTTTTAAATGGTGTTGAGTATGCAGTTCCCTCAAGCATTAGCTGTCTCTAACAAGCAGGTTGTGGTGGCTCTCTGTTTACCTTGTCAACAGCACTCATTTCTGTTATCACTCTTCTGGAAGAACAAAGTTTCTAGATATGCCTCAAAGGTGAACATAATTACGCTGTTTACATTGTTATTCCTACAGGGACCCTAAAATAGTACTTAGAATGATGTTTACAGTCATCAGCGAGGCAGAAATCACTCTGCACATACGAGGAAGGCAGAAAACAATACCCCGCCACTGACTAATTACAAAGGGGACCGAGCTGAGCAAAGATCCCCTGTCTCACATGTGATCTAGGTGCTGGGTACGTCAGTAGCCTGAAGCATTCAGCAATTACTCCGTCCATCAAAACAAAATTTCTCTAAGGTGTTTTCATTGGGGCCCTGAAGACAGCCTGACTTACCAGTTTCTAACTCGATATTCAAAGCGACAAAATAAATAAACCAAATATAATGATGTATGCTTTAATGCACCAAAAACCCCACATCCTTCCTCCGTGCCAGACTTTCCTGGTGTTTTGCTAGGGTCAGCAGCAAAGTGAAGCCCACAGATGAATTTCCTTTAAGTTCAGCATAGTTTGGGTCAGAAGTTTGCAGATGGGGCTCATGAAGGACAGCAGTGAAACGGGAATTCTGATGCTGGGGGGTTCACACAAAGAAAGCACAGCTGCTCCTCCTGCCCTCCACCCTGTGAGCTGCCTCCCTCTGTGTGCACACAAGCAGTGGGAATACAGGCACAGCAACACTTTTCAAAGTCACTTCTCTAAAATACACATGAAATACTGTTTTAAGACAGCTTAGCAAAGATAATTTGTGCTTTGCTTTAGACGACGACTTGGATTTTCCCACAAAACCAGGTATTTTCCTTATTTCCCGATTGCTGATCGCCAGTAAGCCTGTTCCATTCAAGATAAGGTAACTGTGATGTGATCTTATATTCACATTCTTCCTGTTGTAACATGAAGTTTATCCTGGCTGACACTTTACTTCCCTCAGTTGGTGACTTGGTAGTCAAACATCGTTGCTGTTTGTGGAGGAAGAGCACGGGGGAGGCATCAGCTCCACTGCACATCCATGGCAACGTCAGCCACAGAAGTTCAAACTAATCAGCTAACATCATCAAATATGTATCATAAAAACCCAAAAGCTATCATTTTGGAGAGAAGAAAGATAATAAAAGAACTGCAGCATACGAAATGCATCAAGGATAGAGCAAAACCAATTTTTGTGGGAATCCTTGGACCTTGTCGACACAGCAGTGTTGTTTATGGAGGCAATTATGCTGGAATAAACAAATTGCTGATAGAAAAGTGCAACTTTTGAAGCTAAACAGATGGAGGATGTACCTTTACCCTGGTTAATGTGGACAGTTTAAAGGTCTGGAACAGTCATGCTGGGCTGCTGGTCACCTCTGGGCTGCACTGAAATCTCTGCATTGTCCTGGGGTCCCAGTACAAGAAGGACACAGGGGCACTACTGCTACATCTTAAGAGCATAAACCATAAAATCATGGAATGGTTGGGGTTGGAAGGTCATCCAGTCCAACCCCCTGCCATGTGCAGGGACACCTTCCACTAGACAGGGTTGCCCCCATCCATCCTGGCCTTGAATCCAATAAAGCACTGGGAATTACTTTCCAGAGAAAGAAAAAGAGTTTTGAGGGGGGTTCAGTCATTTGCCTTTTTTTATTTCTTTTTAATCTAAGAGTGAGAGCTGGCGAAGTCGCTGAGCACATAACCACGGATGACAGCAAGGTCAGGGTTTCCACCAAGCTGTGAAGCTTGTTCTTAACACAGCACTTCCAGCTGCAAAACACAGGACAAATTCGGGGTTACTGCTGTCACATACATTTAAGAGGTGACAGTCATGAAAGAAAGGGCATAGAGTCCAACCAGAAGTACAGTTCATACATTATCAATTTCACAACCCATCTGTTAAATTCTTATCTCTTTAGATTTATTTCCAGCTTGACAAAATAAAGCTCTAAGAAGACAGAGGCATCTTCTAATCACTCAGAAGGCTGAAATAAAACATTTCTATATCATGGTTTACTGTACCTTTATTTGCCATTTGTACAGCATGTTACAGTCTCAATTACTCATTAAAATATTTAAAGTGAAACTGGAGACAGAACTGGCTGCTTTTCTCTTACAGAGCTTCAAACTAAAGAACTTACCAGGTCTCAAACACTTCAGTGTTGAATCTGTGTTCATATCATAACAAAAAGACAGTTTTTGAGTTCTTATCTTTCCAGAACACTATTCATTCTACCCTCTGGAAATAGGGGAATATTTAGAAGCCTGCATTACCTCTAAAGCATCAACAAAATTTCTGAATTGGTTGACATGTATGTTTTTCTTAATTATTTCTTACTTAATCATAGACCAGACTCACCAAGTTCAATAGCCATTCACATATAAGGAGTTGTGTTAATCATTAATTGTGATTAAATTCTTTTTGCATCTCAGTAATAATGGAGAAATGCTCCAAATTAATAATATAATTAACTATCCTCAGTACCATTATATAACTACTCTTTTTGTAACCATGTAACATTAACATGATTTTGCAATTGAGATCTACATAATGAAAAAAATATTTTAAAAAATATAGAAAAATTGTTTGCAAACTCTCAGACACATGAAGGAAAAACAGCTGGAAGCTGGACTAGCACAGACAGAAGGCTACACTGTGGTGCTTTCACAACTTGTGCCCCTCCTCTGGACAGCCATTCAGTTTAAAAAAAAACCTTTTGTTATGGCTTCAAACATAGGTTAAAATTAAATTTACTATTTCCGTTGCTGGCTTAAATTAGAAGTGTCTTATGTTTCTGAGTCATACCCTAAATTTGTTTATTGCAATAATCTTTTAATTTGTATATGAATAAATTGATGCACTGTTTCTTAGGTGGACTGTGAGGATGAGAATACAGACAAGAAATCTGCTTCTAGGAAGCTCTAAATTACATTAGCAATATATTTTAGTAATAACAATCAAGCCTGTCTCATTTCCTTGGGATTAACGTTTAGCTGGGAGAGCTGACGGCCTCAAGTAGGAGTCATTATTTTATTAGAGATCATTGTTTTTTGTCCTGTTTTTAATTAGGCAACAATTAGAAAAAAATCCTGCCTTCTCTGTGTGTAAGAGGAATGAAAGCACCACAGGAGAAAAAAATACAATCACTTAGAGAAGGGAAAAGGTCTCTTTAAAATGTTTGATAAGCTTTGGTAAGATAACCAGGTCAATACTGCAGCACACCAGTATTTTCTGTGGGTTTCATCCGTTCTCTCAAGTGTTTGTGTTTCTCTGCTCCCAGAGGGGTTTTTTGTTGATGTTTTGAAAAGCGAAGCATGTAGATTTTGAGAAACGTTTGTAAATCTATCGTGCACGTTTGGAAAAGGCTTTGCAGTGTAATCTTTTATGATGGGTGGGCCCTGTCTGACTTCAAGTCTGTCAGCCAGAATGCACTGCAAATGGCTGAGGAAAAGGAAGACTGGAAAATGTCAAAGATCTTTAAAACATAAAACCCCACAAATACTTGGGGAGGAAAAAAAAATAAAACATAAAAAAACACAAAAAGAAGGACCATAGGTTTACAAACCAGTTAATTTAACCTCTTTTACCAGAAAAATACTGGAACAAATAGTTAAGTTAATTCATTGCAAGTATCCAGAAAACATTAGGGAAATGGGTAACTATGAACATAAGTTTATCAAGAACGGCAACAGAGTTGTGACAAATTTCTTTGTTGTGAGCTGTGTCAACTACTTTCCTGTATCACAATAAAAGACTTGTGCTACTTCCATGCAATTTTCTCACACTAACATAACTTGGAAGAGCTTGCTAGGGAATATGAGAATAAGTTAAAAAAAATCAAGATAGTGGAGTTGATCTGAAAAGAAAAATAAAGGAACAAATTTCATGGTTAAACAGGAACAATCACCTGCAAAAATACAGAATGGTGAGAAGCACCTAGTTATGGGTGCTGTAAATCAGAAAAGGTTGTGGAGCTCCACCAAAAGTGTCTGAGAACAGCAGAAAGTATGACCAGAGGTTTACAGAATGTGCAGCTCACATAAGCACCTACCCAGAGCTACCAGCCCTGGTTTTGGGGAAAGAAGAGGCATGGTACTGTATGACAAGGTGATACAGACAGGGATTTCATAGATAAAGACAAGGGCAAAAGTGCTTGAGATCAGGCTGATTCTAAGGACAAGTTTTTGTAACTGTACCTGAGCAGTCTGCACTTGGATTTCTTGGCAGCTTTTGCCCTTCTCAAGAAAAGGAAAGGGAAGAAGCCTTCTTGGTGTGTCTGACAAGCAGGATAACACATTCCTTCTTGAATACGAAAAACTTAACCCACTGGAAAAACTGGTGTGCAAAGTTCACACCAGTTTGATCTTCATTTTCCAACCAACTTATAAATTACCCTCATCTTGCAGGTTTTCTCTCTCCTTAAATGTGTTATTTATACCTCTAAGTGTTGTAGCTAAAGAGAAGCAGTGCCCATGAAAATGCTGCTTTCAGTTCAAGCACACTCTTGATGACTTTGTCTTTGTTAACTTATTTGTCTCTGCTTTGTGAAATTATCTGCCATTTGCTCATCATGTTCTGCAAATCCTCTGCAGTAATAACTACATGCACCAGCCCTTCTGTCTAGTCAGTCGAGATTTGACAGCCTCTGTTTGTTAAACGAATCACTTCACTGAGACTTTGGAACACACTTTTCATCTCTTTCCATTCTCATTATCCAGCTAAGGTCCTCATAACATATGGTCCTATTTTCCTAATTGCATTCACCGTTCCACGTCAAACCAAGCTAATCTTTCAAACCGTCAGGCTAATCAGTACAAAATGCATGGCCACTGTTTGCACACATGCTGGTAACAAGAGGGGAACAGGACCTACACAAATCAGAAAATGCCACCGAGTCCCAGCTGCCTTGTTTATTCCTCCTTCATTTTCTAAGATTATGTGAAATGCATCTTCTTCTGCATTTACATTTTTGGAGTCATTTTCTCAGCAGAGAACTATTAGCACTGGTGGCTGATGTCCTGCCCAGCCAGACCTCCACCAAAAAGTACAACTTTCATTAGTGGTTCCCATGAGACAGATCTTTAGGTGAAGGAATAATACTGTTTAGCATGTTCTTATTATTCACAAGAAAATACAACATATTATTTAACCACCTTTAAGGCAGCAAAAATGTAGTTAGTGTGGTAATCACCACTCAGCTGTAGGTTTCTTATTTGGTAAAAATAAAAGGTAACATATAGCTTGTAATTTACTTATCATAACTTTGACATAATCACAGCAGCCTGATCATTCCCCTACAGCAGGTTGGCTGGGAACCGAATGCAGAGGGAGGCTGGGGACATGTTGGTTTGTACACTTAAGCATGCAGCTGTAGACTGAAAGAAACAAAGCCAAAGAAAAACTCCCTCCTTGCATTTTAAATATATTTTTGGTGCCTGGGCCAGCTGATGCATCACAGACAATTCCATTGAAGCGGTACTAAATCGGTAGATCTGGCCTAACTTCTAGTGCATCTTCAGACTGAATTGTCTTTATGCACCAGAAACATGGTCTGAGCCAGCCCTGAGTTAGGACTTTCCTCAACTTTGGCTCCATCCCTCCACATCCCACAACACACCTTGTGCTGCTGTGCCCTTGGGCTCCTCCACGTGTGTGTGGGGCTGAGCCTTTAACCACACACAGGGACAAAACCCACCCAATTTCTGGGTTTGGCCTGTAAGCACTCGTGCCTGTGGGCAGCATTTCTCACAGTGTTGCTCCACAAATGTACCTGAGGAACAGCCTGAGAGCATCTTTTCAGTGGGCAGCATAAGAGGAATACATCCTCTTTAAATTAAAATATGGGTACCAAGCGATTGGTTTACGTGATCAGAATCTGGATTATCTTTAGGTAGAAAAAAATGTTTCAAATATAATTAATACAAATCCTCAGAAGCCTACCTCAAAAATTAGTTTATGTAAAAACAATTTAGGTATCACTCCCCATTCCTGCTCCATGGACAATCCTGTGATTTGTTCCTGGTTACACAGAACTGGGTTTTCCTGATCTTGCAACAGCAAGGTCTGTGCCTAATCCATGATAACGAGCAGTGAATGAAGAAAAAGACTGTATTTTCTCATACAAAGAGAACAATACAGAATTCAAGGGTCCTGCTCTCATTTCACTCACACCTTGTGTGTCTCAGATTTATCTGAAACAGGAATTGTGGAACTGTCTTCTGTAAAAGACACCTAAGTACTGCTCCATGGAAATATATGTATTCACACTGGGGCCCTATTTAATGCTTTGGTTTGATCTCTAGTCTAAAGACATCTCTGAAGTAACATCAAAGCATGATTTTAGAAGAGTTTTCCTTACATGTATTACACGGAGTTGACTTTATACAATTCAACTGATACGACTCAGGCTAGAAACCAAGTAGGCAGTGATTTAATGTGAGACACAGCAGTGCTAGGACAGGCATCCAGGAGAGGTAAAGACTGCTGGATGTGGGGAACAGTCTCAGAGTAGGGAGAGATTAAACAGTCTGGTGTGCAATCTGTTTGGGAAAGAGATGGCCAAGGTGGGATGTCACAGAGGAAAGTTATGAACAACACGGAAAAAGTTAATAGGGAGCAATTATCTGCTATTTCTCACCACAGAAGAGTTTGGGACAGTGCACTAAATTAATTTATGTAATTTAAGAAAGGGCAAAGGGCAGCGTTTTTTTCACGCATTCACGATTAAACTGTGGAACTGATAATTATAGGGTGTTACAGGTGCTAAAATCATAAAGAGGTTCAAAAGCAATTAAACTAATAGAGGGAAGAAACACACTTCTGGGGCCTATCTGCATAGACGTGGTTGCTTGTGTGGGTGAGAGCAGAAGAGCCAGGCTGCAGGTGTGCTCTCATTCCTCAGGCATTTGCTGACAGCCACTGCCAGAGATGAAACCCTGCACAGGATGGCTCCATAGCCCAGTCCATCACAGCCACTTTTCTGGTTTATATTCTGAGCTTTCCCTGTACACAGGGGCCTCTCAGCAGGCAGTTCCAACCCTGGCCACTCCAGAGCCCCTGGTAGGAGAGGGCAGCCACATCCCACAGCTAAAAAACCCCACAGGCTACAGTGCTGGACAGGCAGCAATGCCTGCCAGTAATTAATACAGGTCATGAAAATATAGAATTATTTGCTTCTAAACATATTACTAAAGTTCACCTAATGGCCAAAAGAAAACAAAAAATTTAATTAAGTAAATTATATTCTTCTCTGTATTTTGAGGCTGTCTGAAGAAGAGGGGAGGAAAGGATGCTCAGGAGCTTGGATTTTCAGATTCAGATAATTAAATTCTGCATTTGAGGCTTATTAAAATATATTGCCCAAGAGACCAGACAGAATGTGAAATGGCTGGGTACAAAACTTTCAGAGATAAAGAGAACAAAGCTGCAAGGCCTAAATGACCTTTTATTATTCCTGAATACCTTATGATGTTGGGAAATTAAGACTGTGAAACAGATGGAGCTGTTAATGAGTTTAGGCAACAACAAGACATATGCTGAGAAAAGCTTTAGAAGAAAGCTTGAATTTCATATGAAATACCGTGGGTCAGTTAAGATAAATCAAAAGTAGAAGAGAAAAAGATAGCAAAGAGTCGTAACATTTTTTTATTATTAAAAACCTGAAGATACAAAAGCTTCACTCCAAATGAGCTGCAACTTCTGCTCAGCCAGATGATACCCCAGCTGCCTCTGGTGGGCAAAATGGGTTGTGCATATCTCAGGGGAAGGGAGCTGAAGCTGGTAGGTCTATGCCAGAGCTTCCTGACACGGTTTATGCCTAAATAAGTGAATTCAATCAAATTCAGAAGAACTCTGTGGATATCGCAACAGCAGTCAATTTTTGCTTAACAAAACAGCACTAAGAATCTAGAGATTTTTTGGAAACCAAGGGCCTGGTAAGAGCTGAGGTGAGGTAGTTTAGGGTTTTAGAAAAGCCTGAGTCAATGCTGCTTGCACGTGCCTTAGCTATTGAACTTGGCCTGTCTTGCCAAAGTGTACCTGACAGAAAGTTTAGATAAGCTTTCTGTTACATTTCATACCCACCACACACAATATAGAAATGTTAATAATTTATTAACATTTGTCATTAATATTACAAAGCCAAGCATTCATAAGCTGGGTTGTCTGGGCAACCTTCTTTTTCGCTCTCCTGTGCTCTGTATTGATGTGATCTGTAATTACAGCAGGACTTGCCATTATTTCCGTGGGACCCTTGACTCGCTTGGTGCACGGATCAGCCAGGGCTCCTTTAATGAGCACAGCTCGTCAATATTTTATTTCAGCCCCACTGTTAATTGTGTGGCTGTTATCACATTCACCAGCACCGTTTAAACCTGGTGCTGGGGACTGACCTGCCAAACTCCTCCCTGATTTTCCAACCACATTCATTATTTCCCTGGGTTTGTGTGGAGCAACCGTCTGATCATCGCAACGGCGCCACAGGGACCGGGTAGCAACCTGCTAATTCTACTGTGGGAAACTGAAGTACAAACAGAGGAAGGTCAAAACAGTTTGCTAATTTTGAATGTCCAGCCTGGGACCTCTGGGGAGTGAATTTTTGAGAGTGCTCAGCATTATGTGACACGAGGTAAGTGCAGTGCATCCCTCCTACTGCCGTCAGCTGCATCTGCAAGCACTCTGAATTTCTACACATCACACAATCAAAAACAATGACCGAATGGTGAAAATATCATAACTTGAAATGCTGCAGGACTTACCATATTAGGCTGAATTAAACAGTATTTACTGTCCAAATTATGTTGTGTTCCATCTTGTTACTATTTTACATTACTCACACTTCCCTTGTCTTGCTCCCGCACAGTCCTGTGGAGTTGTGTCCTGGTATTGCTTTCGTGGAAGTAAATAGTAAAGCTTTCAATGGTTTCAACAGAGCCAGGCTTGGCCCAAAATGAACAATATCTAATGCTCTGTTCAACGTGGTCAATAATCTCTCCTCACAATACTGGAAACAAGGATGAACTGACCCATGCGGTGACCTGTGTCCTTCTCTCATTCCCTGCCTTCCACCATGCAGCTAAACAAATTAATACAACCTCAAGGCAACCAAGTTCAGAAAGAACAGTAAGTGGTGTGTTCTCTTCCAAAACCTCAAATAATCTACATTTGTTTTGGAACTCTACCATGAATCACTTTAATCTCTCCTTTCTTGAGATATTTTTTATTTCTCTCTATGAATTCCACCCTTCCCCAGCTGAACATGTCTATTCCGGTTGCGTTTGAAAACTCCTCAGATGAGGGGTTCAGTCATTTGCTTTTTGGTGAGTAATTGTACTCATTTTCAGCCAGAAGGCAGTTAACCTTTTGAGACAGTCAATTGCCCTCTCTGTGTACCTACTGCTGCTCTCACGGGCAGTGGAAGGCTAAAACTTAATAACCTAGAAAAGATGAAGCATTAACTTCGCTCTGACAAAAACTCATTCTAAGTTTTAAGGCCAGAAATTTTCAAGGGAACCTGAAAGATTTGGTTCTCAGAGAACTATAGTTTAGTAGAGTTGGAAACGTGACTAACTTAAGGCTTATTAAATCACAGTCTGTATGACTCAGACAACATCTATGGTACTTTTTTATCTTTGACTGTGATAACTACTTGAGTTTGAAGACTATTGCTGAAAGATAATGTAAAATATAGGGAATGCATGGACATACATATCCTTTTTATCAATTAGAAAATCTTGTTTTCCTTCAGAAAAAAGAACCTTATGCACTTAAATTAAATGATAGCAATCTTTAACAAACACACCAGGAGATTGTGATTATCTATAAGCATATTAAACTCTGCATATCTTTGTAAAAATTCCATTAAAAAAGGCATTATATGCATTACTTATGCAAAACAAATATTGCAACATGATACTCTTGGAATACTACATGTGATAGTATCTAAATAAACTCCAAGTTATAAAAGACTGTGCAAACACAGCAAATACACAAATCTTTAACCCTTTATACACGAAATTCTACCCCGCTTTCTGGGAAGGCTCAAAATTATGCAGCCAATCTCCAGGCGGCCTTCAAAGATGAGAACAAGGGGGGAGAACCTTGATCTGCCCTTGCAGGCGGGCTGTAAGCACCTACATTTCCTCCTTATTCCTCCCTCTTTACCCTGGAGGGCCACCAGAACTGGGACAACTGGGACAGAGAAAGACTGGGGTAGGTCAGAGGGTGGTTAGACCCATCCAGAATTAGTGACAAAGTGGGGGAAAAGAGAGGACAAGAAAATAGGAAGAGACAAAATCCTGGCTTTGGTAGCTACCCTCTGTCAGTCTGCAAGTTCTAACACAGCATGGGAATAGTCAGTAATCCAGGGAGGTGGTTGTGATGGGGAGCAGATGGGAGAAGATGAAGATGTTGTATGTGAGAGCTGGCAGGAGACACACAGGTACAGCTCTTCATCTAAAAGTCAGAGGCAGAAAAATAACTAGTTACAGCAAAGACAGAAAAATAACTAGTTATGGCTTTGGGGATTGCCTTTTGGGTTTTTTTTTAACTTCTACTTGCTAGATAAAAAAGGAGCATGGCTTTTCCATTGGGTTTGGATGTAAAATGGACCTGTAAAATCATTCTTCACTTGAAAAACTTGGTCTCCTGGGTGGCAAACTTTGAGAAGGTGGTCCCCCACTCCCAAAAAAAAAAAAAAAAAGGCAAAACCTGCTTAATATCCTCACGAGTATAAAGTCCAAATAGTGCTGTGTGAGTATGTTTCTACCCCTGGCTGAGTGTGTTAATGATGATGTTGCTGTCTCAGAGACGAGCAGATGTAAAGTTGCAGAGTGAAGGGAGTCTCTGATTCATATACTTCATTATTCCCCTGTACATCATGAAAAATCAGACTCTATGCCATACAAAGCAGGTGTTTTTCTGCAGCTCCTCATCTACCCTGGTCTCATCTCAGTGTCTTCTCACCCCCCACAGCATTGCCACCAGGTGCCCTTCCTTCTCCAGCAGCAGGAGAATAGCAAATCCCCAAACTGGCACATCCACGGCTCCTTCCTTATCCCCATTTGCAGGAAAAGAGCTAATTTCTAGAAGCCTTTGTGTGGGCTTGAATAACTTAAATAAAATTAATTCTTTTTTGAAGCATTCTAAATTCTTAATTCCTCAAATGCTAAGAACATTTACTACTGAGAAATGTCTTATAAAAAAGATTTCTTGCTGCAAATCCGTCTGCCTGCTTAAAGGTGAAAACTTACATCCAATTCTTAACAGACCCTCAATGAAATGCCCTTCTGATGTAACAATTTTCAGGTGTTTTGTGTTTTGCTGCAATCAAAATTACAAAACTTTCTTAAATGATAGCTCTGAAAATTATATTTTTGTGTGTTTTTGATCTTTCTTCAACTGAGTGCAGAGTCAAAAAGCTAAAAACCATTAATGCTTTTTAGGCAGTCATTATCTGGCAATCCTTAAGCAATTTCCATGCCAAAACTAGAAAGAAATATCCCTACAAAGATACTTAAAAAGAGACAATACCTGCTTTGGTGATAACTCCATGCAAAGCCTTTGTGAGAACTGAATTTAAGAAGACATGCTTAGAGCTGGAAGTCTGTCTTTGTTCAAATAAGAATGAACTGACCTGAAACAGCATTTCAGCTCCTTTTCAACCCCTCAGAAACTTAAAGGTGTAGCTCAAGGAATGTCCTGCATGAAAGAATAAAATGGAAACTTTTGCAATGCTCGGTAATTTCTGCCCACACAAAGGACACACAGCCATCAAGCTCAGGAAAAATTATAACCCAACCTGCACGGGTTGCAGCATATTAACGAGGGATGACCTGATCCTGCTGGCATGGCAATTCCATGGAAACTGTGTAAATGAAAAAAGTTAAAGGAATGAGGACTTTTATCAGCCAGTGCCTGGCAGACGCAATGTCTCATGCTATGTGACGTGGTGATGCCAGGTGAGTGCAAACACTTCCTCCAGAAACTCTTGTTTTCATTATTTTTGTTGATCTCACGAGATTTAATTGACAACTCAGCTTTGATCAATTCTAAAACTGTTTACTTAAAATGGTTTACTATATCAAGCATAGCTCCTGTATCTTTGCTTGCAATTATTCTTTACCTTTATAAGCAGCTTCAGTTTTGCCTGTAACATCAGGATAAGATGCTCTGACACACAAGACTTTTTGGCCTTGTGTCCCTAAGGTCCAGTGCAGATCCACTAGGGGCCTGTTCTGCTTTTACAACCTGGGCATGGAATTCTTCTTGATGCTTTCATGCTGGAAGCTTTAGCTGCTATTTCACATGTCACCAGTGTCTGCAAACTGGTAAAAACACATGTATGATTTCTTTATAAACAGTTTCTGCTTTCTTAGATCCTAAGCCAGGCAATGCCTTTCTATATTGTTCTTTTATTAGGAGTCTTCAGTATTGTCACATTTTTTATTATTATCTGTCACATTTTTCCAGCTATTCCTTCTGAACCAATGCCTGGAAATTCAAAAAACATGAAATATTCTGGTTTCTCCTAAGGAGCTTCACATACTTCTCCAAATTCCCAGCAAGTCAGGCAACGATTATTATACAGTTTTCACAAATCATAAACTGTCCCAGAAAAGCTCCCTTTCTTAATATATCCATGATTTAAGAGAAGCAATTATCACTGCCAAGCCTTATTTTAGGGCTGCAGCTGTAACAGACTGAGAGCACTGTGATTTCATTAATAATCAATAAAAGAGGCAATAGAAGCCTTCCCTTTAAGCATCCTATTCATCGTGAAGGAATCTTCTAGTTTAAAGCAAAAATGTAATGCAGATGGATGATGACAACATCACTGGAAATATCTTAGGGCATTTACATATATTTCTGATTCCAAAACCCATTAGAGAAGTCAGGCACATTTTGCACTCACTTTTGAGCACTGTGAACACCATGAATTTAATAATAAAAAAGGTTCCAAGTCAGTGCTAGCGTAGTGCTAAATGCAACCTGTATTTCTCATAGGTTTTTTCCTAAGTGACAACCTCGACAAGTCTAGACAGGCTTTTTCTCCCACATGTTCACTGAATTCCTCCCATTTTGCTACTGAAAATTTCCAGCAGCCTCCACGGTGCAACAGTGCAGCCAAAATGAAACATAAAAAGCTGTTACAAACCCTTGGTGGGTAGTGGTGGGGAAAAAACATTTTTTTTTTTCTACAAAACTGGTATTTATGACTTAAGCATCTTGTTTTTAAATATCCAAGTAAAAAAAAAAAAAATCAGTCCCTAATGGTATCAGGGAATGGTTTGCAGATGAATGAATACCTACCTTTTCATGCTAATGTTATGACAGTGGTATTGTAAAATGTGGAATATATGTAAGAGAGATGAGGTTTTCAGGATGGGAGGAAATACCTTCTATTAAAACACAGCTGGAAGAATGATGACTCTACGTCTATGGTAAAAGTTTTGTGTCTGAAAATATCTATCGGGTTTTGGTGCTTTTTCCTCTCTACTGGGAGCAATTTTCTTCCTATAACCACTTGTAACTCATTCACATCACCTAGGTTGTGGAATCCTCCAACCCTCATGTTCTCTGACAGTGCCACAGGCAGCAAAAATGTTAAAGAGACACTCAGAGCTTCTTCATGGCCTTTGGGGTGAAGATTGTCAAAAAACATAGGGAGAAAAACAGGACTGCAGCTCTGTGTCCTGGCTTACCTACCTCTAGAGGTAGGTGAGACATAAAGAGGAATAAACACAGAATCACAGAATATTCTGTGTCGGAAGGGACCCACAAGGATCCTTCCAGTCCAAATCCTGTCCCTGTGCATGACAACCCCAAGAATCCCAGCATGTGCTGCATGGTGTGATTAGCACAGAGGGTGCTAAAAATATAAAAATAAAAAAAAAAATCCCCAAGACAGACGATGGCCTGTGCAATCTCTGTGTTAATGTGCAGACCCAGCTGAGCTGAATGCAGTCAGGAACCACCAGCACCTCCTAGAGCCTTCCACCAGCCTTGTCCCCAGCAAGCAGCATGGAGCAGGGCTGGCTTGGGGCCAGTCATCCTGGCTCAGCTCCTGCAGAAACAGGCAGGACAAGGAGGAGGTAACACCACTCAAACCGAGAAAGCCTTCCCTAACAGGGAGGTCAATATAGAAAAAGACGAAGGGATTGCTTTAGTTGTCAGAAGTGCCATCTTTTAATGAAAATGGCAAGCACAGAGTCACTTATCTTTCGTGTATTACATGGCAACACTTGTCTCGCAGTCAAGTATCGCAGGAATGCTTTCAGTGCTGGGCTTTTAATGAGGTGCTTGATCCTCATGTAAAATCAGCACCAGAGCCCTTATCCAGCAGGAACTAACAAGGAGCTATAAATGGCCCAATTACCAGACTGAAATGTCATTCACACATTTGTTATCTCCCACACCAACAAGGAAAAATAACACAGAGACACAGTAGCTGAAGGCAAATTGAAATTACTGTCGATTGAACTAGAACTTGTGAAGCTCTTCATGTAATTCAAAGCTTTAAAATTTAATGTGAACTATATTTAGCTTCAAACATTAGTTGGGTTCATTGATATTTTGTTTTAGGCTTGCAAAAAGTCACAATATCCTTATTAATAATATTAGCAGCTCTAAGTGTTGCCTACATGATGATGCACTGAGTTCTTAAGTTTTTTTAGAGAAGTTACTTTGGGAAGCAGCAGGCCTCAGTATGGAAGATTTCCTGGACATGTGGTCCTGGAAGTCAGATGCTCTTCCTTCAAGCCATCATCACGTCAGGTAAAGGCATGATACCTGAAGAAGGGATTTTGTAAGTTTGTTTTTTAACTGAATCTTGACTCTTAATCATTCTGTTGCTGAACCACATGCTGGTTAACTTTGACAAACAGTTGCTAATTCCATGTTATTTAGATCTTTATATTGGTGTACTTTATATAAATGCTGCAATACTGGGGCATCTAAATCATAAAATTATAGAGTGGTTTGGGCTGTAAGAGACCTTAAAGCTCATCTGATTCTGACACCCACGACATGGGCAGGTACACCTTCCACTAGAGCAGGTTGTTCCAAGCCCCATCCAACCTGGCCTTGAATACTTCCAGGGCTGGAACATCCACTGGGCAAATGGTTCCAGCACCTCACTACCTTCACATTAAACAATAAATAAATAAATAAACCCATGTTTCCTGGAAGATAAAGAGACCTGCTCATAGCATCATAGTCTTTAATATTAAAATATTATTATTTTGAGAGTGCTGTGGCCATGGCACCGCAGCACTCAGCTCCTCCCATCTTCTCCCGTTTCACAGGCACATTGTCTAATCCTAGCAGAGCTCTGAAATAAAGGTTTCTCACTTCGAGTTAGCACAGGCAGTTCCCAGCAAACAGACATAATCTAAATCCCTCACTGCTTTCACAAGAATAAAGTTGTTTTTCCTCTTTCCTTTCCTGTGAACTGTGTTATTACTGTGGGATACCTGGATCCATGCCCACAGGGGATGCCGTGATCCCCTATAAAGCACTTTGGATGTGCAGATGAAACGAAGCTTTGCGCTGAATGTCTCGTTTCTGAGGCGCTCAGGGAAGATACAGGGCGTGTTTAGATCCCAGCACTGTCAAGTTTAAAAAGCCTGCTAAGAGAAAGGGAAGAGTGTTGTATTCCCCCTCTTACCTCGAGCTGTCAGTAAATTCACTAATTGGGGCTGTGAAATTGCTCATTGCTGGTGTTATCTGAAAGGCGAACTAAGGATACGGATCAGGAGCCGAAACGTTGGATGCTGGTCTGAGATTCGCTCAATTCCAGATACACCTTACTCAGGTGTATATCAAACGTTTGCAATGTATTCCTGTTGATTCCCAGCCAAGAAATTTTCAAGCAGATTTTAATAAATGGGGTTCAATTTGCTTGCAGGAGCACGCTTATATTGCACTTTATATAAAAACAAATTATGGTAATGCGTGTTGCTGAACGCATAGAGCTATAAGCACTAGAAAGAATAAACATGTCTTATCTTCTTGCCTTTGTAAATGATAATACTTCAGGCTTTTAATAGTGAAATAATGTTTTTTACCTTTGGCATAGCATATTCATTCATTAGATTCCACTGAACTTTGGTGTAGTGAAGGGAGGCTGCCTAATTTTCAGTAATTTTAGGCAAATCTCACTTTACCACATATTTTACACAAAATATTGAAGTCTTTTATAGACACAGAATGTTAGGGACTGATTTGACTCCAAAGTGCATTTTTTCCATTTTTTTTTAAGAAAGGGCATTAGAAAAAAAAAAAAAAAGAGAGTCTGATTTTCATCAAGACCATATGAGATTTTTTGCATGAGAATATTGCTATAAAATATCAACATATTAACATAATTTAAAAATTGCTCCTTTTTTTTTTTTATTTCTGTGATTAATATTTAAGACTGAAGGATCTACTTACTGCCATTTTGTAGGTCTTTCATTCTTCTCTTACATTTTTGCTTTTGTTCTGTTCTGTTCTTCTGGCTGGTCTTTTGGAGGTTTTTCAGGTGACCGGGGGCGGTGTTGGGTTTGCCTTTTTTCTTCACATTCCAACTATTAGGATGGAGGGACAAAGATAAATTACTTTTTCCGCCCATCATTTTTCTCCTGGAGTATCCTTTGCATCAGCATTTCCCTCAAGCTAAACTCATGCTTCACCAGGTTTTTTAAGCACAACAAACAGTCTCGAGGTTGCCATCTCAGAGCAGAGTCCACCCAGCTTGCAGGAGAGGATATTACATTGTGCTCCCTGCCCTGCACACATCACTCCCTTGGAAGTACATGCTCCTTTCCACTGCTAAATAAGGGAAGCTTTGCCCTTTGGATCAAATGTCACTTGCAATACCCATTGAAACAGTGGTGTGTCTTGTGGATTTGCTGCAATATCCGCTGTATTATGGAAATTTTCCTTAGGAATACAGTGGTCAGTGGTTCTTGAAAAAAAAATAAGAAATCACAGACAGACACAGAGCAAACCAGTGGAGTGGACAAAGCTACTTCACTTCATTACTCTTTAAAGGTCACCTGGATGAAGGTGCCTGCGTTTGGTTTGGGATGGATGGACACTGCGATCAAGCCAGACTCAACAGTGTCTCTGTGTCTGTCCTTGTCATGGTGATGGAAAACTGCAGCCAAACACTGATCTGGGCAGCACTCATGTGAGCAGCTGCTGTGAGTAACTCACGTAATTTTATCTCCTGATCCATCGTGTAGTCAGGACAGCAAGCTCCCCCTGCCTCTGCTTCTTCCCATGACGTAAAGAGGTAGGGGTGTCCATTTGCAAGGCTGTAAAAACAGCACAATAAAGTTTATTCTCACCTCTATTTTTTTTTAATTACTGTTTGTTTGTTTGGTTGTTGTTTGGTTTTTTAATATCATAGAATCGTAGAATGGTTTGGGCTGGAAGGAACCTTAAAGCCCATCTCATTCCACTACCCTTGCCATGGGCGGGGACACCTTCCACTAGACCAGGTTGCTCCAAGCCCCATCCAACCTGGCTTTGGACACTGCCAGGGATGAGGTACTCATGAGGATTGTCAGAGGTTTTGCCTGTCAGTCTCGGCTGTGTAAGCTTACACAGAATTTTAATTATAGCAAACAAGCTGGAGTGTTTAAAGCACACCCCTACTTGAGCTGAACAAGAACTTAATCCCTGTGCAGGACTGGTCTCTACATTATAGCCTTACTTGGAGATTAAATTTGCCACAGGACACGAATTTTCAAAGGGAGCAGATAATCCTATGGACAACCAAGTTATCCAGAGACATAATTAGTAGTTCCCAAAGAAGCTGGAAGGAAATTCAAACATTTATATTTCAGGTATTAGTGGGCTGGATTGCATTTTGTATCTTTGCATCCTAAGTTTAGGGAAAGAACTTTTTTTTTTTTTTCCCCAGGCATCTCACCACTGACAGACACAGATTACTGAAATGTATGGTCTTTAGGTCTCATTCAGCTCCTAATCACTGGATCCTCAGATACAGTCAGGTAGCATTTTTCTCTCCAATCACATTAGAATTTGTAGGTGAACTCAGTAACACTTTCTTAGCTTGTTTAATATTTCTGGTGTGGTCGTCAGCTGGCTTATGAAAGGTTTACCTTTACAGTGGTTTTCGTGTTCCTCTCAGTGAGTTTATTCTTTGGAAATTAAAGCTATCCATGATCTTGTGCAAAGATATTGCCAGTGCTGCTGACCAGAAGGAGCACTGAGTTCCTGAGGCCACTTTATAATTGCATTTTGGAATACAAATGAGTTTAGTCTCCAAAGAAGATATTTCATTTGAATACTTCCCTACTTCATTCCTTTTATAAACTCCATCATCCAGCGTTCATGCAGTCTATCCACAAATTAAAACAGTATTTTGTGACTGTGCAAAGTAGCTCCTGTATGAGATTCTGGCACACAATTCTGTCCCTAGTTTAAAACCAGATCTCTGTGAGGATGAAGGACAGATGAAGCAAAGTGGGCACAATCCAAAGCCTGTGTGATGTGCATCGCTCTGCAGTGATACTGAAATTGCAAATTCAGAGTCCCTGACTTGCACAGCTGTGAGACAAATCAAAATAAAATAGGCCACAAATTGCAAGTGAATACTATCTCGGACCACCCAGAGTCTCTGTGATGGAGTAATGCTGGAGTAATGCTGTCAGGTGGTGGCAATTGCTATTAGAGCTGCCCCACTGTGAGGATTTGGGTCAAAAGTCTCTGGAAATGCCAGATTGTTCCCTATTTCATATCACTGTTTCCTGATTTTGAAAGCCGTGCATGCTGAACCCCCCAGCAGTTCGGAAGGGAGACTTCTACAACTCGATTTATGTCCTGCCAGAAAAGATGTTGCCACAAATAAGTGGTGATTCTCTCCTTCTTGTATTCATCTTTTCCTCTAGCTTTTTGGTGGCATTTTGCCCTGTTTAACTACTAAAACACACACTTGTGCACTAGGCAAGAGCTCCTGGGATCATCTGGTCTGTCTTCCAGCACTGTGGTGTCCCAACCAACCCCAGCTGCCCACAATAACCATCTAAAGAGAGATTTTCTACTTTGTTCTCCCATAACCTGTGTCAGCCCTTCATTAGAGTTTTAACACACTGAATTCTTCCACTATCCATTTTTATACCCTTTAAGAATTTCTAATCATAGTTTCCCAGCCAGTCTAGACATTGATAGCTCATTTTATCTTTGCACACAGCGCCTGCTTTGCCGACCTGCTAACCACTTTTAGAGCTTTTTCTCTAAACTCCTTCCAAATTAGTCAACATCTTTCTGTTAATGATGCATTCAGAGTTAGCATAAAGGTGAAAAAGCATCGCTAAATGAGCTCCTTTCTGCGTTAGCAGTGGCTTAAATGAAAGCAAGTTCAAGTGAAAAAGCTCATTTTAATGGTAGTAGTGGCTGAGTAAAGTCTGCTTAGATGTGGAGCACCAGGCAGATGAATGGCTGCATGAATTTTAAGAGACCAATATGCTAATGTGGGAATGCCAATAAACAAACCGTTAGCATGAATATTTGATGGATTCAGGAGAACCTCATAAGGATTTCAATTTTCTTAAAAAGGTCTTGGAAATTAGAGAATGACAGAAACGCTTTCCCTTCCTGCTGCTTAAGGGGAATCGTGGGGGGTTTTTTTGCCATCTGAAAAGATGAAATTTTTTAAGACCAGGAATAGTGAGGATGGAGCTATAGACATGACAATCTTCAGGCAAGGCCTGAAATATTGATTCAGTCTGCAGTAGAAGGGATATTTGGGGCAAGGGGCCTGAGGACGAGAAGTAAGTTTTCCCAAATACTAGTAGGGAAAGTTGGGATGAACCACAACCAATGAGTTGTGATGAACCAATGAGCTGGGATGAACCACAACCTCATGCTGTTCCTCTGTACTCACAGGCTACAACACAGAGTCTTTGGCGTTACAAGTAAGCAGTAGAATGGACTAGTGTGGAATTGCTCAGGTTACAAAAACTTGTTGGTTCTATAGAAAAGTTTCTTTTGAAGTTAAAACTCTATATAGTTCTGTACATGCCTTTCACGTAGCACAGAGCAGAACTAGAAGAAATTAAGTATTATTAAGAACATCTGCCCATGAAAACCAAAAGAGAGAATGCTAAAAGTTGGAAAACATTAAATGCCAGCATCTAGATCCACAACTGCTAAAGCAAATACTTAATCTTTTGTACCTTAATTACATGAGTACTAATTCCATGACAAAGTGTCTCTTGCTGAGTTAAAGAAAAATACGAATAAAGCAGCTTAGGTTCAACATCAAATCATGAGAAAACTTCTGATGCTTCCCACAGTTAACCTAGGTTATGCTCAAAACATTTATGGAAATGCATAAGAAAATATAACTTTTAATGAAAAGGAAAAGGGTTCTTGTAAATTTTTAATATGAACCATGCAGACAATTACATTAATAAGATTTAATTATGCCATGAAATATTTAGTGTTTCTCACTATGCTAAATATTATTTTGAACATAGTTCTAGAAAGATTAGAAAGCTTAAGAGATACCAAAAAAAGAACAGGAATAAGTATGAAAAAAAACTAGTGTTGACAAACATAACCGGTGTTTCAGGTCTTTATTTAAAACAAGGGAATATTTTGGTCAGTTATTGCATATTAGGCTCTTTATAAATACAGATATAACATAAGAAATACTTTGTGCACTATATTTAATTAATAGAAGAAAGATCTCATGTGTTATAGGTCTCATTTAAAAAGTATCCCATAATCTACAATTAACATCCAAGTTTTGGCAGAAATGCACAACTATTTATTAGTGTCTACATGTACTTTTTATTATGCCAGAACTAACCAACCATATATTTACTATCAACCACAATGTGACTGGCTAATTAACCGACTTGTGAAATGCTGTTCCTTAAATTGTGTGCTGTTGCTATTTCTGCTATACGGCTTTTTGGTCTAACACCACTTCATAATTAAGGGATGCCAAGTTTCCTGCAGGAAGTGCATTGGATTCTGTTCATCCTCACCCTCAGCACTGATTCTGCTTCAGTGTAGGCTACATCCATCCAGCCCCACAGGCTGGGCTCCCATCCCCGCTCAAACCCTTGCCCTGGCTGCCCTCACACCTCCCTGTGAGTGCTGGGAGTTCAAACTGTGATTTAAGCACATTGCCCAAAGCAGCAGAATACCCCTAGGACAGCTGTAATTGGATAAGCAAGTTGTTATTCCTTAAAATGCACATTTCCAGTGCCATGGCAGTCTCCCCTGTAGTACCCGAAGCACTGCACAACTCACCTGGGCCTCAGACCAATTGATTTCACTGAGGTTCATAAGAATTAAGTGTTAGATTACCATCCAGTGAGGTTTTTCACCCTGAACATGAACAAAATGCTTTATGCATCTGTTAAGACCAGTATTCAATACCCAGAAAGGAACTCCAAGTGTTTACCTGACTTCCAGGTGAGCACAGGGCAGGTAGAGCATCCAGAGCAGTGTGCCAGAAACCAGTGGACAGACCATAAAAATATTCAGGGTTATAAATCCTTCCTGGGGTTGCTGTCCCCTCCTGAAGAGGAATGAGTGCTATGGAGGTGGCCCTGAAAATGCAGGCGGCATTTTTTTGTAAATGGGATGTTTGTCTTTACATTTCATAGAGTCATAGAATCACAGAATGGTTTGGGTTCGAAGGGAGCTTAAAAATCACCCAGTTCCAGCCCCCATGCCACGGGCAAGGACACTGTTTAATGCAGTTAATCCATGCACTGACTCAAATCTATACACATTTTTTAAAATGTAAATGTATAGCATATACATCTGCATATGGACACACAGCTATCTATACACACGCGCATACACACACACAAACAATCTGCACAGAGCAAAGCCTCCAACCTCTGCTCCCATTCGTGTCAGAAATACAGAATAGTTTTATTTCTGCAGGGCACGACCACAATTTGAGGAAGAAAGAGGCGAGGAGTGTGTGCTGCTGCTGGCACTGAGCGCGTCCCTGCGAGAACAGTCTCTGCTTCCCACAGGCACTGCCACGTCCTGGGCACCGCGTGATTTAAGGGAAGGGGTTTGGAGCCTGCTCCCTGCACCGACAGGGTTCGGCATGTGGCATGGGGAGGTGGCACTCTGTATATCCAGCCCCAGCAACTCTTAATGTTTTATTTAATAATTCCTTGCAGCAGGAGGTGCTGTGATTAATGCTGAGTACAAAATGCACAAACTGTTTCAATATGGGGAGCTCTTTAAAGGATCTGCTTGCAGCGGACACAAATTATGATTTCCCATCCTACCTGGTCTCACATCAGCAGGGGCACTACAACTTCTTCTCAATTAGTCCTTGGTGGGTGGCATCCCTGCCCTCGGCAGGGGTTTGGAACTAGATGATTTTTAAGGTCCCTTCCAACCCAAACCATTCCATGATTCTATGATATCATTCTATTCTATGTTACAGGTTTTCTCTGCCCTTCTCCACCACTTTCCCCTCTTTTCTTTTTTAATTTTTAATTTTCTCATTTTTATCTCTTTTCCCTATACCACCTCGTTAGCTTTAGCACGCTATTTCACTCTACCCACTCTGATAGGCAGCAGCTTGGATTTCTTTCTTTTCCATTTTATTTGGAGGCCCATAAAGGAGGGGCAGGAGCAAGTGGCCCCAGGTGCACAGAGGCAGCACAAGGGCTGGCACGTGGGAGCCACCTGCCCCACGAGCCACGTGGCGTGGAAAAGAATGAAAGTTAAGAAGTTACAGATGGGGAGCACGTAGCTCAAGGAGAGAGGCTGCAGGAAAGATGAGGAGCCACCAGCCTCAGAGGAGATGAGCAAATGAACCTGCCCAGAGATGAGAGAGAAGAGTGCACAGTTTGCTGCAGCTCAGAGACAGAATTAACCAAAGCAAATCCCACAAGCCAGCACAGAGCTGCAAGTGTGGCAGGGGAGGCAGGAGGAGATGCACAGTAAACGTTTTTTGCTGTTGTTCTGTCACAGCTCAGCTCACTTCTTTGAAGGTTTCTGTTTGTTTGCTTTAAATGGCAAATACTAGGCAAATTTGAACTTAAAAATATTTTATGAGTTGTGTATTTTTTTTTTTTTAAACACACTTTCTTGAACTCTCAAACCCAGGAAGAGACAAGTGCAGACCATCCCTGACTGGGCTGGTTTGGAGTCCCGTCACATTTGCCCTGGGACACAGAGGCAGGAACGGGCAGAGCTGGCTCCCTGCATAGTGATCCAGTGGAAGAGATTCAATTCTGTCAGATCAGAAAATAATTTTAGATTGTTTTTTTAGGGGGTGTTTTTTTTGATCCCTATAAGTGTTAGGAATATAAATCCCTCAATCTTTCACATATTCGGGCACCTGCTGGGGCACCGTGTCACACCTTGTATGTAGTGAAGGACAGGATTTAGCTATAAAATACACTTCTCACTCCTATTTCCAGTCTTCCAAACAGCAAACTGGGCACGAAGACCTTTCCTTTTCTTTAAAATGTGTAGGACAGCCACCCATGAACCTCTCCCTGCTAGAGTGCATCAAGGTTGCCCACTGTGGACCAGCAGCCCGTGGGTAGAAAAAGTGGTCAGATGCTGTTACCACAGCATCAGGCTTTGCAACAAACATCATAATATTTGGCACCCCCAAACCTTGAATTTTGCCACCTTAGACACACTGCTGTGCACATGGGCAGGAGGAGAGTGGGAGAAGAAATCCCTGGAGTCAGTGCATTTGGCTATTCATGGAGAGCACTAGGTTAAAATTTACACTTTAAGGACATATTGATTTGAAAATAAATATCAATTTACCTTTCCACCATACAAGCTTTTTCTAGGACACTAATTCATGCTATAAATAAGTCAATTAAACATGTGCCTGTGTTAACTTTGCTGTTCCTTAAAGGAATTTTCACAGCAGTCAGCATCCCTAACATTTTAGGAAATTATTCTCAATGCGAATAGACCTAATGCAAACAGACCTTATCCTTAAAATGAAAACTGTTCTCTCTCAATGCCTGGACAGCCCTTTTAGCGGTGACCTCAGCATCCAGGTGCTGCCTCTAAACATCTATACATATGTTTTTGGTTTTATTTATTTCACATTCTATCCTTAAAGGCCATCACAGCATCACTGATGTCCCTCGGCCAGAGAAGATAATCCCAAAGCCACACCTCAGCCATCTCTGCCCTGGATATTTTTTGTCTTAACACAAATTTTTTTACACGTAAAAAAACCAAAAAAAAATCAAAATAAAGCCACAGCAAAGAAAAACAAAGAGAAAACATACCAAGCAGCCTGCTGACACCTTGGAGTGCACCCATGCAAAAGGCCGTGATGGTCTGCACTTCTGCTGGGTTTTAACAGCACTTGGATAATTTTTGTCATCAATAAAAGCACTTGTAGCCACACCATGGCAGCAAAAATAATAAAGGCAATTTAATCCCATGTTCCAGGCAGTTCAGAGAGCTGAGATGCCTCCCACCACCCATGGACCTCTGCCAGGGAGGATGCCTGGAAGTCGTGGGAGGCTCTGTGGGTGAGGGAAGGTCAGCTATGGTGGGCCCAGCGTCTGACCAAGTACAGCACATTTTATGCTCTGAAAGAATAGAATGTAAAAGTTAGTCAAGTGCAAGCAGAAGAGTTAAAAGCAGGGCAATTTTGCAACTCGCAGCAGGGGAATGAAAATAAGATTTGGCTAAAGCTCAGCTTTAACTCACAGGCACACCCAACAGGCTCTGGTGACAGCATTTAGCTGTTATCCCTACAGTGACAAACATCCAAATAGATCATTTCCTTTGTGTCTGAAACGGGCTTTGTCCTGGCTCCACACACAGGGCCTGGGCTGGGAACACCACCAGCCTTACCATGATGCCAGTGCTTGACAGGGAGCCTTGGGAGTAAAGCAAGGGAAGGCTTATCACCACAGATCTAGTTATCAGTCCTAAGAATACTTTCCATTTTAGTTTGGTCACTAAGATGGATTCGCTCTGGAAATCCTGCCTTAGTACCAGGCTAAAAATAATCTCGTGTTTTCCTTTCACCCAGCGCATTTCCGGTCTTTGGTACAATTTTCAATAGTGTACAAAGTAGTTTGAAGCACACATGTATGCATAAACAAAATGGCATTATCACACACAAAAATTAAAGTTCAATTCTTTACATTAAAAAAAAATTGAGAAGGCAGAGATATCTGGTTGAATTTAAATTAGTTCTGCCATAATCCAAAAAAAAAAAAAAAGCTTTTCCAAGGACTGATTCTCAGATAAATCTGCACAGCTCCTCTGAAGTGAACTGACCCATGACTTTATGTACTCCAGCTACTGAGTTGGTCCATATCAGACTGATCCTGATGGACACAAAATCTGCCATCAAATCTATGTATTTTCAGTAGGGAAGGATTGGTTCCATTGTATAAACATAACTGAATTGCTGAAAAGGTGAAGAAAGAAAAGGCATCATAAAGTTCCTGGTTTCTCAAGCAGATGGGAGAAAGAAGGCCAATTATAGTGTAAAGCATCATTTCACCAGAAGAAGTGTGAGTGCTGGAAGAGCTTGGAACAGAGAGGATTTCTCTTTGCCATGTGTGGTCTCTGGGAAACAAAAGGAAGGGTGTGACTGAAATGAAGACAGACAGAATGCAATATTTCCCTTTGATGTGTAAACAGATTTAATGCAACAAAAATCAATGAGGGAACTCTCCGAAGGAGAGTGTTTTAATGTGTTATCATATTTCACATAGATTTCATAAAAATTCAATTTCAATTATAGCACAGTTTACAAACAGAGGAAAGCGCTGTGCCTCCCTGGAAAACATATGGCCATCAAAACTTCAAACAAAATACTGCCAAAGTCGCTCGTAAAAAATAAATAGCCATAAGCCAGTGTGTTATTGTCCTTTTAATGTTTGTTGAATGCCTATAATTCTTCCGGTGTCCGCCTCGGCTGTCAGCTTTCTGACACTCCAGTCTCCCATTCACACACCTCCCCCCGACGATGTCTCAGAGCAGGAGCTGGATTGGGAGCAGGGCTTGATTATTCTGGATATTATCTTGCATCTCCAGCTGGGCTGCTGCAGGAACAGGAATCAAATAAACAACCACAAACAGCCCCGGTGTAGCGGTGGAGCAGCAGCAGAAGAGGCTGAGCCCAGACATGGCCAGTGCTGCTGTGGCTGCTGGAAGAAGAGGAACAGGCTCCATCCCAGAGAGCAGCTAATGGTTTCCTGAGAGCTCTTGGCTCCATCCACCAGCTCCTGCTTTGCCACATTAAAAACCCACCTGGTCTGCCCAAGCTGGGCAGTGAGGCTGGGCATGGGGCACCTCACCTCTGGCGTGGCTGCAGGAGGCAGGAGGAGCTGGGCTCTGGTCCTGTGCAAGGTCAAAGAGAGTGCTGTGCGTGTGAGCTGGGAACTACTTTTGTGCCGTTGTCATGGGGTTAGGGTAGGAAGGAGAGTACAGGTCCAGGCTGGAAGGCACAGGTGGCGTTGAAACACCATGCATTTGGCAGAAGTGCAGCTTGGACATCAACAGAGCTGTACCCCAATGCCCAGTGCTGGGGGTCATTTGTGTGACAAACCCTTGCTCCTGCAACTGGGACCCAGGTACCATTTTACGGAAAAGCATCAATGCTTTTTCCTCACCTTTAATTACAAGAGGAATCACTGTGTCTGCCTCTGCGCTTTCCAACTGATGGAGAGATGAGCCTCTTGCATTAACAACCAAACTCTGCCCTATTTTCAATGGAGATGTTTCTATTTTGTGCTTTAAGATCTTCCTGCAGTATAATGGAGACCGGCATGTGCAAGTTAGGGGGTACCCAGCTGTGGGAGGAGAAGGTGCCCCATCCCTCACTGAGGTTTTGCCCCTTCACAGAGGGTGAGAGAGAGAGCTTGGGGGGCCAGGAGCAGGGAACTGCTCTTGAGAAAGGGCTGGGGGACAGCAGGGCAGAGGGAGCGTTCAGGGAAGAGCCAACCTCCAGGTCAACACTCCCTAGCCCCCTCACATCCCAGATTAATTTGGGAATATGGCCTGGAAGTAGTGCTTATAGAGGCTTTGCTTGGGCTGGAGAAGGAAGTTGCAGGTGCAGGAAGGTGAATAAGGAGCAAGTGCTGATAAAATACCAGGAATGAAGCAGAAGAAATGAAAACCAGAAATATATGGAAGAAGGAGAACATTATTGATAGCTTTAGTGAAGTGTGAGCATGGGGGAAGAAAACATGATGAATGCTGGCAAGGGAGGACGAGCTCACAAACCTGAGGTATTTTAGCTGTGAGAGAGAGAGAGGACAGGGCTCAGAGTGAACACTTTCCTCAGCACACACCTGTCTGGCACAGGCTGTGAGACGTGATGGCAGCAGCGGGGCTGGCTGCACCCCCACGAGCTGTTACAGCTGGTACCTGCAAATTTTGCTCTGCTTTCGCTGGAACACAGGACACCCTACAAAATATAAAGAAGAAAAATCATTTCTCATTTCTTAACAGTAGCCTGCACCTAGGCTAGAGAGTATTTTTCCAGATATAAAATGTCTCATCCCTGCCCTCCCATTGGCATTAATGTGTTGTCTCAAAATACGCCCAACCTCGACTTTAGGATGTGTGCCCCTTGGAGTAAGGCCCAATATCCACACATCTGCCGTTAGGATTTTACAGGAAACCATTTAGTGGCAAGGTTTTCCCACAAGTAGTTCATCTCCTCACTAAATGAGCCACTCTGACAGCTTCTCAACCATCTTTCTCACTGAGCTCTTAGGGGCAGTTTGGTATTCAGGCTCCTGAGCATAAACCGCCGACAGCTCGGTGGGTTTGGTCACTTCTGGGATAATAAAGACAAAAAGGGAAGACTGATTTTTTTTTCTTGTTTGTTTTTCCTATTGAAAGTGATAGTATCTAAGTTCACAGTAGGTATCATAGCAATATTAAAATAGATCATTCTCCAAAGGCCTGAAAAAATAGCAATAATTAAATGTTAAATATAAATGCATGACTCTTTCAAGGGAGTTCAAGTCAGCTTCATCAATAAACAGCGTGAGTCTCCTAGCATCTCTCAAAGGAAACTAAAAATGATGGGAAAACTTCAGGCACAATCACAACAGCAATAGCATCAGGGTGCACAGGAATGCACATTTCTGTACACTAAATATTCTCCTTACAATCTTCCATCTGGGTCTCTCCTCTGGGGGGCAAATTTATTCCAAGAATTTCCAATCCTCTGTTTAGAGATCTGTAATTTCAAGGCAGCTCAGAGCACGAATTCCCACTGAGACAAAAGCCCTGGAGAACGTTCATAGGTGTGTGCCTCAACTCAGCCTCACCACTGAACACAACAGCCCAGAATCTGCAGCAGTTTGGGGTCAGACATAATGTACTTTTTCGGGGTTTTTTTGATTTTGGTTTCCTCCTAGCCTGTTAGCTGGGTGCCCTTGCAGCTGAGGGTGGGCAGTGGTGGAGTGGGATGCTTGGGTGGGGAGAGGTTTGGGTTTGTGTGCTACAGGAAACAACACATATCTGGAAGTGATTTATAGGAGAGCACTGGGCTGATACCTGAGTGCTCTTAAATATTTAATTAAGAGCCATGAAAACGAAATTGGCCACCTTGCTTAACCTATAAAGAGGCTGTGTTAGCTGGCAAATAACAGAGAGAGCCTAAAATGCTAACAAGAAGGGAAAAATAAAGAAAAACAAACACAGGGGTAATGGAGGCATAAAACCAACTCTGTTAGAGGATAAGTCAGTAGCCTTGGTCTGCATGGGAGGTGGGACTGGGGCCTTCTGGGGATGGTGCCATGGGCTGTGAAGAGCGATGGTGTTTGGGAGCTCCTCAGAGAGTAAGCACTGCCTGTCCCCAGGACAAGGAGGGAGGGGAAGAGAGCAGCTCAGATATGTCACCTCCAGATTTCTAACTGCTTCTGGCTAAAGCTACAGAGAAATATACCCTCTTCCCTTCCAAAAACTCTCCAAGGATCCACAACAGTAAAACTGGAAAGCTCTAACCTAACATTTATAAAGAGGAGTATAAAAGAGGAATATAAAATATTGTGCTGGTGGATAAGCAGTTGGTTAAATCAGGCTGGAAAACCAGAAAAATGACATCCTGTGTGATGAAGTGCACCTCGGAGGACACACCAGTGGGAGGGAGGAGTGTGGAACCTGGGAGTGGCTGTGAGGGAAGACAGGCTGCTTGCCTGGGATGCCACAGCAGCCTGCATGCTGGGCCAATGCATCCATGCCTTGGGCAGGCACAGGAGAAAGAGAGAAAGGAGTAAAGGATGTGGTTATGGATCTCCAGGCAGGGCAAGGAGGAAAACGTGGCTTTGTAAGGCCCAGGAGCTCTTTGAAACCTCTCTAGGCACACCCAGGGCTGCACTACCACTGTGGGAATCCCTGCAGCAGATCCCAGCATGAGGTGACTTCCAGGGAAACGCAGTAACCCTAGGAGAGGGTTGGGTCCGTGAAGATCAGCCCTGAGAGGGCTCTCTAAGAGAGGGGCAAACAAATTTGGGGCACAGCTTCCCCACTCCGGCCAAGGAGGTGGGAGAAGTCGCAGCATAGGAAAGTTGTGCTGGACTTTGATGAGGCTGCCTGTGGGCAAATGTGAGAAGAATAAAAGAGAGCTGATGGAAGCTAATCACTGCTTAAAAGAGTTGAGTACAGATGTGTTTAAGACACAGTTATGAAAGACAGGATTTAACATCTATCCCAATAAAAGCCATGTCAAATGACAGCCAAGGCCGATGTCGTTAATTAAAGCACAGCATTGAGACACTCATGTATGGAAAGCAATAAACAGCTTTTGCAGGTGATTAAACAGTGAAGACTGGGGGTTTTAAATTGGCACAGGAGATGTTTGCTGTAAGCACACCTCAGAGTCACAGGTATTATTGCTCCAAAAAGGACAGTTTGCTCAGCTTACCTTCCCCAGACCAGCAGCAGCAAGCACATGGACACCACAAAGGAATTTCATCTCAGCAAGGGTGGCCGTGGTCGTGAGCGAGGTTGGGAACAGGCTGGTGTGTGGAGCAGAGATGAGAGGAGCCTCCAAAAGAGGGTAAAATGCTTGATAACAGCCACTCATCTTGTTGCAGTTTATCTTTTGCATTTCACGAATGCCCCCGTTGGTTTTTAGACACACAAAAACTGCTCCAGAGCTGAAAATCACTCTCACTCCTGGAAAGCCTGGCTTCCACAGCTTGCAGCTTCCAGCCATCCCCCTCAGCAGCAGCCAGACGTGTGGCAATCAGGATACACACACACAACAGCAAAGTGCCTCACCCCAAGTTACTTTTATAGACAAAGAACAATAGCAAAGCCAGAGGCGCATTATATGAGTTTCACAATGCCCTGCCATTAAAAACAGCCTCCCACAGCCTTCACTCCCGAGCAAATAGTTTTACAGAATATTTTACCACAGCTATGGAGAGCTAAAGCTGGGAGTGGCTGAACCTTTTCCTTTCCACCTCACCGGGTTCATTAAGCACAATTAACGCTCTACGTGAGAGTGCCACCACTGCTCTGTCCTCTGCTGTGCCACAACCACTGGTGACACCAGCAGCCCAGAGTCTGTGAGCATAGTTCATACTGGTCGTGGAGAATCCCACACTTACAGAATATGTGCATGAATAGGACATGCACAGCCCAGATGAAAAAGGTTAAGGGGGTGAGGCAAAATATTTGTTGTGCGATTTGGTTCTCTGTTAAGTGACACCACCATGTTTCCCAGCTGTATCTACATGATAAACAGTGTAAGAAGTTAAATCAGAGGAATTCTACTTGAAATACCAGATGAGAACTGTAAATAAAATAATTAATATAAAAATATGCAATATGCAAGAATAACTTGTAATGCAGTGCAATGCAAGGTGCATGCAGGTATCTCAGGGCTGACAGCAAAGACAATATAAGATGCTGCATACAGGGGCTAATTGACAATGCTAATTATCCCTCCTGCACAGATAACATACATAAAACGTTATTTCTATAGGATCATGAATGTTGAAGGAAGATAAAACCACTTGGTTATGCCAGGAACAGTGAAGGGATGGATTCAAAGGAAAGGACACAGATCAATGACCTTTTGCTGCTTTCAGCCAAAGTTTCTGGGCTCAGGAACTGAGCAGGACTTCCTGTCCATTCTGTATTGAACTTTAAAGTGGCAGAGAAAAGCAGCAACTCAAGGTGAGTTTCAGTAGTGAAGCTGCACTTCACTTTCCATAACAATGGATTTTTTTAAAAGGTATGTCAAAGAGAATTGAATTTGAGTCCATGAATACAGCAATAAGTGATGTAGTTCAAGTTAATTATATTCTCTCTGTCTCCCAAGAACTAGATCTTTCCTTCTTCCAGCAGATATACTCTATATATTGTACTCTTGGTTAAAATCTAAGCATTCATTTTAGATCAATGTGTTTTCCTAGTGAAATATTCTGAAAATACTTTGAATTTATTAAATAGTCTCAAGAGCAAAAACTATTGAGAATGAAGATGGAAAAGTAGAGACCATTTGAAGGAGGTGGAGTATCACCAGTCTCTCCCCTTTGGGCAATACTTTTTATGGGGCAGCCAAAAAAAGCTCCATCAATGCAGGAAAGAGCCCATGGGACGTGCAAATGGCCAAACTGTAACTTGCAGCATTAAATCACAGAATGTCCTGAGGCGCACATTGGGAAAACAAGGTTTTCTCCAGGCTTTGTGGAGAAGGTGGTGCTGCTCTGACAGAGTGATAGCTCTTATTTCGTTTTGGCCTTTGGCCTGTGACTATCATTTCACATCCAGATGCCCATCAACAGTGTCCAAACAATGTTCATTGCAGTGACATTATTGCTGTTGTTGAAAAATGAAGGTAAACAAGGGGCCTGGACGTATCAGCAAACCATAGGGCAACAGGGTTTTACAAGCACTTTAAAATACACAATTTTTCAAATTTTTCACTTGAGTACTCTCAATAGCAATACTGTTTGTTCTTACAAGGGTTTCAGTCTGCAGATTTATGCTCTACTGTGAACTACACTGTTACCTTCAGCAGTAAACTTGGTTCAGGAAAAAAAAACCAAACTCATGTGCCCTGACTGCACAGTGAACCTAAAAAAAATTCTGTCATTAAGAAGCAGGTTTGCTACACAGAATTTTGAACAGCCTTTAATTTCCACTGTACATTCCCACACATGCTGGATGAACTGCAAGCTCACACAGGAAACATCTAGAGAAGAGATTTTAAATCCTAGAGCATAAAGAAACTGATATAACCAGCTTAAAGCACGTTGATAAAATGGTTAAGTAGATTAGATTAAAATTCTACACTTGCAATGCTTCATGAGTAAAGCTGTTTAGTCCCTATGAGTGGCATTTTTCTTTGCCATCACCTAAGGGAAGTCCCGCAATCAGCTGTGCAAGGGACACTGAATACATGCCATTTATATCACAATAAATGCTCAGTTCCTGGCAAACTTGGAATTCAGAGCACTCATAAAGGGCAGGTTATAGAAATATCTATTTCCTATTTGAAACTTAATTATGTGAGACCAGGCTATGAAAATCAGAAATTCTCTTCCTGCCCATGTTCCTGGACTTTAGAAGACATCTATGTGTTTCTGTAGCATGATAATCTCAAATATTCTGAAGTTCCTAACAATTCCGAAGACACGGTGTCACATCTCACGCTGACCTAAGAAACACCTAAAAAAGTGATTTTTATAGTCAAATACAAAGCTAAGCAGCACCACGAGCAGTATCAAGTAAAGCAGATCCATCTCTGTGCTGATTGCTGCCAAGTTCCCCCTAGCTTAGCAAGCAGAACAGGTACAGAGAACTCTTAAAGGCAATCAAAACTGAAATTACAGGGAGAAAAAAAGTAGGATAATGGAGCACTTTGCTTTGCAAGGCTGGTTTGTGTTCGGTCAGGCAGAGTTTTCAATGGAAACAAAAAAATTCTATGCAGTGACAGCAATGAAAACTGAAGTACTAGCTGCCCTTATTATCATAAATGTCCATTTCCCTATGAATCCTTTAGAAATGTAACTTTTCATGAACTCCACTCCTTGGTAAGGTTATGATGAACGGGAGGAAAGTGAGCCAGTCCAGCTGGACGGGCTGAGATGTCCATCCTCTGGAGCTCGTGGGTCTGGTGCCCAGAGGAGGTCAGCACAAAGTGGAGCTGAGAGGGAATTCAAGAGCAATCAGGAGGAGAAATGCCAGAATTTCAATTCCTCGGGGCCACGGAACAGAGAGCGTGGTGGCAAGGGTGAAGAGTGAGAGGAGGGAAGCAGAGTGCAAGTTAAGGGCTGCCAAAACCAGCAGGAGAGAAAACGGGTGTGATCACTGCAACTGCACAGAAGAGACCCAATGCCTCACACAACTGCAGCGTTTTCACAGAAATACTGTTCTGCCCTTCATGAAGGAACCGTGGGGTCAGGGCCTCCCTGGGATTGCTCTTCACTTCTCTTGCCTTTTTTTCTGTTTTCTGAGATCCTCTTTTTAGCAACTAGTAAGTGTGACTAGGTGTGAGGGGTAGGTAAGAGAAGCTGCAAAGCAAAACAAAACCACCTCACTAGAGGACCTGGGAACATGACAAGACACCAGCTGTTTGAATCATCCTCCTGGAGAAAGTCTCCGCTGCATTCTACCAGCACAGACCTTCCTTCAGCCTGGCAAAGCTCAGAGGTTTGTCCAGCAGAAATTATTAAGGATGTTTTGTAGGAACAGGTCTTGCTCTTGCAGACATAATGAAATTAGATACATTGGCCATATTATCATAGAATCATAGAACATGCTGGGTTCAAAGTAACTCTCAGGGATCATCGAGTCCAACTTAGATACATTAAATACTGTCTAGGTGATCCTCTGATCTCCAGGGTTTTGCAGAGGCGTGGATACAGCCCTGTTTGTTTGGGTTTTTTTTTTCTGCTGAAATATGAAAATATCTGCTCACAGTGCCAATTCAATTTGAGGGTTAGTTTCTTAGAGATCATGCCTAGCATTGCCAAGGGATTGTGTCTTCACTTACAGAGCAAGGTTTGCGAGCAGTGTAGTGACAATTTAGAGCTCTGCGTTCACTTGCACCTCAGTAAGGAGGAGACAGAAAGCAAAGTGTCTCCGTGAGTCCATCCATCCTCAGATACCACACACAGCCCGTGAGGGGCAGTGAAAGAGGACAACGAGACACCTGTGGTCTTCCTGCTGCCCCACAGTGTGGTTGGAGATGACATTCCAGCAGGATCCTCCGTGCTCGTGAGATGTGTGGTGGGACCAAGACGTGCCCACCACAACGGGGTCATCTCTGCTTCATTTTAACACTTCACTTTCTTAAGGGCTGTAGGAAGAAGGATGGTTTGTCCATGATGGGTGGGACAAGCAGCTTTAAACTTCAGCAGTGGAAACTGAGACACATGCATGATTAAAAAAAAAAAAAAAAAAAAGGACAGCAAGTGCTGAAATTGGCTGTTTAAGGACAGTGCTGTCACTCTTCAAAAATTCTGGAAAAATGCCTATGGAGGCTGGCAGAGCTAGAGCTGATGCTGTTAGGGAAATGTGGAGAGGGCAAGAAGACCCCCAAGGTATTGTCAAGCCCTGTGATTCTGTATTTGTTATTCTTAATTATATAGTTCCCTCCCTCAGTGCTGGCCACAGGGTTTCTGTCATCTGTAATGAGTATGATTCCATTTTTCTGTCATTCAAATCTTCCAAAACACCACAAGTTTTCAAACTGCAATTTGAACTCTAAAATTGAAGAAAGTATAAATAAAAGGAGCAGCACTGTACAAAGAACTCTATTTCATAATATCTGTACCCATGGAAATCCAGTTAACTTCCCTGACTTTTTTCAACCTGCCAGAGAGTAGGAAGTAAAAAACCCTACGAAAACATGAAAGAAATAGAAATGTATTTGAGCACTTTGGAATATGAGTAAGGAAGGGCTGAAAACAATTTAAGAAATAAGAGGCTTCCTGTAACAGAGTCCTACAGACTTTGGATACACGCAGTATTTAGAGAGATAGATATTCTCTACAACAGTTGAAAACAAGAATTAAAAGAATCCCATTTGATTTATAAGGTGTTTTAGATTCCTTTTCCATAACTTCCTGTGCAGAGTTATTACCCTGGCCTTTGACATCCCTCAAAGCTCCAGCCAGCTAAGGGAAAATCTAAACAGAATTACTCCATAATATCCACATATAAAATGCACCAGGTAGTGACAAATGAACAAAACCCCCACATCATAAGTCTCATTCTTCCTCCTCTTTTTTCAGTTTTAGGTAACTCACATGTAAGTTCCCACATACCTCTTGGAGTCTCCATCCTCCACACCTCCAAAGTGGCACCTTTGGAGACAGTTTCTTCTCAGTGCACAGCGCTTGTCCGTGGAGCCAAGCACATTTGGTGAGCTCCCCAAGGGCTGGTCCCAGATCTAGTCTTGCTCTCTGAAACTTGTCCTTACAAGACTGTGTAGGTGCTTCTCTTAATTAAGAAGCACCTGGTTTCCCTTCTTCTGAGACACAACTGTTGCTTTATTAGGTAAAGAGACAGCTCCTGTCCTGATGAACTAATTAACTTCTCCTTGTCCCAGTGAAGGGTAACACCTCCTACCCGCTCCCCTTTGGAGAGTCACCGAGGCCCTCCCAGGGTGAAGTGTCCTTTTGAATGACCTTTCATCTTTTACATCATGCTGTACAAATAAACACACTTGACACAGCATTGCAATGGAGTTTTGATGTTCACAGGTTATTGCCTGTTCCTGAATGACATGGAAGCAATTAACCACTCTGGAGTGACCTCAGGGTGACTGACCTCAGCATTTTTCTCTTTGTTCTGATAATAATGATGTCAACGAAAATAGGATGTGATACAGTAATGTGTGACAAGATTCAGGTTGTCATACTGTAAATACAGGGGATATGGCTATTTAAACAGACAATATGATTGCTTCTTTTCAATTACATTGTCATGATGGTAAATGATTTGCTGTTTCATTTACTGTTAATGTGCTTGTTAACCTGAATTATTTTATTCCTTCATTAAAGCATTCATTTTTAAAATATATATATAACTTCTTAAAAGTCTACTTTTAAAAGATATGTGAGAAGAAAATTCTTTAATTTACTATTTACATGTCAAAGTATTTATAGCAGTAGACACAAGTGGTAATGAATGTATGAATTTTTAGTATGAAGAAAGGGGGTTGCCCTTTTGATCATGGACCCTTAAAAGTAATTTAATATTGTTTCAATTTTGGTATTCCTTAAAGAAAGACACTGTTGTCCAGTCAGGTGTGCTTAATTAGGATTTTCAGTGGCACGCGATGCTGTTCAGTCCTTTAAGGCTTATAAATGTTACAGTAAAATGCAAAAGAGCAGCCATATAGTTTGTCAGAGATTCTGAAAACTGGGTAGATGAAATTTTAATTAGGATCACGGACAACTGTAGCTGTCCAGGGTGATTCAGTCTGGGAAATAACCAGTCAAAAATTTTGTTTGTCTAAGGAAGTGGGGCCAAAACCAGTGTTGGTGCTGGTGGTGGTCCTTCACCCCACCAGTGCTTCACCCAGCACAGTGGGACACAAGGATGTGTAATCCCTGTTTCCTGCACAGCCCTTCCCTGCATGGCATTACTTTCCAGCTGCTGCCACCACCCTACTCGGGGATTACTTTCAGTTCTTCCACTTGCTGTGTCCCCGTGACCTTGCATATTTAATCGTAATTGGAAGTCAAGTGACTTTTACGAGACATGAATGTTAATTACCTCTCAAATTGCTGGAGAGGATACTTTGTCTGGAGTTCCTCTGATTGTGGTAATTAATTAGTTGTGCGAGGTCAGCCTCCTGTCTTGCACAGTTCATTGAACAGCATCTTTTCAAATATTTATAAAGATGTTTTAGTACCTATCACTGAAAGCTACATTAATGTTTTAATTTAAGCAGAAAAAAGGACAACCTAATCCTGTCAGACACAACTGTGGTAGTATATATATATAAAATAGCAATCACAAATTAGACATGTTTTATGTTATTCACGTTCTTTAAGAATAGGGGAGAAATGTATCTAATTCTGCAACGCAGGAAACAAACTAAAAAAAAATGAACTAAAGCTAAAATTGTAGAATAATTTACATTAAAATACTGTTCAGGGCAATGAACCACTTGGATTTCAAGAATTTCAAAATTATTAAAATAGCTGAATAAATGCAGAAAATCATCACAGATCTTCCACAAAGGCAGAACGAGGTCTGAACCCAATCACGCACAGACAGACATATCCCAAAGCAGGTCACTCTCTCCTTATGACAGGCCAGTTCTCAAACTGCTTTTCAAGTACAGAGTCCCACAGGGTCGACAGGGGCTTTTTGTACCACCACAGCTCACCACAGCCACTGGAAAGGACACCAAAAGTCCATGGGATCCCCAGCCTGGGGAAGCAGGGACCACACACCAGCCTGGGGGAGCTCACAGGCAGCACAGCTTTGAGACTCTGGTTCTACAAAGTGTCCTGGTATAGTTTTACTACTTAAAAGAAGCTCAAATGGCTACCACGAGTCTGTAAGTGGAACATTGTGACCCCTGCAGTAGGGACAGATGTGCAGCATTGCGTAATTACGTGGTTAGGCTAGTCCAACAGATCCGATCTGGAGGGATCTGGAGGGTGCACTGGGCACCTTAAATCTACCCAGATGCTGCACTCCTGCTGCTCTGAAAAGCAACACCAGACTTTTTAAGTTGAGCATTTACAAGTGTACACAGAAGGGCAGGATAATCACACATTACATTTTTGAGTGAGATAGGAGGAGAACAGAGTTGTTCAGAATTACAGACATGGCTGGAGTAGGGCAACCTTAACACATAAACCAGATAACTCACCCCATCTTGTTTCATTCTTCCTGAAGGACATCTCTCCTGACATGTTATAAGACATGGCAGACCCCCTCCCAGTACGTGGGAATAGTACCTGAACATTTCTTCCTTTTCCTTTTAAAAAGCAAAAGATTCCTTTTTAAAAAGAAAATTGGTTACGGACCACTAACACCTCAAAATAACAACATAACTATAGCTGCTACACTTACACTTCTGCAATCACTTCCTGTTTTACAGAGTACTTAATCTCATATCATATTTCACCAAGTGTGCAGAATTTCTGTTGGGCAACTCTGGGGATACCTGGCCATACTCTCTGAAGGCATGAAAGAAGGGCAGTGTGTGTCGATGTCCAGAGCACAGCCTGAGGGCCGAGGCAGGAAAACTCCGCCTTACACACTCCCTGCTACAGCTTTTCCTCTCAGATGTCACTGCTCTCACACCCAGCAACCACGTGCTCTTCAGAGGCTCATTCCTGCTTTTCTCTCAGACCAGGACTCCACCTCCTGGGATACTCTACAAGCCATGTCAGAGTCATTAAAGGAAAAAAACCCCTGTGTCCTAACATTGGCTGCTGCCCTTTGGACAGAGCAAGACCATCACGACTCCTGTCCTGATTTGGGTGTTGGTTTGCCACGGAGCTCTGTGAGCATCTCACACACACCCAGGGCACCAGATTTAAACACCAGCAGGTGGAAACCCATTCCCTGGGGCTCAAGTGCAATTCCTCGTCAACTCCTTGAGCTATCCAGGTGCCTGAACACTCACCTGTTGAGCAGGTCACCTCTTCAGGTAGTGCTTTCATGAATTTACATGTACTTATCTAATTCTGTTTGTTGCTAACAAATCATCAAACACCAACTCATGTGACAGGAGATTTCTGCTTGTGCATTACCAACACGAGTGAGAAACTGTTGGACTACACAGCTTGTTTTCTGAAATCTTTTGAGGTGCCAACTCTTGTAACATTCAACATTGTTTATTTAAGAAATATTTTAAGAAGAAGTCAGTTACCAACTTGTATAATCCTTTTTTTTTCTTTTTCTCCAGGATGAACAGACACTTTAAAACAGCTTTAGCAGTGATCCTAAATTAATATTTCCTTTGAATTTCCTTGGTAGTTTCAGACCTTCCTTTCTACTCACCTGTGAAAATAAGTTTTTACACAGACTAACTACACATCAGTTCTGATACTGTAGACATTGTGTATATGTACTTATCTTGGTATTTTAAAGTGATTTTTTACAAAAAATGGATCAGTATTAGGTTTAGTAGCGGTAGTGGTAGCAGTATCATTATCTTCTTTCCAGGAAAAACCCATTGAACATACTTTGAGGCCAGCAGCCAGTTCCCTCTACACAAGTTCCTCTTTGAACATCACTGTCAGAGGTCACAAGAGGCACAACACGCACCAAGTGATGTGCAGTCGGCACATGGAGGCAAAAGATTCCTTATGCTTTTTTCCCTCCTTTTAGTCACCTTAAAATATGCGCACTAAATGAGAAACCCTTAAAGTCGTGAGGTCTGTATTTCTCATGTGGAGGTGGAAAGCACGATAAATTAGTGACCTAGGATGATAAAACATCATTCCCTCCCTCAGCCATCCTTCTGTCCATCTAAGAGTTGAAAAATTCCAAATGCCTCAGTACTTTTGCAGAGATGCCCAGGGCTGGACAGACAAGATTCATTGTTGGCCTGCTTGCTCCACATGAAAAATGTCTTTACTTTTAAGGCTGACTACCTTGAGGACCTTTTGTCATCACTGACATTGCTGCCCTATATCATCTTCTCATCCTCCTAAAACAGGGATGCAAAGGAAGATACTGGTTTCAGTCTGATACATTAGGCACTTCCAACATTTTCTGAAATATTTACACAAAATTGTGTTAATGCATGTGACTGCACTGATTCTGGTAAAAATAAAACAATTGCTGTTATATTAGGACCTTCTCAGCAATCTCACTGCTAGGGAATAGACTTAAGTGGAAATTCTAAAGGCATTCCACTACAGAGCTCTCCTGCTGCAAACATCAAACGCCATGACTGTCTCAGAAATGAAAAAGAAACAATTAAAAAATGCACAGCAAAATAAATATTCTCGAAATAAATATTCTCCGATGTGCTTCCTAGTGTGTTTATCAACAGGACTGCATTCATGTTGGCAACCTCAGTTGTGTGGAATGACTGATCAGAGTACCAAGAGCATCATCCATCTCAATTTGTCATTTTGAGCTTTTGTTGTCATAATTCAGTGTTTATGCAAACTATTGCATAGACCAAGAGGCCAATCACAAGGCAGAGACTCCACTGCACTAGTATGTAAATATACTGGTATAACCTCTGTGGGGGAAAAAAAAATCCATTAGACACATTTATGAAAGTTTGGCACAAATGCCTTTTTTTTTTTTTTTCATATGTTTTGCATAGAGATTCTCCATTCAGCAAAGAATTTTAGAACCTGGCTTGTGACGGAGCACGTCATGTCCCCTTTCAAATTTATGTGTATTTTTTGTTTTCTGTTGAATGAAAATATGGGTATCCCTTAGCTGAAGAGCACAAAGTCGATGGACGGTGTATTTCAGGGTTACATTTATCAGAAGTTCCATTTCCCTGAATAATTTTAATACCTGCTATTTGTGGATCCCACAAACTGCTTCATATTGCTAAGAAAAATCATTAGTACTGTGGAAGAAAATTTTTACCCTGATGCATTCCGTGAAATAGCACAGAACTAGCATTTCACATGAATGTCAGTACTGAATGCTTTCACAGGAAAGCAACCAGAAAAAGCCTTGCAACTACACTCTGAAGAGACAGTTGCTTTAATCAGTGATGCAGCCAATTTTTTTTTTACTTTTAAGCTTGTGTCAACTTAAAACACACATGGATCTGTGCCGTTAATAACAGCAAAAAGGCTGTGGGAATGTAAAAAGTTAAACATTTTTCCTGTCCTTTGTAGAATTGTATAGAATTTCTAGTCCAAGAATATTTGACTGAATTTATGAGGATGCGCATATAAGTTATTGATCAGGTCCTCAATCTTTCACCCTTCAGCTCCTCGTGTGTTTTGCACAGCTACAGAGCCTGGGTGTTCTGGGGCTGTTACTGTGGAAACAGTTCCTGTGGAGAACCTTGGTAAAGTTAAAAAAAAACCCAAACAAAATCCATTGTGGATTATTGCACTTATGTGTAATTTAAAGATCTCTAAGTATGGCAGTGGTAGAGCTCAGTATCTCCATCAAAATTCTGCCTACATACAACCATATTCTGATGTACTATCCAATATCTAATGTCTCCACTGACACCAACTGTCTATTTCTAAGGAAATAAATTTATTTTTTATAAAGTCATTCACTCTCAAGGAAGTAAAGTATATAAAATGTCTCACTGAAGGGAAACTGAGACATCACAATGAGTAGAATTCCTCAGGCCCATGGAAGAGTTCATGATTTCAAACTCATGTTACTTTTATACTCACTAGTTAAAATTTAGCTCTACTTGAGTACTGAAGATAAGAGACTCTTGGCCGGAAAATAAACAATAATGAAATTTCTGTAATGCCCAACTATTTATGCCTCATAACAACTGTAATTGTGAAAAAAACTGAGGCCCTAATCCATCTCTGATGATGTCAGCAGAATAAAGTCAGAACCTGTGGAATCATAGCTGTGTGGTATGAAACTATTTAATACAGTCTTTTTATAGAAAAAATAATAGTTTTAAAATTCTATTGACATAGTATACAGCTATACACCTAAGTTATCCAAACACGTGCAGAGCTGCAAAAACATTCAAATAGAATTTGTATAAAAAGCAAAAATTTTCATTAAGAAAAGGGATTTAGCCATTTGTACAAAGTAATGTTCTCTCGCTTCAATTTGCTCTTTCTTTAGCTTTCATTTTATAAGTTAAATTTAAAAATTAGTCAACACACTGAATTAAGTATGTAGATTTTCATTTAAATAAATCAGTCAACAATTTTTTTATAAAGTATTTAACACTTCATTGTAGAAACATAGGCAAAATGACTATTATAACCAAAATGAAAAATACTGTTCAATTTAAAAAAATGTACTTAAACAAGAACCTGAAAAAGTTTATGATATGCATAACATTGTTCAAGCAAAATTGCACTAGTATTACATAAATCAAGAGTTTTATAAAGGCCCCAATATGGCAAAGTTTAGAAATAGGTAGTATGCATGCACAATAGTACAACAAAAATCTTTTATAAAACAGCAGTTATTTTTGTAATGCTTGTACAAAGGGAATAAAGAGCAACCACAAACATATTTAATCTGTTAGGTTAATATATTATGATAGCTAAAAGTCAGTCATGTCTAGCTGAGGAAGGAAGAGTCCTCCACAGTGTATGTGTGAATACGTCTTTTGTGCCTTTAAAGTTATGTATAAAAGATTTTGATTCAGTTCAAACCTGAAAGTAATTGTATTCTTTATTTCCATTAAAATTAAAAAAGGTGAGTCAGATTTTGTGTCTTAGCAACAACAGAAAACAGACCAGGTCAGAAAAGTGCTGGAAACTGATACTGATGCTTTTCACATTTGATATTTGGATTTTGATATTTAACCCAGACTACTGAAACTTGGGCTTTGCTAAGGTTTCACTAATATGAAATTTGGTTCGTTTTACCTCCACAATATCACAGTTTATCGTAATTTAAAGAAACTGCTGTGTTTTGAATTCTTTAATATCACTAAACAGGTATAAGGGGTTGTTTTTGTGATTGTCAAAACCAAATGCTGAGATCATCTGAGTGTGCTTAAGGTTTGGGGTTTGGTTTTTTTCCCTACTGCTTGGTATGTGTCGGGGAATTATTAATCCATAAGTACTGCATGTGATTAAGTGAATAAACATATAAAGCATGTGTAGGCAATGCCCTCTTGTGCTCTAGGGTGGCTACTGTCCTACAGGACTGTTGGAGTTCGTATGCTTTGTCCCACAGCAAGTAAGGTTTCAGCTCCCAAGATATATCGTTACTATGTTCTATAAGGTTTTAATAAATACAAAGCTTGTTTACATGGTATATATGTTTAGTATATCATGTACAGTCACTGAATTTCTGAAACATAATCATTGTGTTCATGCAGATCATTAGATGTTTCACTTCTATAGTCTTGTTTACTTCTTGGCAACCTAAAGCTAATTTAAAAGCAAGTTATGTTTGTCTGTGAAAAGTTATCTAGCTTCATCAGGATCTGAAGAGAAGTTCTAATGGGCACAAAGAAGAGAGTAGACCATTCAATCATTCTTTCACCATTTAAAATAAACAAAATTACACACTGTACTAGAGCTCCCAGACTACATAATGAAAAAGTGCAGATACCATCTTCATCGATTAAGTAGAACCAAAAAAGTTCATAGAAAATAGATTGCTCATTTTCACGCTACAAACGAATATGTTGTTTGCCATTTTAACAAATTTAAAGGTGTGTTATTTCAGCAGCATTGTTGTAAATTGTACCGTAGTGCAGTTTCTTTTTCATAAAAATACCTTACAAATGGTCAGTCAAAAGTCATCAGCAAAAGAAAAACCCAGAAAACAATCAACCAAACAAAAAACAGAGGTAATGCTGATGCCAAAACAATTATAATACTGTTGGTACATAGAAAAGTAATCCTTATATTTTATACATTTATACAGAGTATAAAAGGTAACAGCAGATTATGCCACAGTCTCCCTTATCCCAATATCTATTTTCTTTGGAAGAAGTTCTCTTCTTTCATCAACACTTGCTAAGGAGTTTCGACAGTTTTGTCCATCCACGTATAGCTTTGCATATACTGGATTGGCGTAATTTGTTGGCTGCAGGGAAATTAAGCAAACATTAGATCAGTCAGATTAAATCAAAATTAACGTTTATGGAAATGGAAATGACTTTGTTAAAGCAAGAACAAGTACACATAAAGTATAACAGGACATATTTAATAGATACCTGGACGTCTGCAAACCTCATGATGAGTTAATTATTTAGTTGAAAATCATGATGAGACATGCTATTAAAATAACCAATGACATGACATGCAGCACATTATGATATTAAAACCATAAAAACAATGATGGAAATTAAATTAAAAACCTTGAAAAAATGTCTCTGGGGTTGACTTGTCCACCTTATTACACCGGAAGATTTCAGAATAGATATGAAGGAGTTTATAGAGAAGGTGCACTGTGAGACCATGTGACAAGTTTAACAGTAGAAAACTGCAGCCAACAGTTTCCATATATTACCTGTTCTAAGACATCAGCATCCCATCAATAGCTGACCATGTTTTCGAATTCTGTGGCCCAAATACACAACATGATTTGACCAAAAAATTCAATACTTTTGTAATGTAAATTAAACTTTAATAATAAAGCAGCATAACTGTTAATATATCATAGTAGTTACAAATTGAGAAGGATTTTCTCAACAATTTTGGTAGTTTGGACTGTAATGAAAAACATCTATTGAAATGAGTGGTATTTCAGGATAGGACAAGTCCATTTTAATGCTGCAAAGCACTTAATTGTGTGAGAAATCTCCTGAGTCTCCACTGCTTCCTTCCTACTTTGTGCTTTATTGTCTCTAGAAGAACTTTGCTATCCAATTAGATGTTCAGCTTTTACCCATAATAACTGCAAAGGGTACCTTTGTGGCCAAAATCCTCCTCTTTCTTATAACAAAAGTATCAGCACTGCTCTGCTTACAAAAATACTGAGTAGAAAAGCTCTAAAATAGGGAAATGAATCTGCTTGGTGCACATAAGAAGTGGCTAAATTTTGAATTAGCCAAACCAGAAGCGGGTAGGTTTTCTTGACTTGCAAGTATCCTGAGTACACCCTGGGAAAAAAGGAATGCAAGATGACTGTAGTCTTATTTCTTTCCCTGTTGATCAACACTATTTCTCAGCCCAGGATTCAGATATTCCTCAGGCTGGATAGCTACTGGCAGTTACTCATTTAGTGAGTTAAAAGCTGCCCATTCCATCTATTACAGATAAAAAAGTGATTGCCTCGTGGCCCAGACCTTCCTGGAATGCAGGCAGAACAAGGGGAATCGCAGTTATTTAATTTTAAAAAATATAAACAAAAAAAATAAAAAGGAAGGAAGCTATTCTCAGTTCTACCTGTCTGTCCCCATTAGAGATCTTTACATTTGTTGTCATGATTATAATCAGAATTTTAGGAAAACAGAAATTTATTTCTATTTCATTTATCAGGACTTCTAATTTCACTGACGATCATTATTAAGGATGATAACCACAACAGAACAGAGACACCTGGCATCTATGTAGTGCCCCGTGGAGTTATTAAAATTATATGTAATAGTAGGCTCTGCCTCATGATACCTCTTTGAGTGGCAATGGTTGCATAATGCACTACAGTGAAGTACAGAAAGAAGCTGGAGTGACTAGAATTTAAGAGAAAAAGTTAATGTTGAAGATGGGCACATACTCTGGCTTTCATCAATCATCCATTGGTCCATCAGAAAATAACACCTCATAAAAATTATTAAACTTCCAAATACAACATATTACAATCATGCAAGAACATAAATGGCACAAAAGATGAATATATATTGAGGCACATGAAAATGAATGTCATACTGATGTCCCTTTTGTATTTTAAATTTTAATGTTTGCAAACATCTTGCTAAGTTGTAGGAATAAATCTGATGTTTTAGAAGGAACTGTTTTATGATACAAATCTATTGAAATCTGAACAATTAAAATCTACATTGCAAATATTAAAGGAAATTGTTATTTTTTTTTGTCCATCAAATTCCTCTAAAATAAAAGCATTTGTTTCCATTGTTTGGTACCATTTTTCAGTTTGATAAACTTCAATAAATGCCTGTAATTACATACAAATTGCAAATGTATCAGGATTCATGGCTGTAAATGCCATGCTAAACTTAAATAATGTTATGGAAAAGCATCACATTGCTTATTGTTTTTTTTCATTCCTTTGCAGACACATTTGTGGTTTTAGATCACGTTACAATGATGGGTACAGATGAAATTTTGTATGCAGAGAGGGATCTTTTATTTCAAATAGAAAATGTATTATTTACTGTCATTCTTCTTTCCATTAAAAGAAGAAAAAAATTAAAAACAAACAGAAAAAGCCTCTACTCAAAAATGACAGACAAACTTTCTTTAGAAAGGGGCTGTGGTGGAATGGAATGGACTTGGATCATCATTTCTCACCCCTGTTGATAGTGGTCCTTTCAAGTCAGAGTTTAGGTAGATTGATGGAGCTGTGTGGGGAAGCTTGAATGCAGTGGACCCTCCCCCTATGTATCTGGCCTGTGTAAACAGAAAATTTTAGTTTCTGTGCTAACAGAGCATTTTCCATGTGTACTTATCAACACTGTTAAGCAAACAGTGCACCAATTAAAAACATTATTTTAGAGTGATCCACTTTTATAAAAGTCTTCTTCCAGGTATTCTTCAGCACGATAAACTCTTGCATTCAATACGAGAATGAAATTCAGCATTTTACAACCATTTGCCATTCAGGATTAGAGCCAGACTTCACAATAAGCATTGGCTGAGTCCCTGTTCCTCTGGTAACTCCATTTTCAGCTTGCCTCTTGCATTCAGCACACTGCCTGCGTGATTCAGCAATGGCATTCCTAGAGCCATCAGTAATCCCGTTATTGCTTTGTCAGAAATGCCACAGGATGATGGCTGCCCTTTGGTGTGTGTCTGATTAGGCAGCTCTAGGAAAGATATCGCGGCATTACCCTGCTCATCCCGTGTCACATCACTCAGGGATTCAATCACTGGAGTGGTGCTGCACAAGTGACAGCATCTTTTACAAGGAAATGATAATGCTTACTGGCTCTGTGTAAACATTTAATCTATCTACCCCGCCAGGAACCCCGATTCTTTATGGCTTTGGAAGTTTTCACATGTGAAATAAGTTTAGGCTCATATGTATGCATGCAGTCTGCTTCAAACAGAGGCTGTACAATAATATATTTCCAATCAATATTTGCCACAAGGCTAAAAAGACAGGTTGTAGTTTGGCAACTTAAGGCAGATGTGTCTATGACAAAAAACCCCGTCATTTTGTAGTTCAGTTCTAACTCTGTTTTGATAAAATACCAGCACTAGGAAAAATGACCATCAGCAAGCATCAGACTACAAAACAGCTGTTAATATATACATGACATTTATTCTAATGAAATCTAACTTGGTTTTATATTCATTAACTAAATCTAAATGTCACTGTTCTACATTTCTATTCATTACATTTAAAGACAAAACCTTTGTAAGACATAAGTAGTAGCTTTGCCGCTAGGAAAAAAAAAAAAAAATTACCTTTTCTGCATTGAGAGTAAAATCTGGGGCTAAAAGACCACCTTCACTGTGGTCGTGGCCCACCTCATACATGTTATATGATGGATTGCCGATTTCTACATTGATTCCTCCATTTATCATGGGTTGTCTTCTGATTGTTTTTGTCCTGTAATGTATAAACACACACAAAAAAGGAGGCAGTGAATTTTCAAGTAAATCCTTGGATATTTTGTTTCTCTTAGAGATTAAAGACCAACAGGATGAAAAATTGTTTCCCACAGAGACAATGAGAAAATTCTTCCATTTTCAAGCAAAGCAGCAATCTGAGTCTATGTACAAATCTCACAGAAGCTGGAGTAGAATTTTATTGTTTTTCTGAGTTTGGCTGTAGTGGTATGAATTCATACAAAGTGCTAACTCGTTGTCTACAACCCTGACTTCCTCCAATTATTTCCAGACCTCCCTCACTTCCAAGGAAAGCTTTGCAAACTCACTGCAGATTCCCTGCAGGAATGAAGACAGAGTGAACATGAGTCATGTTCCCTCGCTCATTCATTTCACTCCTATTTCAAACGAGTTGCCCAAAGTCAGTTGTAAACTGAGGACAAGCAAATGGTTTCATTACAATGCATTAAAAATGTATGAACTTCTCGTAGTTCCAGTTTGTATTCCCTGCCAGTGGTTATTGGAACACTGAAGTTTAACTTCAATTTTTTTTGAAGCTTCAATAAAAGACAGAGCATTATTTTTAACCTTGAATTAGGTATCAGTAAAGATAAGTGATTGAGTTGAATTGTTTCTGTTGCTGAATTCATTTATTTTAGCTAAGGAGGTGATTTCAGTCCAAGCAATTGAAATAACCTCAAGAGAGTAATTTTTTTTCCCCAATGCAATACGTTCTCTAGAATTACAAGGGAATAATAGGGAGGTCACAGTCAGGATGATAACAGTCGAGTCCTCTTGTTGGCTGAGTAAGATGCAGTCAGTGTCTGAAATCCAATATACTAAATGATCTGTATTTTTCAGAAATGTCATTGAAAAAAAATTTCCTAAAATAAGCACTTAACTGTAGCATACAAATGTTGAACAGCTACACCTAGTTTAATACTTGACAATCTTCTCTGACGAGATAAAATAACCCTAAAACACATTTTCAAATATAATTTTAAGAAGAAAAATTTTTATTGAGGCTAGTTCTATTTCTCTACTGAAAATCTATTATTTAACAAGTGGTTCTCAGTAACTTAAATAATTTACAGAGCAGCAACTGATTTTCAGGATTTAGCTATCACTAAACTTGGTGTTTTAGGTACAGCAGCACATAATGACATCCATGGAGCCTGGCAGGGTCAGCATTACTAACAGTATGGTCAGGAAATGTATTTATCTTGTTGGCTTTACAAAAAGGTTTTAAAAATTAATGCTTACTAGTTTACACCAGAGTTTGCAGGAAAGATGCTGTGCATGATGCCAGATCATAGAAACTTGAAAGATTCTTTTAGCCTGGAGCTCTGAAATAGTTTCTTAAATGGCCACATTTGCAGAAACAGCAGATTCATCACATATTTCTAAAGGACTTAACAAAATGACATTATCTTGGTTTCAGATGTGGGGTAACAAGCCCCAGGAGGAAGGACGACATCTGCTCAAGGCCAGCAAGCAGGACAGCCAGAGGCCTGGAGTAAATGGTTTGCTGTCTGATTCCCACTCCAGGCCTTCCCTAGTGGGCCATGTCGTTATCACTAGGAATCTTCCCTTGTTAAATCTGCCTCACCATCAGCATAACGTTCTCTTCTCTGAACACGTGGAAGGGAGCAGCTCTCTCAGGTGTCTCATACAGCAGAAACACTCCTGCCTCTCCTGGCCACCAAACAAGGCCTTTGAAGGAATGCTCAAAGTCAAGAAGTCAAATACGAGTCCTCAAGTTCATTATCAGCTCTAAGGCAGCTAAATTCAAGAGAACAAAAGATTCCCTGCTCAGTGCTGGAATGTGGCTTCCCATGCAAGATATTAAAGGAACACAGCAATGAAGACAAGGTTTGGGACTCTGCCGTAAATACTTTGAGCGTTGTTTACATCTTCACTGTAACTTGAATGTGAACAATATTAATTATGTGCTTTCAGTGAAATACATTCATTCTGTTTATTAAGTTCTCTAAGTCTCTGGATAAAATTATTAATGCGTATACAGCCCTGGCAGGATTGAGCAAAGTGGGTAAGAACCACAATTTTTTATATACTGCATGTGGAACATAAGTATAAAAAATAGACGTGATTGTTCCAGCAAGAACCAAAATGAAACTGACTCCAGAAACAAGTTTTGGGGCATTTGTTGTGTTTTTGTTTCTCATATAAAATGTTTCTTTGTATATCAGAAAGATGAAAATACTTTAAAGACTTTTTTTACTTCATATATCAATAAAAAATTACTTACCTTCGTTTTCTTTTGCAAAGAAATAGTCCAATTACCAGAGTAGTGATCAAAGTCACCAGTAAAACGAGAGGAACAATGATTGCTATGCTTCCTAAAACAGGAGAAGGAAATATCATTGAATAATTATGGCTTCACAGCTGTAAAACTGTTAAATTAATTAACAAAGAATAATTTCCCATACCAACAAATGCAATTTCATGTGATGAGCTTCACTCATCAATTTGAGATTTTAATGCTGATCAATAAAAAATCCAGCTTCATTACAGATAATAGTGCACACACAAGTACTTTTATAAACAAATCAGGAGTTTCCTCTTTGTGGATAAAAATATACTGTAGACTAATTCCCTGCCCTCATTTGCAGCAACAGCCTGTGAAAATGTGTGGAATTGCTCAACAATTTGGACTGGTGTGCCATGACCACTGACTGCCACCAGGATCTTCAGCAGTTTAAGTCACGCAATAATTAATTTAAAATATTCAGTAGGCTTGGTTCTGTTTTAAGAATTAATTTGTATTTATATGTATCTATTATCTTTATTTGTGGGAGGACAAAAAGCAGTGAGCAATCTTCATCTCTACATGGCTGGTGCATTCCTGCATTTTGCTGCATATTACTGCATTGTCCTCGGGAGCCAACAATTTTGTTATGTTGATATAGGCAATCACAAAAGCTACAATAATGCTTAATGCAGCAGAAAAACAGTGCACAGATCAGACAGCAATGTTAAAGGAGAGGAGGGAACAGGGAAGAAGAAAATGGGCTTAACATTATTTTGGCAGATAATTTCACTGAAATGAGACTATCCGCAAAAATAAGGTCGGCAACCGTACCCTGATTTCTCAGCCTTGCTTTAAGCACCTGGTAGTAAAGAAACACATGCAACAAATAATTTTGTCTTATAACCTGGTCTCTATAAACTACAAGACTCCAGCATAAAGCCAGTGTGGAGTGGCTTGTATTCCCTTTAATATCACAATCCTCAACTGATGGAAAACAAAAATATTGCTGGTTGTTTCACTGGCTACATTTATTGATTTATTAAAAAAATAAGCTGTTGGCAGTATCTGCTCTACATTAAACACAGTCTAAATAAAGAATTGAAAAATGCCTTGAATTCTGCCTAGGGGCTTATTGAAAGCCAAGTCAGGTTGTCAGAGACATGAAATGAAGTGCTGAATAAAAACTTGAAGCATCCTGAGTTCACTTCAGCTTATGAAGATTCTGCATGTAAAGGACATTACAACGAGGCTCTTTGAAGAAAACATTTGATAAATAGCTGGGTTAAGTTCTACTTAGAAAAACCAAAATAACCAAAACAACAAAGAAGGTTAATTTTGTCTTGGCATGTAAACATTCAGAAAAAATACCCTGAAAAACATCCTACCAGGCATGAGTTGTCATTTGGCGACCACGGTGCAGCCTGGGGTCTAGGAGAAGCCCAAAACAAACACCCATTTCCCAAATCATAGCTGTTATTCCCTCAAAATGAAACAGTGATGTAGGTTCTGGCTGCTTTTTTGCCTATTTCAAGCTTGTGAGTGTTCTTTCACTTGTCTGGATCACTGGGAAGATTTCATCTAAGCATCAAGCTGACCTGAATCGTGGGCGACTCATTTTGCTGCTCCGGTTGGGCTAAATGTGACCAAGGCAGGTGCAGCAGGGCACCAGCAGCACACTCAACACCCTGCAGGGAACCTTGTCCAGTTTAAGCTGCCAATAGTGCAGCAACACCATCCTTTTATGCTCACAGACATGCTTAAAGGAATACGACAGGAGCTATTCTTGCTTTCAGGATGATTTTCACAGTAGGTAAAATTCAGACCTCTGCAGACAGCCAATACAAAAGTTATGCACTACTTACAACTCTATTTTTGATGCTTTCAGTAGGACTTAAATGGTCAGAGGTCTCGTGCTAGTTCTCTGCACAGTGCTGATATGGCCAAATGCTTGTTACCTGATACACTTTCCTTAAGAGAAGTGCAGCTAGCCCTTGGAGCAGGGAGTGCAGGGCATAAGAACTGCATCCAAACCACTTCACACAACACCAGATAGCAATCAAAAAGTCGAGAAATATCTACATTTCGTTTTTTTTAAAGGAAAAGCACATTTTACGACACAAACTCACATTCTAACATATCACAAGGTTTAGATTTCTACACTGAGCCAACCTTGACAAGTGACAGCAGTTATTTGAAGTACTTACTTGCACTGATGTTGTCAGACTTGCTGCTTTTGGGGGCTGGCCTCTCACACTGTGTGCCTGACCAGTTGGCTGAACATCTAAAAGGATCCAATGAAGATGGGAACGTTAATAGATGTCAGCAATTAACACAGTAACCTATGAAAGAGACCACCAGCATCTTCTCAAGAGCTACACGAATGACAACAGTGATCCTACAAAAGCAACAAGAAGCCTCATGGAAGGAGTCAGCAGTACTCTGCCATGGCACTGACAACATTCAGCGTAGGGTTTAGTTTAAAACTACACCTTTGTATATTTGATTCCTGTTAATATAACTGCAACCTTCATTCCAGAGTCCTTTTAGAAAATTCTTGAATAATAAAACAACAGGTTTAATCAAATGTATATCATTAGCCTATCTCCTTAAATTTTGAACTTTATATCCAAATATGTATTTGCAGAAATTTATACATGTGTGTTGGTGTAAGCAGGCATGAGAGTTAAAGCATAAAGAGTTGTCCTAAAGGGACAGGAGCATCTCCTGGCTTCAGAGAGCCCTAAATGCTGTTTATGTTCAGGATTTGTGTTCCAGGAGCCAGGTGCCTGGACGATGCACAGGTACTCTTCTATAATTTCCTCGTGTGAATATCAATATTCAAATATTTCTTCAGTTGGGATTCAGAACACTCTCCATGCATTCAAGCAAACACAAGGAGTCAATGGATGCAGAGACAGCAAATCCATCAAAAATGGAAACAAATACCTGAATGAATTCCAATTGCTTATTCACCCTAATGAAAATATGATTAAGTTTACTACAGAACCTCAAACTCTCCTTGTGGAAACGGCAGGAAGTAGTCACTTTTCATTTCTCTCTGTTGCATATTGTGCAATGAATCATGTTTTTCTTCTAAGTATTTTTGAATTACATGTGAATTTCAACAAGAGTTATCTTTAGGGAGGTGCAATAATGTGTCACCCTCACACAGTTCTAAGAACTACTGCTATCTGATGGCTTCCTAAGGATTTAACAAATTACAAAGTTTAGAGGTGGACATGCATAACAACTGATATTGTTCTATAATAAAAGAAGTCTTGGAAAGATACAAAATATTGTAGACAAAAGCAGTGCAATTCTTACAGGAGAGCCCCAGGCAGCTTTGCTGGTGATGCTTTGGGTTCTCTTTTGTCTTTGCAGATCACTGCAGAAGACTGGCTGGTTTCTCTCCTTGCTCCTAAGCCTATTCCAGCACAACCCAAAAATCAGATCAAACTTTTTACTGGGTTTCATATTAAGCTTGAAGGTTTTTTTTGAAATTAATTTCATTTTTGCTAGGATACATTATGAAGGTGCTTAAATTCTACAGACAGGAGGCACAGATGGTTTTTAAAAGCATTATTGATTTATTTGTATATATTGATTATTAGGGCTATCTGATTCAAAAATTGTCACACAATAGCTAAGTTGCTTTGTAATTTAGAAGTTCTTCATGTTTATTGAAATAAGTTTGTTGACTTAAATAAATATGGTAAATACACACTGAAGTTTCCTCACTGCAAAGAACCCCCAATTACTAATTAATTACATACATGGTTCACAGTGATATATTTTATAACTGAACCCAACTGACTTTTCCACCTGCTTACCATCACAGGGAACACATGACTTTAATCTTTCAAAAGATGCATCTGTTCCTTTTTTTCCCTCAGATCCCTTTTTAGCAATTACATAAGATAGAAAAGCTTGCACTGACAGCTTACCTTACTAAGATACTATTCAAGGAACTTGCATTTTAAAAATATCAATTTTCAACATATGGCTGCAAAATAAGTGTCCCCATTCTTGTAGAGAAACATTATATATCTTTATAGTTAGAATATTCTACTCAGCTCCAAATTGTTGGCACATGACAAACATGAAAAAAAGTCTTTCTATTTCCTACCGAAATTTTGCATCATTCCTGCTCAGGATTCAGCTCATGTGATTAAAACTTGTGATGACAGGCAATTTGCATTTAATACTACACTATTGAAAGGGAAAATTTATTTTAGACATATCTAAGTTTGTACCTAAATCTTTATATTCAAGACTTCAAATTCTTCCACTGTATATTAGAATCATTGTGATAAATTTATCCTAAAAACAGTTTAAGGAACATAAGGCAATGAGACTAGCAAAAGAATCACCATGAAGCATTCAAGTACATTGAGAAAATTGTGCATAATATACAACTACATTCTCCAAAATATTACAGCAGATATGATACCACAACAGCTGGTGAAGAAAAAAAATCCTACAGTTATAAATGCAGTAAACATAGGAACAAATTAAGGCAAAAATATTAGAAGTCCTTAACCTATCTTGGCATTCTAATTGCAAAAATCAGCAGTACTGAAACACATCTGAGGCATTTGATAGAAGTCTCATAAAAATATTTCTAGTTGCCACTGCATTTTGATTTTTTCCAAATGCTTGCTGTCTCCAATAGACTTTAAAGAGAGCGAAGCTGGCTGGCTGGCAGTCATTTCCTCCTCCACTCTGAGGTGAGATGATTGCCCTTTGAAGGTCCAGCAAGCCACTACAGACTTGTCTCGGGCAGACAGCATGGAAAAAGAAATAGAGCCCAGGGGAAAGGTATGTTTTCTGCAAGGGAATTTGACACAGAAAATTAACCATGAGCAGGCACACGAATAATGATGGGATTGGGACGTGGACAACCGTTCATGCAGGAGCATGGGAAATGAGCAGATCTTAAGTTTCAATTGTCTTCAGAGAGAAATTGTTCTTAATAATAGCATTTTCTGGTATTAGGACATTTAAATTCAGACTTCTCAGTTCCTAGTATGGCAACAGAATCCTGGTTCAAATTGGGGCACAGCAGTTTGTACCTTTCCAACCCATCTGGTAGCAGGAGCTTTTGTTCCGTACCATTTTCAGGGGCTGGATGGTCAGATAGGACTTTGCAAGACAGGCAAAAAAAAAAAAAAAGGCATTAAACCACTAAAGCAGAACCACATAAAACCACTTTGTTTCATCAAAGATGTTCATATCATCACAAACTCAGAAGAAAGAACAGTGGAAATGCCTGATCTGAGCCACACAGAGACAAATACAGATGGAAACAGGTGGGGAACTTGACAGTGAAGGACAGGTTGGAGTCAGGTGCGTGGTGCAAGGTGCTGCAGGGAACATCTCGAGGTGCAAATCTCCAGTTCCCAACAGGATCAGTGAAAGATCAAAGAGCAGCAGTATCACAGGGAATGCCAATATGAAAACTGAAAGTGAATGTAATAAATAAAGGTTGTACACAGTCTGCTGCCAAGGTCATTAATAAAACTGCTACAGCTCTCTCTGTTACAATTTAGTTGTACATTTATAAAGAGATGCCTGCTTGGGAAATGCCTTGTGAGGTACAGAATGCCTGTGCAATTGGAATTATCTATTTGGAGGAAACAGCATTGCAAAAAGAGATGTTTTAAAAACTTTAAATTGAGATTATAAAGATGTTCCACTTGGACTGAGGAATATTTAGAATGAAGATATTTACATTTACGAGATTGATCATGCTGTTGTTACAGAATCTATTCATGAGAGAAAACGAGTCTCTATTTCTGTATAACCCTTACAGGTCAGTGTGCTCGAACATTCTAAACTCAGTTATACAGGCACTTGACCAAAAGGGACCATTTGACTATGAAATGTCTGAATAAATAGAAAAAACTAGCAAAAAAGGGCTAATTTGGTGGCAGTGTGCAATTCTTTTTCTTTTTTAATTTTTGTTTCTCTTTTTTTCTACCTTTTTGTGCCACAGGCATTGTCATAAAAATATAATACAGCAGGCATAATATGCAGTTAAAAGTGCTTTTGTAGACAACTGCTTTCCAACTCAATATGCCACTGCATATCCAAAAATGACAGCAGGATTGAAAGAATAGTCTAAAAGTACAACAGAATCTGTGAAACAGTCCTTGGAAAACAGAGGTGTAAGGGGAATTGAAAATGTTTCTTAGTTATAGAGGATATTTCTTCATTATACAAAGCAATTTTCTAACTTTGCTTTTCTTTTTAGTCACAACATAGCAACATATACTAAAACATCTCAGTCAGAGTATCCAGCCTCACTATTTTAAGAACACTTACATTAAAATTTCACTGTAACCTGTCTTATCATTAATATTAAAGCTGTTTTTTAAGACAAGCAAAGAGAACACCTGGATTACCGTTGTTTATTATATCTGTATTAAATTGCAGTGAAAGATGGAAACCAAAGTCCCCCTTTTCCCCAAAACTCTGTAGGTTGTCATAGGATGACAAAAGCCTTGCACTAAACCAAACCATTAAACTATTTCTTATAATAAATTTAGGAATACTTCTGCAGGTGTGTTTTGTTCATACAGGGAGCTGATATCACAGCGTTAAACTCACTGATAAATGCTCAAAGACCAAAGAAAGACCAAAAAAAACCTGTCCCAAAACTGATCAATAATTACAAATTAAGTACCTTCCCCTATTTTGTAGGGTTTAATTATTTTCAAATAATAAGTCTTCTGTAATTATTTTATACATGAACAGACCACATTTTAGAAGATTTTCTAGTGAGCATCACTTGACATCATATAAGGAAAGCAACGTAGAAGCTGAGGTGTAGAAAAATTATAATGTTACCTGAAAATGAAATGCAAATTACCTTGCAATCCAATAAATTCGGAATAGGAAAATTACATCATTCAAAAGCAGGCAAAACAATAAAAAATTCTTTTGAGGAATGCCAAAAATCCCTTAAATTCAGTCACAAGATACATGAAAAAAATAAAATATGACTTTGAAAATGAATTTTAATCTGTGCATGACATTACTTTATAGAAATCATCTTTCACTGTTGCTGCATGGTGGTCACTGCAAAGGAACAAGCTTTCAAGCTTTCCACTCAGCCTCATTCTTCCCAAGGTAAGAAAAAGAAGGAACTGAGGGTCATTAAACACCATGCTATTAGCAATAGCTGTACAGTACAGAGGCTATACAAGTATTAAAAATAACGTATAGAAAATACATTAAAAGCGTGCCTAGATGGCTACCACTGTAGCTGAAATTACACTGAGCAATAAAACTAAAGAGATTGAAATGGTAAAACAAAAGAGATCGAAACGGTAAAACAAAAAAAGGAATGAGAAAGGACTGGATCAGTAGGTATAGAAAAACCCCATGTATTTCCCTCCTCACAGAGGCAAAGTAAGCAGTGATGAACAGCAGCAAATACTGTGCAAGTTCTATCCAAATGATTTTAAACTCATGGACAAAGGATGTCTGCATTAAAACCTAGGTAGTAAATGCTCCATGGAAAATATACATGTTTCTCTTTTCCAAGATCTTAAAATTTCTTCCTCTGACAACCACTCTTCAAACACCTGTTTGCATTTAGTTCTTGAACTAATACTAGTTTGTGGTACAAAGTGGATAAAAGATCTTTTATAACACAAAGGTATAACCTGCAGATTATGTTCAAATCCAAGATATTTATGACAAAGATATTTTTAGTTGAAAAAGAAAGCTCTCAAAGGACTTAGCAGAATGCTGTGAAATTCCTGTTGTAATTGTAATTGGGGAGCTCATTAAATATACCCCAGGAAATCAGGTGGAAAGCATTTATTGCAAGATACCTGACAAAATTCTCTAGTTTGTACTGCCTCTCAGGGTTACCAGAGCCTTCTCTTGCCAGGCTTCTCAATCCTGCCATTGTTCTACACCACAGTGGCTTTTTCTACTCAGCTGTCAGAAAGTGCCAGTCAGGGGACGGCATGGCATGGTCCCTTTCTCATCCACGACTGGACTATGGATGTCCCTGAACCTTTTCTTGAGCAGAGGTCTGCCACAGGGAGGACTTTGTATTTAGTTACAACGTTGTGTGCCGTTGCAGCGCTTGTACAGGCGGCACTTGCACAAAAACTGTTCATATTTGAGGATTTTTCAACACGAAGGAATGTCAGGAGGAAGGCACAGCATCACAGGCGCTTGAGCTGGAGGGGAGCTCCTCTGTGAAGAGGAATGTGCTCTTGTTTCTGAGTCCTGTGACCTGCACACACACACACACGTGCACACATACGTGCTCACCCCACACACTCCCCCACACAGCGCCTCTCACCAACCTACAGGATATAAAGCTGGCAAGAACAAGCTGGCAACACGGATCAGATTCCGCAGAAAAGCTGTGGATGCCCCACTCCTGGCAATGTCACAGCCAGGCTGGATGGGGCTCTGAGCAACCTGGTCTAGGGGAAGGTGGCCCTGCCCATGGCAGGGGCTGGAACAAGATGAGCTTTAAGGTCCCTTCCAGCCCAAACCATTCTGTGAATGTGTAAGGACATCCCTCTTGCTTATTTCACTCCTGCAGGACCTGCTTTTACTAATTCATCCATGCCTGCACTTCCAAGCTCAAGCCTCATTATCACTTTTAAGCCATTCCCCAACTTGCTTTCTCCTGATTTGTTCACTATTGTCTTTAACCTATTACTCCACCAAAATTCTCCATTAAGAAATGAAGTAATTTATGCTTTCTCCACCCTTCACTTTTCGCTCTCCTCTGTTACCAAACGGGTTTTCTTCCAAGCTCTTGTACAGTCTGTACCTTCTCATTAACTTTCCAGGATGACTTGTTCTTCATTACAGAAGAACTGATGTTTGTTCTAATATTGAAATACAACACACACAGCCTGAATCCCTCTGAACAGTCAGCACATCCAGCCACAAGCAATTAATGTAATGTCGTTCTTTGTCTTCTGATTTTTATGTTTATGTAATGTCTAGTGTAAGGGGGTTATGATTTGATCACATTTATTTGCAGATAATAATAATAAAACACATCCATGTGCAGATATAAATAACAATAGTAATACAAATGAAAAGAAGGGATTATAGCCACATAGAGCTTTGATGAAGGTATAAAAGAAACAAAGCTGAGAGAGAGCAATATTCTGCATTAAAGATTCTGTACTAAAAGCCTTGCTTATCCAACAACCAGTGACACTTTTGAGTGCTTGAAAGTCTTAATTCTTTCCAACTCTCTTCGCTGGTATTGTACAAGGTATAATCTCTCTCTAAACCTTGCTTCTCTTGTAGGAATACATATGCAGGTAGGTAATTGGTGAGAAGGAAACAGATAAATAAAGCTATTTATTAAACAACAGACTGATAGAACAGATGGAACAGACAGCTTTTGAAATACATAGAAAAAGCGTTTCTTGATTATTTCCCACCTAAGTCTGATCTCCTGTTCATTCATTTTTTTCAATTGATTGTGAACTTACTGGTGCAATTCAGGTATATCTCATATGCTTCTCATGTTAGGGACATCACACACAGACCCCACCCGTTAGTGAGCAGTACTTAAAAAATGTAGTATGTGAACACTACAATGACAGTAACTGTATATAAGATTATGCTACTTTGAGACACCCTAAGTGGTACATTTTTCAGAAAAGGTCAGTACCTCACATTTTAACATTTTGAAATTCTCTCCCGACCTTTGTAATTGAGCAAGAAGAAGAATAATGTGGGGAGGAGGGGGAATAATAATCTTCATATACTTAAAAATAATGCTAAGAATTAATAATCTAGATTGCATAGGACCTTATGTCCAAAGAGAAATCAGAGTATATTCTGCATGTTTTAAGACCTGACTGAGCATCCATTGAAACTGGCAATGGTCTTCACAAACCTGTTTTTGGTGGCTTATATGCAGCCACAGTAAGGCCTTAATTCATTCCTAAAATGGTTAGGTGAAAACCACAACTTCTACTTCCAGAGTGCAACTAATATTTAGGTCATTTAGTGCATTCAATATTAAAAAGACACCTTGAGACAGGAAGATAAAATAAAATGGTACACTAACAATGCAGGCTGGTGAAAGGAGAGTCCGTTCTTACAGGCTTAAAGTTACTCTGCATAATTATGGCTTTAGGATTGCCCTTTAGAACAGATAAATCTTATTCTCTGTTGTCTTTAGTGAATGATAATAAGGGCTTGATTATGTATAAAGTTTGCATTCCCAACTGATGCTGGCTGTGAGAAAGAGAAGAGTTCCTGCTGAATGACAGTAAACCCAGGCATCTCCTATTTCTTCTAAAAATCACCCACTCGTGAATTAAAGACTGATAAGTAAAATGTTAATTTGCCCTTGTTTAAGTGTCTCTCAGAGCATTTAAGAGAAAAAGCAGGAAAGGTACACTGAATGTATGATTTTATAGGCGGCAACATGTTCTGAGGGTGCATGATTCTGAAAAACCCAAATATGACACACAGAGGTACAAAAACTTCCAAGCACCCATGTCCCACACAATGCTGATCAACAGACCCACTCCATACTCTTCCAAGTCTAAGTGGTAGTCAGGACACTAATCTCACTTCCCGTGGATTTGTGGTACCTCAAGTCAGAGTTTCATTGCATGAGAACAATGTCAAGGGAATTAAGATCATGTTAAAAAAAAATAATTCACCCTACAGAGTCACTGTCTTTGCTACGTACCTGACACCTGTATCATATCCCCACAGCATTTTGTTTCCATAAACCATGCACTTGGATGAGAGAAGTTTAAATTTATGTGAGTTTCATATTTTATCCCAGGTCTAGGTCTTTGGTTCATGATTTCACTACTGACTTTTGCATCACAACAGTTGAGGAAAGCTATGTTCATCTGACAGGTATTTTGTATCTCTCTGGACATCTGTCTTACAGGATTTTCAAAGCCTAATGTTTCTTTCCCCAATGAAGACTAAAATTTTCTCTTTAAGAAATAGACCTAAATTCCTTTAGAGAAGAACAGAATACAAATGTAATTATTTTTATTTTTTTTTTTCAATCACAGAAGTCAATGTTATGATGTAGCCAACATACTTTTGTTTAACAGTTTCTATTTTGCAGCATTATTTCTATAAAGTTAACAACAAGACTTATGAATACCAGCTTAATTCCTGAAGTGGTACCTAAATAGGTGTTCTGTTCCTTCCCCTGTACAGCTGAGATATAGAAGGGCAGGTCTGGACTGTAGAATATGTGCAACATCACTGGTCGCTAAACTTTATGCTAAGTAGGATTAACTTGGTAAAATATCTCAAAACATGAGCAATAGCAGCCAAGTGGCATTTTCAGGTTTTTTTTTCAATTTAGTAAGTAAAAATAAAGCTTTTTATTTCTTCCTCTAATGATACAGACATTCCAAATGTATGTTTAAATATACTCGTCAGTGCAACTATCAAAGGCTAAGTGTATATTATAGAAATGGGCCCCCAGATTAAGTATATATTGTGAAATGTATGTGAATGTGCATGACTTGAACCAATGAACTGTGGCCTGGAATGATGTCACAGAATGTGCAGCATTAAGTGGAAGGTTAAACCTACTTGCATCTCGGTTCATTAAACGTGGTTAATGTGCAAATTCCCTCATTCTGACAGTAGTAATCACAAGGGTTCACTTTCTGGTCACAGCGCTGACTTTTAAACCCCACAGAGCATCTGCAGAATTTCAGTAAAATAGACCTATATAAATATTCTGCCTTTTGCTGGACAGATTTTACACGCATTATATATAATGACGGCAAGACACGCACACATACACAGGCACACACCCACAGAAAACAAAATTAATATTCTTTTTTTTCATGGAAGGCCTATCTGACAGCACTGAAAAGTTTGCTCATGAGTGTTACTCAAACAGCTTTAAAACAATGGGCCTATACTAACTGGTGGATTCTCAAAGTATTATTGTCAGATGCACTACACATTTCTGTTGATTGATCCAGGTTGCAATGGCCTTAAAAATGTTCATGACCATTTTCTTAGCATTGTTAATGGAGTTAGTGTATGCTGCAGCATTTATGTATTGTAAACCCACACACAAATTAAAGTATAAAGCTTTTTTTTTTCCTTGAGATGCTATGGTGTTCCATGTGAATTGAAAAAGAATATGACAGTTTCATAAGAAATAATAAATGAAAAATCACAAGCTTCCAAAATAGACTTTCTAGGTGTTTAAGCAAATGAGTCACCGGACTTAGTCATCATATTTGGGCTTTACAAGTTATAGCTGTGATATTCTCCTTTTGCCATGATTTATCAGTCTCTAATCTTCAACTAAAGACATTTAAGGAGGTTCAAATAATAGGTTAAATGATCTCAGCAAAAGTATTAATGAAAAATAAGCACTCAAAGTATTTTCAATTGAATAAGGGCTACCATGCAGAACTAAATCACAGTGTCTTTAGCCCCAAACTTGCAAACATCTATTGACAACTTTTCAGTGGTAGTGCAACTACAGTTGTGTCCCTTTCCACAGGCAGAAGTGCTTCAGCTCTCACAGGGAGGAACCCTTGGCCCATCTCTTACACTGGTCTGACTAACAAAATCTAGGCATTTGTGAAACTCCCTTGAGAGTCTGAATAAAACTCCCTTTTAAGATCACCTACTCATACACATCAACCAGGTGAAGGAATGGCTCTATCTGGATTTACAAAGTTGTAGTGCCAGATCCCTTTTGGGCAACAATTTGCTTATGTCACCCAGGAAATGAGACACTTGAGTCCAGTTCTCTCTTCCAGCCTGGAGGATGCTCTGACCTCCAGGTTGTTTGGAGAAGTGCAAGACCATTCCACAATGAAGCTTTTCAGCGCAGCAGGTACAGAAAAGATTGGATCATTTAGCAGGCAAAAGTTTAAAAAGACAAAACAAAACAAAAACCAAACTACCAAAAAAACCCAGGTATGACTAGGTAGCTAAGTGTAACTGAGAGCAGGAAAGAAATTAATTTCTTGCTACAGTGACTACTTCAGTATTTTATATTGAGCAGCTGAAAAAGAAGATACACCATAGCTCTCAAGAAAGGACTAGAATGTAGGCTTTTCTACTTCTTACGACAGTACTTCACTTATAGGCTACAGAATCCCATTTTGCTTGGCATTTTATGTCTGAGCTTAAGAAAAGCACCTGAATTACTCTCTCAACCATGAGACAGGAGGGAGAGCACAATCTCACCCCAGAACAGCCACACTACTGTAGGCAGCGTGCAGGTTGGGGCAGAAACGAGAGCTACATGAGCATATCCCCAGACCCTTAAGGGAAATGAACACTGACATTATTTTTCCTATTTTCCAGCCTTCAGGACGAGTATTTTGCCTCCACCTCTGACTATTTTTGTGGGAGAAAAGGCTTAATTCACCTTTGAGAAGCAGGGCAGACAATCTCCAGATTCCATTCCAGGAAAATGCCTAAACAGGCCTGAAATTATTATAAGTCTCCAAAGACATATCCTTGCATCTCTATGCATTCACAATATATTCCTTAGTTACATCTTTCAATACTATTTTGCAAAAAGGTATGCAAAGTGTGAGGTTACTGAAACAGCTAGAAAACATATACTGTAAGTTACATCTGCAGCCAGCACGTTATACGTCCTAGAGAGACAAAAATACAGACACATGCATAACAATTTTATTATTTGTTGTCACACAGGCATTTTAATGATCTGCAGGATTCAAGATACTCACAGACAGACAGGTATGTTTGTCTCTGGGTCCAGCTGACAGGTACCGCCGTTGTAGCAGTAGCCATCACACAGCTGACACGTGGAGGCAATCTTTCCATTAGTGCAACTATCATGGTTAAAAAAAAAAAAAAAAGCAAAAAGCAATAATTATTTAAGTAAGCCTGAACATTCCCTTACAAAAATCAGTATTTCAATAGATAATTCTGATAAGATCTACTGATTGCAAGAATTCTAGGTTTCCAGTTTGAAAAGACAGCAGAGGCAGTGAGATTATTACACAAAATATCTTTAATCTTTCCTTTAATGAAAATAAACTATAATAAAACAAAATAATCACTCAGCAATAGTGCAGCACATCTTACTAGATATGTCTCCAGTAGAACATAGTGTGTCTCTATCACTGTCACAGATAATACAGAATGAACAAATTTCAGCAGTATGGTAAAACTCCACTGTTAATTTGATTAATTTCAGTGTTTCCAAGTGAAAACCCATTCAATCTCCTGCAACATTATGCCTCCTCTAGTGAGGAGTGCTCCAAAAGTTGATTTAAAAAGGCAGGAGCCAGTAGGTTTTGCATGGGCAGGAACCACATGAAGGAACTGATCTGATGTGACCAGTTCAGGGGACAAGCTACTGCTTAAGAGATTTAAAGGGTAATGAAGTGGAATTGCATTAAATGTATGATTTTGAACAAAATCACTCCCCTACACACACTTACTTGCACACTATGTCATTACTGTCCTTGTTTACTATGCAGTGTCCCCCGTGGCACCGGGTGCACTTGTCCACTTCACATTTGGGACCTTCAAAGCGAACTGGGCAGACACATTCCACACTTCCATCATCAGAAATCGTGCACGACTCGGAATTCACACAGTAGTGGTGGCAAACATCTGAGAGCAACGTGAAAGATAATTACTAAAAGACATTAAGGAGCATTATACAAAAAAAATAATACATTGCTTTTGTGTTTTAAAAGGCACCACAACAAAAATTAAATGAAAACTGTAGCTGGTGACTCACTGGCAACTATAGGAATCAAGAATACCCTATAAACAGATATATAATATATTAACGATGTAGTCTTGGGAGGTGAAATAGAAGTACGAACTCATAAGAGGGGTTTTTATCCCCTTCTACTTGTCTAGCCATTTATGGCATCATCCCACATAATATAAAGACTACTGATGAGAAAAGCAAAGCAATGTTAATGTATTTAATGGGACGTTGGCTGAATAAAAATCTTCTGATACATTCACATTACCATTAACAGCATTATGCTAAACTGAAATTGAAACGATATTTTGAAATAATTAAGTTTTATTTTCATTTATCCACATATTAAAATTTCATGAAGTTCTCATAATAATATATAAAGACATAATCCATAAGTTCCACAAAGTACTGCATACATGCTTATCTTTATAGACTGTGCAAGACTCCATTATATTATTTAACTATTTAAATGCCAGCAGGACTGAGATTTCAAGTAGTGAATTCTTTAACTCTTCAGAAGCACCAGTAACCACCTCATTTTTCATACCTTTAAAAAAGCCAAATTGCCTGACTGAAGAAGCTTCCAGAGCTACAAAATACTGGTATCTTAACACTTTGGTTCACTTTTATCTATGTGGTAGTGACAAATTTACTTTGTGGTTTGTTTTTTCTTTAAAATCATTATTTAAACTCCTTAATGGCAATGTTCAGCAGAGAATGAAACCTTGGCACTGGCGCAGGTTGCCAAGAGAAGTTGTGGCTGCCTCATCCCTGGAAGGGTTCAAGGACAGGTTGGATGGGGCTTGGAGCAACCTGGGATAGTGGAAGGTGTTCTCCAGCTGCTGTTTGACCAGGGGCATGTTGCAACCATCAAATTGTAGACTACTAAAATAGCTTGATTTTCTGTATATATTCAAGCATTGATGATCACAGAGCCATGGAATGGTTTGGAAGATTAGAGATTATCTATCTCCAACCCCCCTGCCATGGGCAGGGACACCTTCCATGAGATCATGTTGCTCCAAGCCCTGTCCAGCCTGGCCCTGAACATTTCCACGGATGAGGCAGCCACAGCTTCTCTGGGCATCGTTTGTGAGGGTATCTCATGAAGTCAGAAACATCCTCTGCTTATTCTACCCTGCGCTCAGTTTTCCCTCCTCTCCCAGGAGTACGTACTGCTGGAAGAATTCTGCTAAATGACAGAGCGTGACTGTTGGAGGCGTTATTTCTGTTTGGATATTCATTACTTGTCCCCACCTGTCTGTGCAGGCTGTAGGCTCAGCTGCTTAAGGAACCACTGCTCAGCAACCAGAGAGGCTTAAAAGACACTAAGTGAAGTAGTTCATTGTTTGTCGTTCCCCAGTTCAAGGTGCACAATGGCAATTTGCAGCAGGGGGGCTGTTTTTTGAACAAAAACTACTGGAGTCTGAAAGCTAATGCTGACAGCCATTCTGTGGAAGAGCAGTGCAAGGGGCGTATGTTTGCATGTACATTAGGACAAAAACCTGCCAAAAAAACCCCACAAAACCAAAACCTAGGAATGGAAAGGTCATATGTTAAAAAAATATTTGTTTTTTCATATTGATTGCAGTCACAAATACCTTATGTCTTCTTCTGGTTCTAAAATGTTTATGCTACGTTTGGTTTGAAATGACACAAAATTATTTTTTTTCTAAAGAAAGGAATTTCAGTTTCAGAGAAAGTCACAGCCTGTCAGATCACTGTATCCATTTTGAATGATTGTAACTGCATGAAAATGTTTTCTATCTTTTAGGTAGTTTAGGCCTTAAATGATACAAGAAATGAACTTTAGTTACTCTGTATGTCTTACTTTTGGAATTTAAAATAGGGCGCTACATTCAAATACATCAAATTTATGTGTATTTAATAACATGCACAATGTTAGTAGAATTCTATGTAAATTCATTCACTTAAATTTATTTCAGCAGAGCCAGTGCCTTGACACGGAGCACACATTTTGGTTATTAGCCCTTATGTGAACTAATCACAGGAGAAACTCTGCAGTGGGTAATTGGAGACGATAAGTATGAGGAAAATCAGGTCTTTGCAAGCTGGCAATACTGCAAGCAAATGTCTTCTCCCTGCCATAAAACCCCACTAATAATATTTTAAGCTTGGGAGCAGGAGTAAAATACCTACACACATTCATGTGTCATCCTTTGGATATGAACTGGCTTCAATCACAGCAAAGAAAGACCGAAAAAGAGGTCTTGGAGGCAACCAATCTTTGCAGTAGTGCTGTATTAATGTATTTCAACGCGCATACACAGCGAATGTGATTAATAAAGCAAAAAATCATACTTATGTGTGAATAAAGCAAAAAAAATAACAGCTGTGACTTTATATACACGCTATTAACTGTAATCCTGCACAATTTGAGAAAACTGTTATTGGTCACCAAAAAATGCCCTCAAAGATTGTAAGATTTTTTTTCCTGACTTACGTTTTAAATAAGCAAAAACGTAATTTTATTTTGTATTTTATAATGTGTTCGAGTCTCTGTATTGTGTCAGTTTCAGAGTGTCAGCAGACAATCCAAATCTGATAATAAGCACTGTTTAAAAAGTACCCCTAAATTTACATTTAAATTAATTCTTAAAAAAGAAAAAAACAGAAAAAAAAGGTGTTTGCAGAAGCATTCAACTAGAAACAATTTGTTTGGTTTTGGGTAAGCCTCAAGTAAATATTTTTCCTTAATCTGTGTGTCTGTCTGTGCATGATTTATGTACTATACTATTTTCAAATACCCAATTGTGTTTGCAGATAGTTATTTGTGGATTCATGCAGTTTGTTTAATACCAAGGGGGAGAGAATCACAATTACTGCTGGTTTTCCATTCAAAGGTTTCAATTTATTTCATAGTCTCCCAACTGGAAATATATTCAGCTTACTTCAGTATAAATCCTATTTAAGATACACACTATACCTTTCCTTGTTTGACAGACCTTTCTCTAAAACGAAATACTTTTTATATCTTGTAGATAATTCTAAACCAGACCTTTATAACAGCTAATTTCCCTTCCCTTTTGCTTAAATTAAGCCTTCTACAGCAAATTCACTGGAATGTACAAAAGAGATGATGGCTTTCACATTTAATGTTCTATGACAAGCACCATGACAGTTTAACAAGACTATGACAGTCCTTTCCTTTAGAATGTTACAGTCAAAGCAAAGCAGGAGTAGAAAAAAGGAAATGATTATAAAAAATGTAATTCAGGTCTCAGAAAAATAATCCATTCTAATTTAGGATTGCTTGTGAGTCATCATGTTGAAGAGACATGGGGAAGACTAACTGTAATTTTTAAATGAGTGACCAAAAGAAGAAATTCAAGATTATGTTCAAATATCTTGAAATACTGAAAAGAGATAAGAGAAAGAGAAAGCATGGGGAGAAAATAAATATAAACATAAATGGAGTAAGTGCAGAATTATTATTGGTTGATTATCTTCCTTTCCTCCTCCTCTGTAAAAGAAGTAAATAATTAGAAAAAGTTGTAGAAAGTGAGAAGAACCTTTCTAAAGGCATGGAAACCTTCAGAAAACTATCTCAATGAGAACAGACTGATGGGTCAATGGAAGGAAAAACTGAGGAGAATTTTGGACGCAAAAAACAGAATCTAAGTCCTGAGAATTAAACAAGTGTAATGTTTAGAAATCCTTTACAATTTCAGTACCAGGATGGGGCAGAGACCATACTCAAGGGGATCTTTGAGCAAGTTGAAGGAATATAACATGTGAAACTCAAAGGATTCCTCAATATACTGCTTGCTGGGGTTAGAAATAAAAAAAAAACAAAGGCAAGGGAGCAGTTAGAGACATGTGTTGATCTGCAAAGATAAGGGACACCAGCAAGTGCTTTAACAATGTCAATTCTTTATGTTTAGGTATTAAACCAGCTTAAGAAAACATATGAGAAGCTGGAGTAAAACATTTTAACACAATTATCTCATGTCTACTGACAAAGTCATGTCTTGTACTGCTCCACTCTAGTCTCATTCATGAGAATAATTATAAATCATTCCTAAAAGAGCTCTTTCTTCAGCTAGCCATGCAGAAGGACATTGCAGAAACATGTTCAAAGATCACCTGAACACATCAGATTACGTTGCCTCAGCAGCACGAACAATCTGGGGCTAAACTTAACAACGCACTAAAAAAATAATCACCCGCACGGCGATTTAAAGCTTCCGTGGTGTAGAACGTTTATTATAAGCCCAGATGGGCCAGTCTGTGGGCATTACTTACAGTACTGGCACCTGTCTCCCGTGTACTCGGGCAGGCAGGCACAGAAGGGCTGGTTCCCCGCAGTGACGCTGCAGGTGCCCCCGTTGTGGCAGAAGCGCTCGCAGACCGTCTGGTTGCAGCTGGGCCCTGTAAAGCCCAGCGCGCAGCTGCAGGTGGGCCGGCCTGTTCAGAACAAAGAAAGCTATTTTATGATAAAAATAAATACAAATCAAAACCATAAGCGGCGCTTTAAAGGCGGAGTTATTGTAACGGCAGGAAGTTTCCGTGTTCGAGCCCAGCTGCGTTTCTCCAGACGCTCACAGAACGTGTCTTTGCAAGCACTGTTGGAGTGCAGAACTTCTTAAAAAATAAAGTTGGCTCTGGGAGATATGGGCACCTCAAAATCTGCACCTGTGCATTTTTACCCTTGACTCTTTCATGGGAAAAAATAAATGATTTAAAATATACAATAATTTTAAAAGATGGTCCTAAGTAGGAATTTAAGATTGGACTAAACTCTTCAGATCACCCTGCCGTGCTGGGTTCCTCCAGTTGCAGTGGATAAACGTTTGTATGATCACCACTGGTGTCCCTTCAGAGTCCACTCCATTATTCTCAAATCCACAAGCCTACACATATAATCACTTGACTATATATTTACTAATGCACTAATAGCTACACTTTACATAACAATTTTTACTAAAACACAAGTATCTGTGCCTGTTTTGTTGTGCCACTCCTCTCAGATACTGAAGACTGTTACATAAAGTTTGCTGCCTGGCAGCAGACCAAAGATGCCTGTAACATCAATATTCAATGTCTGGAAAGCAGTTAACACCTCAGGATGAACATTTGCACACAATGAACTCCCAGTCTACAGCTCCTTTTCAAACAGTTTTAAAATAATGTTTAAAACCCAATGCATTTTCCTCCTAAGAGTCTTCCCTATTGTAACTTTCCCATTTTTTCCCTTATCTAAATCTCATGTCTAAAGGATTTATAGCTTGGTTACAATTCCACTGTTTTATTAAACACTTCCACTTTTCCCTGTCTTATTTTCTTAAGGCTTATCTTCTTTAAAACAAAATTCTAGATCCCATTAATGTTTTTCCATCTTCTGACTTTGCATTTCTATCTCATTTGTAATCTTCTCTTCAAGTAAATGACCTGATGTGTCCAACTAGCCATCTCCCTTCTCCTTAATAAACTATTCTCATTCTTGATTATTTCTTGCAAGACATTATTTTTCCCCCACCCTCCTTCTCTTTGCTTTCATTCAGCTTTAAGGGTTTTCTGAAATTTACAGAGAGCAGTCCAAATTTAACACTTTCATTTTTCCTGGCTTCCCAGGAAGGAAAGAGATGAAGATTAATCAGGACCTCAGGACATTTCTGAAATAAAAGGGCAGACAGGATGGGCTGGGATGAGATGAGCTTTAAGGTTCCTTCCAACCCAAACCATTTTATGATTCTGTGTTTATCAAGGTATCTACATAATGTACTGCATGTGTGATCCAGAATCCCTTTGGACTGGAATTATAGGCAAAAAAACCCCAGGAAAAACAGGAAAAATAACCTATCAGATTTTATTATTGACAGCCCAATCAATATAATGATGTGACTGTAGAATCTAAGAGAGGTCAGAGAAAGTCAGGGCATATGTTTTATATGAGAAACCCCAGTTATTGCTGGATTTACATCTGAAAAACTACACACCACGCCATAAGGCAGGAACAAGTTTTGTACGTGTAAACAGTCCTACTTTGTGGAGGGATGGGTGAGCTCACCAGAGAAGCTATGCTTGACTTGGACCTGACCTGGTTTAAAGTGCACAGAATAGCCAAAATCATAAGTAGGCAGATGAAATAACATTAAGGGTTACTTTTCCATAATAATTCTCCCTGATTTTCATGCTGATCTAACAAGAACTCTTTCCTGCTGCCTGGTTTACAGCTGCATTATGAACAGGTCCCTTCCTTGCTGGTTTTTGTCTCATTAATTTTTTCCTTAGTTTAACACCATGTCTGTTGCAGGTATCCACAAGTACTTTCCCACTTGCTTCCTGATGTTTACCACAGCTGCATCTGCCACTCTGGAATGTGCAGCCCTGCTTACCTTGTGGTTCTTTCTTCTCCATTTAGTTGGCTGAAGTAATTAAGATTAAGCTGAGTATTCCACAAACCCAACAATTCAAATCTTCTTCTGATCTGCCTTTCTTTTAATACGATGCAATCACTTAGTATCAAACTCATTGGAGAATTTTTCAGTGCAAGTGAAGCACCCTCATTTTGTCTCCTCTCTCTGACTCATCCAGAATGATTTATTCGTTCTTTTTCCTTCACTTACTTCTTACCCTTCTTACATGACACACTTCACGTAATTCTTTTCTATATTTTCTATTTTAAGCTATGCTAATTTAAAGTGTTTTGCAAATCATCCTAAGGGCCATGAGATCAGTTCGTCTCTTTCTCTAATGAGTACAGCAGGAACAAAACCATTGACCTAAAAATAGCTCCAACTACTTTAATATGCATCAGCCTGGTTATTCATATCTGTCCCCTGTGATCTAAACATTAAATCAAAGATGTTGAACTCAAATGTTAGCACAGATTCTTCTTGTTTTTCCCCATGTATACAGTTGTATTCAAATTTCTGCCCCCAAGACAGGGGGTATCAAATAATTCTTCATCTGAATCAGTGTTTCAGTAAAAAAAGATAAATTAAAATAATGATAGAACATAGATCTGGAGTCTGAAATCAGTTTTCATTATTAATACTTCTCTGTTTGTTAAAATGACGAGACAATGGTATTTTTCTAGTTTATAGAAAAGATTATTCTATTTTTTACTAATGTAGGCTTATAAATATGCCAAATTGCTGACAGTTATATGAAAATTTAATACAGTATAGCCTAAACCACATTTTTGTCACTCAATTTAACATGACTTTCAGTAATGTTAATAGTTCATTGCCTATTTATACACAGACTGTTGACATCTGAAATAATACTGATAATGACATTTTCATTTGCCTTATTCTCATAAATTATTTCCGATACAAAATGGTTCTGGGAACAGTTTAACAAAACTGCAGCGTTAAACAATGACAAACAATGCCATAAGGTTTTGTGCCATAGGATCAGAACGCGGATTTACGTTTGCAAAGGAAGCAGACACGTTGACCAAGGTGTCACACAACCCAACTCACAGCAGCTGCAGGATGAGCTCACGCACAGAGAGCTCCAGCACCTTCCCTGGTCACGAAAGCTCAGCGCTAGAGCTCTGCAGGCACAGAATTAAAACTCCCTCTCAAATCTTGACCCTCACCACCACAGAAGGGTTCACAACACATTAGCATATGGAAATATATTCGTATGGAAAGTGGTTTATGGAATGGTAAACTGCTTCAAAATTCAGAACAGAGCTTAGAAAATTAAAGGAGAATATGTTATGGTGACCCTAAGACATTAGTTATTTTTGGCAGTAGGACATGAAAAAATATGTGAAATTTTTGGAATGGAAATTAAATGTAGTTTCATCCTTTCTTACAAAAAATAAGTCATTAAAAAAAAAATCAGGGATCAAAATCCTACAATGTTGAATTATGTTTTGATTACAGAGGCTGTAGTTCCTCCTGGTTTGTCAATTTAATTTAGCAATAATTTAAACATAACAGCAATTGCCTATAGAATAACTTTTCAAGTAATCTTTAAAAATTGCTAATGAATCTTGGTTCACTGTCTCTGCAATATGTAGGTGACTTCTTTTGGGAATTCATTCATATATCTTAAACTCATATCTACATTTATTTTGCAAGGATCAGAATTCTAAGGAGATCAACTTTCATCCATGCTATTGCCTAAGCAACAGAAAAATACTGTGTATTTTGTATAACCACTTTAGGTTAAAAGAATAATTTAAAAAATAATTAAAATCGAGGTCAATAGCACTATTTTTGTAAGCTTTCTGCAAGTTTTGAAAAATGAGATCATCCAGATGAATGTCTTAATCAAAATCTCCATTATTTATTTCTTCCAGCCAATGTAAATTCACTACCAGCAATGTGTGTGTTTTTAAGCTGTTCTGTGTGAATATGCACATTTAATTTCAATATTTAACTTGCTGTCACTATTAAAGGAAATGAGGTGGCCCTACATGAGCTTTCTGTAAGCAATATCTTGTCCTTTGGAGCCGTTATCAGCAGTCTGTGGGAAACACAAGAATTCATTTCTGTGTGGCTGATGAACCATAATGAGCTTTACTGAGACAACAGCAGTGGAGAGAAGCTGCATTATTGAAGATAATTAGTAGGTGAGCTGATTGGGATCTATCCCAACAGATATAGAGTCTCCCTGTGTTGTGGAAAAGAAAGGGAGAAAAGAGCAATTTCTAAATATCTTTCAGAGGCTGCTCTTTCCGAGGCTGGTGGTGGTGGTTCTGCTGGGGCCCTGAGATCAGCCACTGAAATCCCACCCTCATCCTTCCCTCAGCCCCTGTCCTGCTGACAACAGGATGGAGCATCCCCTGGGAAACCCCTGGGACTGGCATGGCATTAGCAAAGCAAACAGGTTCTTCACTGAGTGTTTTCAGTATGCACCAAATCGCCCTGCTTTGTTTATAAAATAGAATACAAAATAATATCGGCTTTGTATACAATGATTTTTGAAAGTATTTCATCAATTTTCACTTAGAGGTAAGACATAATTTTTTTTCCCCACTCATTTTGGTGCAGACATCACAATTCTGTATGATTGAACACACTGTTTGTATTGTAAGTATAGTACAAATGGATTTATCTGATATTGTGAACTACTTAGTTAATGTGTTTGAGACATTCAACAAACTGTTGCTTCAATATTTTTACTTTAAGCTATATGGAGAAAGAAGGTGTATTTTTATGGCAACATTGACATTTTTTTCCAAATTCCCATTAATTTGGCTTACTCTTACTTGGTGTTCATTATTATGCCCAAACTTTTAATTACATGTCTCAGATGTGTACTTTTAATTAACTGATGACATTTTCTTTGTTCAATTATTGTAGTTCAATACAACTGTCGTAAACTTATAAATTTTAATTAAAGCTGCTCCAATCTCTAGCTGTATAACGTTCACATAGGAATTTGCCAAAAGGCTTAGCAGTAAGTAAGCCAACAGTGAATAATCCCTGAATTGCCAGTGGGATTTGTTTAACAAATTAACATTTGTGTGCAGATAATGAGGTTCTACAACTTAACACATCCAGCAAAGATTTAGCACAATCATGTTTTAAAAAATTAGTAATACTCTGCAATTTACTTAATTAGTTATCACATTACTATTCTATATTAAGTGGTGAGAGAGAAGAGGATTTACACATTCACTAGAACACACACATTCACCAGAAGAGTCTTTTATATGCTGCTTCATTTTATTTGGATCAGAATGTGATGCAAGGTTCATTCTCAGGACATCTCTTCCTCAGCTTTTCAGCCAGAAGTGAACAGTAAGAAAATTCCCTGACTCCTGGAGAAGCTTCCAGCTGTGGCGACCCTTCAGAAGCATCATCCTATGAGGCTAAAATTGCTGGAAGTCCCCAAGCTTTCCAGAGGCCATGTGTGTAAAGCAGCACTCGTTGAGGCTGACTGCATCAAAGCTGTTTGAGGTGAATCATATGTGAGAACTGACAAGGGCAATCAAAGCCTCCAAGAAACAGAGGGTCAAGCAGGCTGAAATGATCACAGGTCCCTTACATTTTGCAGATGGGTTCAGATTGGCACTCGCACACACATGGCTTCTGCAACTTCCGGAGGAAAAATCTTCATCATTTTGACAAAAAAAATACACTTTAAAAAAAAAGATAAAATTGGGAAAATATGTGGAATATATGAGATCAGGTGGATGAGTCAATTGTATAATGGATCAGAAGTACAACTACTGCTTTTTGAGGGAGTGTCTGTGAGCACTCTTGTACAGGAGGAAGCACACACAGACAGCAATAGCACAGCAGATCAAAGTCAAAGAGCTGACTTTATTTTAAAACAGCAGTCTTATACTTTACAGACTTTGAGGGAATTCTTTACCCAAATCAGTGTGCAATGTACCTATTGGAACAGAGGGATTAAAAAGAGGTGTAGAGGTGTCACTTGGAGACCTGGCTTAGCAGTGGACCTGGCAGAGCTGGGTTGAGGTCTGGACTTGACCTTAGAGGCCTTTTCCAACATTAATGATTCTATGATTCTGTTGCTATCAAACAGGTTGGACTGGTAGGACAAAGTATAAATCTACACAAAATATAATGCTGAAGCTCTAAAACCATTAAGGAAAAACTGAGCAATTCCTGGTAATAAAGCACCTTTTTATTCCTACACGTAGAAACATGCAAGAATAAAGTAACACCGGGACTAACAACCCTCATATGAGCCTGACAGAGCAGATAAACTCTGAAGGCAGAGACAAGATGAAGGAATGCTGCTCTGGTCTGGATTTCACACCCTCAGTCCAACTGCAAGTGCCCTGTGCAGCCCCTGCAGCTACAAGTGCCCTGCCCAGTTCAAGGACTGAAGGACACACAGTGGTGTATTTGACTGGAAAGAGGGAATGGTTGCTGCAAAAACACTTCCAGAATTAAGCATTGTTGACTTAATTGCACCTTTCAATGCTTTTAGGGAGTCCAGTTTAGCTTCTCTCTGTAAGATACATAATGGCCTCAGTATATCATGGATGAAACTATGATAAGGGGACATCTCACTGGCGTGCTAGTTTGTTTCAGTAACACACAATTTATGGACTGATATAGATAAGAAATACAGCCTGATAAGAAATAGAGATTTCTTCTTACTAGAATATTTACAGGGTCCAGGGGCTAGGCATGCAAGGAAGAAGAGATGCACATCAATTTGAAAATTTTATCTGGAATACTGGATGGAATCACTGTAATTTAAAAAGATAGAAGGTCTTTTTTACACATTTCCAGCACTAGTAAGTTATGGTGTGGGCTTCGAGGCATGGCTACCCTCATGAATTGGAAATGGCAGATAGGACATCTGGTTAACTTGAAATATGATTCTTGAAAATTTGATGAAACTGTTAAAGGGACCCAGCACAGCAGAAGAATTCTCCTATCAGCAGGTCTGCCCAGACACAGCTATCAGACCCAGCTCTGTGTTCGTCTCAGCTCTTAAAGGCACACTTTGGTCATGTGTGGTACAATAAACTATAGCTGCTGTTAAAGGTTCAGATTCCCCAAAATCAGGCGATTGAACAATGAAATGTGGGTTGTGGTGACACCCATGCTGGCTCTCCTGATGCATTTGAGTGCAGACACGTCATTCCATTTGAGACCAAGCATCAGGCTGATGCTTGCATCCCCAGGCTCACTCCTGCATTCCCAGGCTGATTCCTGCATCCCACTGCAGCATGGGCCGTGTTAAGAATTGAACAGAAGTGTGTTGTAGACCCTGCTCATCTCTCGCCTCTACCCACTGGTGACAAAACCTCCTGCATGAATTATTTCAGCACGGCTGAGAGGTTTCAGAGGCTGGATTTAGCAGGAAAATGTAAATTTAAAATATCCATGCGATAGCATAACTATGTGAGCACAGCAAGTGTGAGCTGCCTGGGAGAGGGAAAACAAACTGCTGGAGGTGAGCGAGCCCTGTGGCTACTGCCAAAAGAAAAGGATTAAATAACCCCCTGGGGTCTCTGCAGGACTCAGAACAGAGCTGAGTTCCAGGAGCCAAGTTATTAATTTTATGAAGCCTTTTAGCCCCACAAAAGAATCAATTAGATGCCAGACATGTAAAAATGTGGGAATAAACATCCTCTCTTCAGATGAGGAGGAAGTTCTGCATGCCATTTAAACCAACACTTCCATTCACTGGCATGTCCTCACTTAGCATGTATTGATCTCACCACCTTGATAAAAATCACCACTTATCATTTGTGTCAGTAGTTCTATCAGCTGTTAGGAGCAGTTTAAAGTATAATTAATCAACTTCCAGTACAAGTAATTCTCATTTTCTAATATTTAGTCACTATTATGAACAACATTATTAACCCTCAACCACTCAGAACTGAAATAATAGATTTTTAGATTTGCATTCACTTGGAACTTTGCCACCACATCTCAGTCAATAAGAGGAGGCTCCAGAGAAGCCACCAAGTGGGGCTAAATTGCTAAACTAGATATGCTAAAGTTAATTAGGAAGAAGAGCTGAGGAAACCATCACAATTTATGCTCCCTCTGCCATGGAGACTCAGATACATAATTCTGCATTACAGGGGGGAATCTCTGTGCTGAACAGTCACAAAGTTCTGAAGGTCAGGTGCCTGTACTTTTCTTTCAGAGATCACACAGGAGAAAATGATTCACAGCATCTTCAGCAGCTGAAAGCTTCTGAGAAGAGACTAGACAGCAAACTCTTCAACAGCTGTTCTACTTTGAATCAAATATTTAAATATTCCTTGAAGCAGAAAATAGATTTCTACTTCTCCTTTCTCACAGAATTGTTAAATTTTGGAGTACTTATCAAACTCTTCCTCTCCAGCCCAAACACTAATTGCATTATACAAGCTACAAAAGTTTACGTGTAAGGGACAAAGGCCAATTGTCAAATTCCTGCTTTTTAACAGGATAATCTCTCTGAACAAAAGGGATGTAAATTCAAATTCCTTCAGGAAAATGGAGGATCTGAGTTCTCAACAACTAAATCTTCCTGAGAATTAGATGAGTAAAATTCCTATTTGGTGAACTCCAGTAAGACAAAGGTGAAATATTGAGGTCAGATATTCAAGCAAATATCTTTGTGCACTCACATAAAAATTTGGGGGGAGAATTGATGTAAAGAGAGAACAAGATACATGGACTTGTTGCACACATAGTTTGACCGGACCTTTTGCTTTACAATTCCACTGGTACACCTCAACACGTAAGTTTTTATAGTGAACATTTACTTATGTGTTCACTTTTCTGGGATACAGCTTAATTGGGCTGAAACACCAAGATAAGTGAATGAGAAGCACTATTAATTATAAAGTATATGTATGGTGTATGCTGCTATTTTTTCACATTGTTTAAGTACAGACAAAGCAAGTAAGTTACAAAGAGAAAAAAATATCACAAAGAACAAATCCAAACATTTAATGCAGGTGTAACAGTAAGATAGAGCTGTTCAGAAATACTTACCAAGGAGAGAGGCCCCACAGGTTCCTCCATTCTGGCAGTAGTTGTAGCAATGATTCGTTTCACACCTTTCACCAGAGTAACTTGGCCAGCAGTGACACCGGGGATCCCCCTTCTCATTTATGATGCACTTCCCTCCATTTTCACAGGTTAATTTACAGGTGTCATCTGCAGCAAGAGCACACACACACAGAGCTTCAACAACCCCGCTTCAGCTAAGTAGCAAAACATCACTTTGTGTGTTCAATACAGCTCCAGATCTCTATCAGTGGGGGGGAAATACCACTTTTCAAAGTGGAGAAAGTAAACTATCACTTCTGTTTACACAGTGAAAGAAAAAAACCCCACACACTTAGGAGACCATAAGCCCTGGAAAGGCTGTCAGGAGCTGCAGAGCTGGTGGGAGCCTGCATAGCACAGGGAAGTCGACATTTCTACAATCTAAGTTAGTGATGATAGCATGAATTCTTGTTTGAAACTATAATTCCCAGTTTGAGAATTAGAAAATTGAATGTTGGTTTCATCTGGGAGACCTCAGAAAACTTCCCAGACATTTTCTGGTAACTTCAGCCCTTTTCTATTACTTTTCTTGGATCTCTCTTCAATTCTTTCTGCCAACAGCCTTCTTAACTGAGCCCTGTCCAAAATATTTAAAAGGAAATTATTTAGCCCTTAAATCCTCCTCAAAAACTGATATTTGCATGCTAACTTGTTTCTCCTAAATGGAATTTTCTGATTATTTTTCTCATCTCTTCAGACTGTAAAATCCCTGAGAAGGGAAGCTGCCTGCTGCTCTGCACTCACTGTTCTTATGGCAGCAGTGCCACCCTCGTGCTGGTGAGGTACCAGGTGACACAAATTCTGATTAGGCCAGATCCAACCTCTGTGTACAGCTCGTCTGTAATTAGAGTTGTGCCTCTCTTGGAAGCACTTCGAAAAGCAAACCTCTATTCATTTCATTGGACAAGGTATAAAATCACTCAATGACAACAACAAGAAATAAATTATAGATGAGCACAATGCTCAAACATCCAAATAACTGTAATCCTAAAGAAACAAACACCTTTCCAGGCCAAATCATGCTTTCAGCAATGAGACCTTTCATTTCTCACACAGCAAAGCAATCCTGTGAAGCCAGATTCGTTCCAAACTAATCCAGCATTGGAGCCTGCTTTAAACAAGAGGGATACCACAAGTACTGAGAACTCCTCAGTAATACATCCACCAGCTGCAGGAGTTTTGCTGAATTCATCTGCTTTATTCCAACAGCTAATGAAAAAGGAGTCAAGATTCCCATTTGTCCCTTACTTGTTGAGGTCTAACTTTGGCATGGCACAGACAAACCAATTCCCTTGGTGTTTAAAGAAACACATTGTGTTGAGAGTGCAGAATTTAGGACTGTCTGATGTTCTCTACATAAACAGTTCTCTCCAACATGGACTTTATAGAACCCAGGAATATAGCTGTGTTCATGTAGAGCCCTGTCTTTGGATGGACCCCAGTCTCTATTTCCTGCCTGTGTGCACCCTCCGCAGCAGCATCTGCTGCCTCTTTTCACAGCCAGTGCTGGGATGCTGCAGAAATGTAACCTGGGATCAAACCTATTTAAACAAAGCTTCTGGAAACTGCTCTCTTTCAGGTAATTGCACCTTTCTCAAGTCAAGATGAAACTAGGCAGCAAAAGTTACTGTGGTGAACCAACTGGCACATCATTATTTCATGTGCTTTACAATAAAAACATGAAATCCTGTTTGCACCTGATTTTTTTGTACCCACCTTGAATATATACATTTGCTGTAACAAAGCTGCTTTGTATTTGGGAGTTTGAGGATGCTTCAGTGTTTTATTTATTTGGGTGGTTCATTAAATCCTTTGATGTTCCATGAACCGTTCTTCAGTTACTCATTACAGAAGTTGTTTGAATGGATAATGTAGCATATCTTATTGGAGAGATGGTCTATTTTTGTTTTGCTTATCTTATCTGTTTTACTATCATTAGTCATGAGTTTATGGAGCAGAACTTGGTAAAAACAGAATAAATAACAGTGAAGTACAGACAACTGCTCATTTTTATGAACCCTTCTGATAGTGCATTAAAAATATAGTCTATTTGACTTTTAGAGCAATTCCACAGAATTAAGATATAAAATTTGAAAAAAAAAAAGAAAGGAAATTCTTGCAGATTTTATTCTTTATGAAACATTTTGAATTCAAGAGTTTCAATATTAATCTAATATAAAACATAAAAATGGTAATACAACAATTTTGGACTTTAAATAAGCTAAGAAAGAGAATTGAAAGATGCAATGAATGAGCCAGTTTTAAAATAATGTATTAGACTTGAACAATATAGCAGGTTTAATGCTGCTGCTTTGTTGTCTGAAGGAAAATAGGAGAAACAAATTACACTGATTCACATCAACTGAGTACAAAAGGGGATCAGATGCCTTTGTGTGGGAGACATAAGCAGAATGGTCCCATAGGAGAAGACAGCAAGAAAAGAAATACAGGTAAAAAACACAGAAGAATCAGTACAAAAAGCTGAATACTGTTAATTTGAATTACTGAATAAAGGCCTCAGAAAGAAAAGCCAGGAAAAGATCTAGCAAGTACCCACTGGGAGCAAAGTTTCAAAAAATCAGAAAAGTTTCTAACTTCAGATTTCAATGCTGCTCTGAGCTTGCTGGAACCTGGACTTAAAGATCTCTCAGCTGCTCTTTTCACTTTTGAAATGACAGAGGTAAATCATTTCACTTGTTATCCTACCCCTAGTCTAGCTACCTAATCTCTCTAACAAGAAAGAAACAAAAAATTACAGGTCATGTAATTTTATATATTCTCTCCTAATCTGGTTATTTAGTCTCTTGCTGCCTTGATTTGCTCATTTGATTCTTACCACCTTTAATACAGAATCAAATAAATTTGATTTGCAGCTTCTCTTATGTTTTTCTTCCTGATATGACTGACACAAACATTAATGGACTTGGGTTTATCTGCTTCATCTTTGACTCTTTCCTTTTACTGAAAGCAAAAGGAAAATCTTACAAGGAAGAAACACTGAAAAAGCAGCAAATCAAAGCTTTGTGGACTGCTGGTACTTTTAAACTTTACTCATTCAATTTTTTGGTATTCCATTTCTCTCCCCCAGTTACACAAGACACACATCTTTTACTGTCATTTCTACAACCACTTCCTTGAGAAAAGTGCATCTTACTTTTTGTTATTTTCTCCCCTTTAAAATAGCCACCAATGTCTGGACTAGGCAAGTTAAATGGAAAGTTGACGCCACAGAGCACAAGGTTCAGGACCTACATTCTTTGGGACAAGCAGAGTTTCCCTCCCCACAGTGGAAAATGCTCATCTTCTGGAGCAGAAAGGTACTTGCTCTTGGCTCTCCTTTGGACAGAGGTGTAGCTCATCCTTTACTGAGCTGAATGCACCTCCTAAAGACAGAGAGCAGAGTTCTAATGTATGTTACGGTTTATAAACTCTTCCTGTCCCTTCAGGTGAGAGTATTCCTGCCTGCCAATTTTGCATATCCTGAGAAGTATCAGAACTAGTTGTTATGAACAAATTTTGTCTGAACACTGTAAGACAGATTTTACTCTTTGTTTTCCCTTTACATTTTTTTTTCTCTTAAAAATCTGTTTGCTTTACAACTTTAAAAGGAAAAAATGGCTAAGAAAAGGAAGCACAGTGAGAAACAACTGACACCCATTTTCTTCTGTTCTGGGAAACACCAGTCCCAGCACTAACACTTTGTAAATACAGAAGATATGCTGTAAACAGAAGATTTTTTTCAAACCAGCAGCAGATTTCTGTGTGAACCTTGTTTACTTGATATCTAAGAAGGCTGAAAGCAGGACAACCCCCAAGAAAGCAGCATGGATCCAACTGCTGGATCTTTTCCTCCCTGAGGCAGACTTTGGGATTGAAAAAGAAGGTACATAGGGATGAACCTCTTCCTCCCCAGCCAAAGCACTTTCTTTGCCTGCTGTCGATGTGTGCAGTGGGCAAGTCCCCACAGGAACATGCTGAAGGAAACAACATGATAAATTAAATGTTTCATCTCTGCTCAGAAGCAACGTCAGATCTGAGTCTTTGTAATTTTTCCTCAGGCTATTCATTCTGCCAAGAGAGCAGAAATATTCCCTTCTTAAAAGGAAAGTGACAAACGTGAGGCTCCGGAACAGGAACTCTTGGAAGTGTTCATTACTCCTGCTCATCCAGCTGTGGTGCACAGTCCTCCTCCTGTGCAAGGCTCTCTGTTTTCATCCTCCTGGCACATTTTTAGCTTCATTGTGCTACAGACAGTTAGATACAAGAAACCTAATGGATGCACTTCCAGGGTTTCTTTTAGGAAAATGAAGAGCTACTCTGCCCATTGGAAAAAGAAAGGGTAGCTTCCAAACTGGAAAAGTCCAGCCTGTTACAGTCAATAAACAGACCCCCAAAAGACTGTCAGTCACAAACATCCAGGGAGAAATGAGATGGAAGCTTATCTAAGAACAAACTGAAACTTGTTTTCATTTTGTTATGAAAACATTCTGAATGAAGCAACACATCCATATGTTGTAATAACTCCAGCCTGAAAACCCCAAATCAAACCCAAAAGCTGTTTCTCACCAGTTGCTGGTGAAACAGCTGTCTGAGGCAATCTGGATTCAGTCTCACAGAAAGTCACTGAGGATTCAATATTCAGAATTCCTCACGTAGGACTTATGAAGAAAATTTAACTCAATGGACCAAGCCAGTAGTAATATTATGCAGACTTTTAGGACTTAGCTAATTTTCTTCTGTTAAAAAATAAATTAAAAAAAAAGAAGAAGAAAAAAGAAACAGAACAATCCAATGAATAAAAATCTGAGTCAGGTTTTGGGATATAGTCACAAGGAACAGAACAAGACTGAGATTACCTCGCAGTCACCAACCTTTATGGTATACAACAATTGTCTACCAAAAAGAAGACTGGCATAATAATGTTGAAAGTGATCATTATTTGTGGGAAGGCATTTTTCACAACGATAGAAACATCTGCATTATCAAAACAGAATCTTCAACCACCAGCCCTCCTGGGGGCACTGTTTAAAACAGATGGGAACTGGAGATGGCAGTCACATTTTGACTCTGCCAAGTCATGGAAATCTATGACCAGCTTCCTTAACACATTTTAAAAGACTCAAAAACCACTTAAAGGCATTAAAAATATTATTAGTATTCAATATACTAATGTTTCCTACTTTATTTTGAATTATATATTATTCAAAAAGTAAAATTTACCCACGCTAGTTCTTCATATTACAATTACTACCAATTTCTGAAAGTAAAAGACTTCTCACATGACATGAAATAGCTGTGTGCAAGTACAAAACAACTAGAACACCTCACTACATGAATGACATCCACTACAAAAGACTTAAAAAACTGACTTTTCAGATCTGTGAATTAGTGGCAGTGTTTTGCTGAACAGGTAAAATAAAATGTATAAAAACCTTTGTAACATATCCACAGTTCTTGCATTGTGATTAAACTAGCAGCAAACCCAAAAGAATACATCAGTGAAAAAGTGTTTCATAGACACTCCACCTCAAATTACAATCCTTTGGGATTTTGTTCTTTTAGGGACAAACCAGAAGACCACCAAATTCAATAAGAATATTTTGACTGACTTTGAATCAGGATTTCTTTGCAGATCAACAAAGAAATATGACTATATAACCTCCCTTTGGACTGCTAGGTCACTCTTCAACAAAACACAGTCAAGTAAGCCAGGAATTTCTGTTTTGGATTACTGACATCCATAACTGTGCCAAAAGTACTCAGAATAATAGCTTCAAGCAAGGTGAACATAGTGGGCTGGAATATTTCATATACATTTTAATCAGAAAAAGAAAGGAAGACTTCAGCTCCTAATTTTTATTTCATACTGTACAATTTCCTAAAGGAAAAGAACAGAGTTTATAAATTGACTTTTCTTTTGTTTGGAGGCTATTAGTGACCTATTAATGGCAAGTGGACTGTAAATCAGCCTTTAATTATAAACATGTATCAGTTCAAGATGCTGATGTTGAGGTCAACTTTGATCTTTCCAGGAATCTCTCCTGGTCCTTGGAAGCTTAAGTGGAAGCAAGAGACAAACATTTAACACCCACTTATATTTAAAAAAAAAATTCAAAACAGTGCAAAAATATCCACTTACTGGAGAGTGCTGTGATACAGAAGTTTGTTTCAATTCATAATTTATAATCTGTGGTGCTACAAAGTGTGCAATCTACTATCACAAAATATAAGACACATGAAAAAAAAAGTAAGAAAAAGCCTGCACTAGACATTACTTGAAATATAATTGTAAACAAAAAACTAAGAAACACTTACTCAGCAGCCCTTTAAAAAGTCATAACAGATATTGCAGCCATGCGAAGGTACTGAAAATTATCAATATATTAAAAATGCTTCTCTAGGCATTTTCTGTCAATCCATAAAAATTTATAACCAGAAGTAATTTGAAAGCCTCTTCAGGTCTTTCTTTAATAAAAACACACCTTCGTGAAAACATTACCATGGCATAATCCTTTGCCCACTGGTAAAACTGGAGCATTACTGAAATTATGGATTCAAATTACAGCAAGTCATCAGTGAAAACCAAAATTCTTTTATTTGTCCATTCTTCAACATCTAAGTAGTAACTGTGGGTAATTTGAAATAATTTTTAAGTGGTGCTGTATCAGCATAAAATCGTGACAAGTGTCCACCTGAGATGGACGAAGAGCTGACACTTGGAGGGGCAGGGAGGGTGTTTAGATTGATTTGTGTCGAGAGTTGGATAGTTTTATTAATATCACATCATGAACCAATAAAGCACAGTTCTATTAATTCAGTATTTAAAGACCAGGCAATAGAGATAGGTGAGATTTTCCCCAGAGAATTATGACATTTCAGGTAAATTAATTTAATTGCTAAATTGAGCACTTTAAGCACTGAGGATCTCGCCAAAATATCTAGCACTTAGACTTCTGATCCTGGAATTAAACATCAGAAAAACATCCTAACACATATAATACATTAAAAAAATGCTATTCTGTGACTTCTAGAATATTTTAAAGTTCAAGTCGGCCAAGAAATCACTCCAGAAGTCTCATCACCTTAAGATTGGCCTAAATTAGAGTGAAGAAAGTTTTAAAATACTTAATAATCTTCTATGAAAAAGATTCCCCCTTGCTTCTAAAATAAAGCAAGAACTTATAGGCTCTTTTCCCATGAAGTCTGGGTTCCTGTGTCTCAAATATTAGTCATTATTGATGTTTTCAGAAGATATAATTTTGAACAAAAATACTGCTGGTTTTTTTTCTTTCTTTGACTATGACTTCAAAGTCATTATCTGCTATGTTGCTCTCACTCCTTTTTCACTATTGCTGCAGTGTTTTCTTTTTCTTTTAAATGGCTAATTTTTAATTTGGGATCCAAAACACTTCAGAGCTTTTCAAACTTCTTTTGGTCAATATTTATACGCGTTCACTTTACGTATCATCTTGTATCAGTTCACCTAAAAGCTCATTCTTCATTTTGATGAATATTAGCAGGAGGGTGTTTTTTTGAATCAGGAATTTTGCTTCTTGACATTTCCGTTCCATTTCAGCTGGATAATGTGTACACTGAACAACACAAGACTCTGGACTCACAGATAGCCTGGCCTTTTGCAATGACAAAAACTGTCCAGCTGTTCATTTTCTGGTTCTCATGCAGTTTGCAATACCTACCTAAGAGACTCTGATCAATGCATGTTCCATTCATCAATGATTTTCCTTCTGGACAAGCACATGTTGCACCAGAAGGGTTGAGTAAACAAATGAATTCACATGTCAGGTCCAAGCACGGATTAGGCACTGTTTAAAAAGACAAAATATTAGAGATACTGATTTTGATATATTTTTTAAGAATTTAGAACAATGTTCTAAAGGCAGGAAAAGATAAATAATCAGATATAAAAACTCTGATACACTTCTATTTCCCAGGATATCAACAGCTTGAAGCCTGTGAACACACTCCCTCAAATAACAGTGCAATAGCCACAGAAAAACAGGACTTACTCCATTAATATGGAGTAAAAAACTTCATCTGCTTCTGGCTAGGAGTATTTTTATTCAGTTCTCTTCTAATTTTTTTTATATCTCATTTACAGTGCAGGTACACTGCACAAAAACATTTGTGTACACATTCGTCCAACGTCCTTTCCAATGAGTGAAAATGCGTCAAATAATCTAAATCGAAATTATATAAAGAAATGTGACAAAATCTATTTTCAGTTTGTACAATCAGGGTCTGGTTCGTATTTATAAAACTTGGTTACTTTTTACCCCCCTGAGGTGAATGTGCTCGATATTGAGTTTAAAGTAATTATGCTTACTCACAGTCCATTTGTTTGTAGCGGTGAAAAATCAAGGCACTTTTTGCTTTATCAACATCCACACTTAGATATTCTACAAGGCTCCTGCCAAATTTGTGCACTCTAAATGCACCATTTTTAGGGCCTGCTCCATATATGTAATCCTCAAAAATGTCAATTCTATGGGGATGCAGTAAACCTTGAATAAAAATGGATAATAAATACAAATACATATACATAGTCAAAAAATAAATAACTTTGTTTTAGTAATAACTTCAATTACATTCCTGTGATTACCACCTAAGGACGTTATTATTCAGACAGCTTGTTTTGTCCCCACAAAAACTGCCTTAAAAAAAGCAGTCTGCCTAAAAGGAGCTCTTCACATGCTGCAAGCAACTTAAATCTCAAGCTTTCCACACAATTGAGTCTCAGAAACTGGCTGATAATTGAAAAATAGGGAAACTCTACAGTAATAACTCACTAATTAGAACATACTTGTTCTACTCGTTGTACCTTAAGTACAACATTTTAAATAGATGGATGTGACAAGGAAGAAAGAGAGAATTTTGCTTTACATCAAAGAAACTATTCTGACAAAACATTTCTTCAGCTCCTTCCTAACATATTTGAAATGCTAGTTTTTGTACTGCATTTATTTTAATTCATAATTATAGTAAATTAACGCAAAATAAATTGTTAACTCTACCAATTCCTCAGCTTTAAGTGCTATGAGGGCCTATAGACCACACAGTTGGATTTCCTGTGTACAACTGGCTGTAGAATTTTACATTTCCCCTGTAGCAAAGCAATGGGCTTCTAACTAAAACTTTGCCTGAGATGCATCTCTTCTTGAAGCTGTAAAGAAACAGAATCTATAATTATTTGTGTTAAATTGTTCCTGCTATTTTCTCCATTTACTCTCAAAATGGTTTTGTATTTCACTTGTATTTATTGAATTTCAACTATCAACCTTCATTTCTTCCTGGTGTTCCTTCATGCTATCAATATTTGGTACCCAGTATTTTATTTTAATAAAAATATTTATGAATTCTAATTCATTATTTTATGCTTGTTTAATCAAATGGGTTGAAGTTTCCAAAGCAATTTCTAAACTCCCCCAATTTTGGTTTTGTGTTAGATGAGGTTGTAGTCTGATGCCTACACTCAAAGTGATCTCTCTTCATGTGATTACCTTCATTTATATTGATGCAAATTATGAAATAAAATGCTTTTAAACCAAAGTAAGATGATTTACATCTTGTCCTGACCAATTTGGATTATGGGAGATTTCTCCTAGTTTATTCCAGAATACCCTGGTGAAATCTGGATAAGTGGTTAAAACACTCAATAGCACCAGATGCAACATCACCCCGAGGATTCTCCAGAACCAACTGCCCACTAAACAACCCTCCCCAAAAGCCTGCTTTCAAATATTCTTTTTTTTAATGTGTTCCTTTTCTTTTCTACTCAAATTTCATAAACTGTTACTTAACAAATTGCTAAAAAGCCATCATGCAATTCTATAAAAGCAAGTACTGCTTAACCAGAATCTCTTTGCCTATCAAAGGAACTTTCCTCATTCACATTCTGTTAGCAGGATTCTCTGATTACTTACTGGCCTGAAAGCCAAGCCCATTATTTCTCCCAGAACTGATTCAAATCAACTGTTCTACAAACTAAAATTCCCATTCAATGCAGACAGCTCTAATGCAAGTCCAAGCGAGACCAACCCTACATATTAACCACAATGTTCTTAATTAATATCTAAGCTACTAATTAAACTTGGAGATTTGCACATATCATTAAATCTTTGTTCTACTAAAATAATTTTATTAGATCATCTTAAAGCTAAAATTATCTTAAATATCTATTTTTTTAGATAATACTGGAAGTACTGTCTAACAAAAGCATGAAATATTTCTTAATAATCACTTCTTTTTGCTTACATCACTTCTATGAATAGTGAAACTTCAGGCAAATAAAATAAATTAGGAATCATGTTATACAAAGGCTCTCCGTACCTTGTTTAGTGCTCACAGACACAACTGAGTCGGAACCATCAAACAGAACACTGCCAATAACAGATAACTCAAAATCAGCCCAGAACAAGCGCTGACTGAACTGATCAACTACGAGACCTACAAAGATAAAATTCAAATAGGTATGTAAAACCTGGAAAAAATTCATATTTTTATGTAACTGTACATTTTTACACCATTCATATGCTTAGGTACACAAAATATTGTGACAATGAAGAAACACAACTGGACAGCAAGGAGAATCAAATGTAACAACTTCCACTTAAACCTTCCCCTTGGGACAACTGTGGGTTTTCACTTTCTTTAACTTTGCCAAGGTCAGTACCTTTTCTAACCCACTGTCCTCGGCAGGTAGGGATATACACCAGGTGGGAATTAAACGTAGAATCAAATCCTCTGACCTGTTCTACCAACAAAAACCTGAGATGCCAATTGCTTCCCAAGCAGCAGCACCAGTGTGATCATGTGTTAAAGACAAGGCATTCAGAATTCATAGCGTCTTTCTAACCTATCCTGTTTCCACACATATATAGCCGTGTCCTCATTTTTGTCACCAATACTGCACATGCAGGAAGTATTGCAGAATTAAAAACCAGATTATTTTAGCTACATTAGTGCTGCAAGACTTAAACAGCAATATTGGCGCATATATATATATATATTCATCTATATATGAAAGAAAAGCAAAAGAGAATAAAAGATAGATTGCATTGTGAATACCCAGCCTCTAGGCAATAATTAAATAGTTAAATCAAGTCGCCTGTGCTTCATAGAGGAAAATGAAATAGTTAATATGCCGTTTTAGGTCATGTCAAAAGCTTCAGCCTGAAAACAAATATTCGAGCCATAAAATAATTTCATTCTGAGCTTTTGAAGTTGCAGTGTATTTTGATTAAGAATGGGGAAAAGTATTTTTCTTCCTATTTATGTAAGTAGGTAAATCAGAAAAAATACATCAAAAGAAATTATACATAACAGCAAAAATACTTCTCTTAAGGTCATAAATTAATCAGCTACAGATAGATGAGAGGAAGTAGAGAATGTCTGACTCATAGACCAGGGAAATATGTTTATATTTGAAACTCCATTAAAAAAAAAACCCAAATAAAACCTGTTTAAAAGAAACAGTGGTATTCAGGGATAGGGCTGAAGAGAATAACTTCTGGTAAAAGGCAATCACAGTGTGTCAGTTCTGTGTAATACATGAGACCTGTAAGGGGGATGTTTTAGAAGCAGCCCCAAATCTCCAGCTTTAAATTATTCTTTGCATTTTAATGAGAGTATTTAAATACCAAATAATAAATAAATAACGTTCTCAATGTATCTTTCACAGTATCAGAGATAAAAAAGTGTTTATTTTAGTTTTATACATAGAACACTCCCGTGACAGCAATTTCTATGTAAATCCTATGTAGTCAAGCCCGAATGCTCAAACACTCACTCCCTCTTATTTAAAACAGGAAAGGCATATGTAGCAATAAATTTAAGAGTGGTGTAAACAAAACTAGTAAAGTCCTATTTGGGACGATATATTAAAGGTTTGAATTCTTTCTTTGCACTCCCCCCACAAAGACATCTATCTATGTTAAATATCTGACAGAAAATTAAAAGGCTTCAGAAACATCTACTTTCTACCATGAAGCAAAGGAAGAAAAGCACAGAAGGATGTCACAGAAGTGTTTTCAGGCAGAAAATACAGGAAAATGCAAGGGGGTTAGGTGTTTTTTTGTTTGTTGGGATTTTTTTAAACTGAGAAACTGAAATCTGCCTGAGTTAGCAAGTACCATGTATTTAGGAAAAATAATAAGGTGTTTACCTGTAGGTCTTTGTAAGTTCTTTTGAACCAATATCCTTCTCAGAGTACCATCCATAGATGATTCCTCTATGTGGGACCGATCCCCAATAACTGTCCAGTACATCATCCTAAAAGTATTAAACATAAAAATTCAGCTGAATGCCGATACAGAACCTCAAAACACTTCACTGGTACTAAATTATTATGAGCTTTTCAACGTTCCTGGCAGATGGGTGATAGCTGATCATGATTTAGACATAGGTAAATTAGTAAAGGTAATTAAATGACGTGGAAAAGTTTAGACACTTGTACACATCATTTTACTTCCCGCTGTATTTTGCAGTTTTGTCTGAATTACCAGAACAGAGCAATGCTGACACAAACATACCCCTTTTTAGGATTTACAGCAATTGCATATGGTTCTCCTGCAATGCTGGTGAGGAGCCTGGTGCAGTTGGGTCCGTTCAGCTGGCCCACATTGATGGAGTATCTCAGACTGGTCCAGTGGGTTGTGTAGTAGCTGAACCAGTGCATTCGGGAATGATCAGTCCAGTAAATGTTTCCAGTGACCCAGTCCACAGCAATGCCCCTAGGCCTTTTGAATTCTGGACACTAAAAAGAACAGATGTTGCAGTCAGGTTTATGGAAATGACATTTCACAGCAGCTGCACAGCCACAGATTGATGTAACTTTTTACAGTGAAGTAACTTTTGCCTTTAATACAGTGAAACATTAGAAATTCTGCATTGGAAAGGTGTAAACTGCACCTGCAGGTCAGCTCTAAGGGATCTTCTGACAGCTCTATTCAATGCAGAAGAACAAGTCAATGGTTCAGAATTTTTTCTCAAGTTTAAGGCTATCTACATTAAGAAAAAGTCACTTTGGCATCAACTACTTAAACTACTGATACTGAAGCAAAAAAGTGTTATGGGCTGCAATTCAAAACCAAAGGAAAAGGATTAGATGATACAGCTCTTGTGCTCCATGCAGAGCTATCGTATGATGCTCCACCCCGAAGTGAAAACTGTGAGCCCATCCTGAGGAGTGGCTGCTAAACAGTCTGCCAAGGGTAAAGAAAATCACTGCAATTAGAAAACTTGATAAAATTCCCTCTGTCTTCAGCAATATTCATCTTCCCAAGTAAAAGAGAATTGACTGATTGTGACATTAAGTTTATCATCTTTAGTGCCTCTGTCATGATTTCACAGTTATCATTAAGACCTAGATCTGAAAAGTGGTTCTAAGGATAGAAATGCATATTACAAATAGGAGATATATATGAAAAAATTCCTCTAAAGTTTACTGGAATTCCAGAATTGGAATACTGGAATTGCAGAAATGAGTGGCACCTGTAAAACAGGATTATCCAACCATTTCTAACATGAATGCAGTATATCAAAAAATTCAAGATCAGCATGAACTAAATACATATACAATTGTTTGCCTGTTTACCTATAATGACATCAAGTTAAATTATGAATAAAACCCATATGTCTTAACAAATGAAGCAATGGAATGCTACTAAGCTACATAACTGAAAATCAGGAAATAAAATCCTAAAATAACTTGTTTTCCTAAGGTGTCCCTAATATTACAAGACATTTGTAGACCATTTTCATCATAAAATAAAGGTCATTTCATTCTCTAGGTGAAATAATAGGACTGCAAGGGTGAATTTAGATAGTTCATTGTTCATAAGATTTTAATTCTGCAAAAATGTCATAGAAGGCATGTTCTATAAATATATAGAACCTTGATTTTCTATTTAGATGAATAGTAAAGCAGTAATATCAATCACTGCATTTACAAAACAGTATTTCTTTAAAAACAGGGCCACAGTTGGTTTTTAAAGTTAAACAAAATATTGTATCATAATTCTTTGGTATGAAATGATGATAGTGGCAACATATGCTTCCAGAATACCACAATTTTTTTTTTTTTCAAGAAATGTAATAATTGCATGAAACAATTTTTTCTTCTTTTACTATCCAAGCAATGTTCATATAAAGGACTAGATACCCAAAAACCTGTGTTTTCAGATAAGACTAATTATATTTTTAACCCAAACTCCTTTTAATTCTGGGTGATATTCAGGCACTTCACTGCATCAAGAAGTCTCTCATACCTGGACGTCTCCAGTAACTACTTTGGATACTACAAGGATTAATGGCTTACAGTGCTGGAAGCAAATATTCTTTTAAAAGGAGAGCAGCTGTCATGGCCAGCACAGTCTCTTGGCTTTTTATTTGGACTGTTCAAATGCACAGTTTACCAAAAGGCTGTTTTTTGGGAATCTGGAAAGCACATGGTGGGAGTCACCAAGCCGAGCGAGACCATTCCCAAGAGCTGACACTGGAAGCAGATGAGACAGGGGACATCCTAAAAAGATTCTAGAACAAGGATGGGGTTGATTAGTAGTACTGAGCCTTTCTTCTCGACTAGACAGGAGAAGTGAAAGTCCAGTAATGCTGGGGGGAATATTAAAGACCAAATGAACAAGGAGATAAACAAAAGAAATGGCAAAGAGCCAGTTGGTGTAAGAGATTTTGAAAAGGACAAAAAAACCCCACTAGTTGGTGCTACAGCTGTGTAATTTTCAGTTGTGTTCATTAAGTTTCAGCTACATCATATTTCTGAGGTCTTATGCATCTTCTCACTATGTCTAGTAAAATTACTTACTGTAAATGAGCTCTTACCTAATAGCTTATTTGGATTATGCTAATTTTGAAGAATGATTTTGCATACAGAATAAGGATGAAAATACAGGAAGAAAATCACATTAGCATTTTCTACATGATTTTAGCCCGCTTTGATGCTAAATGTAATGTACTACAACTTATTAGAAAAATTGGGGTTTGAAGCCTAATTGCCATTTACAGTTTGGTAGTCTCTGCACAGACCATGTCAGCTTGATGGCTTTTGATCAGAACTGCTGTCTTTTGGAAATTCTGTTTTCAAGGTAAAGAATTAATACCAACAAAAACCCCACCAAAACCCACCAAAAACAAACAAACAAACAAACAAACAAACAAGCTGTAGCAAGAGCTTGGTTCTGGAAACCATTTTGATAAAATGGTAAATTACAGAAAAAATTTCATCCCTTTAAGTTGAGCTTGATTGGAGAAAATAAGTTACACATGCATCAGGAACACATCCCTTTGTAATGTTTAACAGGAAGACTAAACGACAAGTCTAATTTATACCAAAGGCACAAGTGAAGCAATATTTTGTCTTGTTTACTTTACAGATATTTCTGGTGTGGAATTGCTGTGGAATAAATTTTTAAAAAGTTTTATTTTGCTTAAAATACCTTCATTAAAAATAATACATTATCTAATATTATATCATTGGAACAGTAAAAAGAAATGAGAAACAATAATATGAGGAAACTTTTAGACTTTTGCTTGCCGAAATATTGCATTTTCTTCAACTGACGAGCATCCCGGTAGATGCAGTGGTTCACCAAACCACCACTTGTATTACATTAAGTAGGATCATTTATAAATCCCAACCAGCTGATTCCAGAGAGAGTCTCCTAAGCACATCAACTTCATCCATAGAGAGTTACAGCTCAAAGGTAAAACCATAAACTAGAGCTATTTAAAGAGAACAGCCTAGAAATAGTTTGCATTCACAGGGATGCACAGCATTCCACTACGCCCTGGGCCAAGTGCTGGGAGAACACGTGTGGATCTGTCACGAGAGTGGTGAAGGGTCCTCGTTAAGCTCTCAGAACATGGGGGCTGGAGCAGGCTGTTAATACAGACTGAATATACTACATAATCTATGCTTTTCTTCCTATTATATGGTATCATTATTTTAATGTTCGTCTTTTTGTCCTCTTCCATAAGAAAAAGCACTTGAGTTTAAGTGTGAGGTTTGCTCCGTGTCGAGTGTTCACCTCAGGTAACTTCTACTTCTCTCTCCAAGGATTATGCCAGCCAGCAGCTGCTCCAGTTGTCACCAATTCACTTTGACTGTCTGAACTCAATTGGAATGAAATCCTCTTCTGCATCTGTCAATAAGCTCTCAAGAGTTGATATTTACTATTTCCTTTAATGCTTCAATTTGTACCAGATTTAAACCCCTTTTCGCAGAAAAATAGCAGAGATGCTTAAAGCTATTCTCTGAGGAAGGTTCTTGATATGCTAATTCCATGGAGTAATTTCAGTTGAGATGGATTTTTGCATTAATGTAATTACCTGAAAATGCAGGTGACTTTGTTCAAGTTTACTGTCCTAATTTACATATCAAAGTCTAGATATAAAAGTTATAATGCAACCTTTGAAAACTTATCCATTAAAAGAAAACTTGGGTTAAAATTAAGGAATTCTCAAGCTTTTTAAAACCAAATTTCACTGACAATATTAAAGCAACACTATAAAACCAATTAACCTATTGATCAGTTGCATATAAGGCAATAATGTTTGAGTATTAATGAGATAATGCTGGGAAAAAAACTGAATAGTTTTCTACAACAAGAAGCAAATATTTTACAAATATAAATGAGAAGTGTCCAAGATAAACTCAAATACAGTCTGTGAAACTTCTACATTCAGTTTTGTAAAAAGGTTTTGTCTGGCTTGAATCAAGCATTGCCACGAGGACCTACCTGCACTGAAGAGACAAGGAAACATGAGGTATAAAGTAAAACATCATTTTTTCAATAACTCTGAATTGAAAAGAAAGACACTAAAAAGTATTCTCAGATACGAAAACCAAAAACTACTCCAGTATGTTAGGAAAATAGTAATTCTAAGAATATTTTATCTCTATTAGTTTAAACAGGGAGACAATGACAAGTCAGCTGTTAAAGTTTCAATCCCTGGACTACAAAGAAATCTGAACGAAGCTTATGCTCAATTTTATGGACCTGTAGGAAAGCATTAGATCCATTAGAGAGTTTGTGGCTCAGTAGAGTACTCATTGCAGAATGTTTCTCCATATTAACCCCCAAAAAGAAAGAACATAAATAACACCATCAACTTCTCAACACTTTAACTTCACAAGGCTTTGCAAATCCTTTATTTTCTAAGAATGGACTCAATACAGAGACCTGTTTATCAGGATTTCTTAAGCACAAATATACACTACATTTAAATGAGAAAAACACCACAGTAGAATTACTCCACATCTTCAATACAAGTATCTTTCTTCCAAACTCAAATGACATAGCTGACCTACTAGAAATGCTAGGAATTATTTTCTACTTCAGATCTACTTTACATACGCTTTCTCTCAATAAAATCTAGACCCTTCTAGGTGGAAGTGTTAATATTAAACCATTCTTCTCATATCCATGCCATAGCAGACACAAGTTATCTTCAGAGTCCATTGGTGTCTACCTCCTTAGGCTTTTTGCCCTGCTGGTCTCAAAGGTCAGGAATGTCATTCATTTAGAAAGGAAATATCCTTGGATGAAATGTACTTAGAAGTGGTTTCAGATGTGTATGAATTATAGATGAAAGATTAGGCTACTGTTGCTACTACTGTTTATTCTGCTGGGTATATAAAAGCATTCATGGGATGGAAGGTCATCACTGTGACCTCTTCCAAGTTTAAGGAAACATGAAACAGCCAGGCAAGGGAAATTTTCTAACTGGATTTACTACTGGCCAAGAAAAAAAAAAAACCAACCTGTACTCTGCCATTCGAATTAAATAAAGAGTAAAACCACCAAAATCTAAATTTACAGCATTGTAGAAACACCAACGTAAAGACCACGTTGTTATCATCAGTTTAGCACTATCACTTCCTAGAGAATTTTGTAGAAGTACATTAGGCAAAATGAGTAACAATCTGCATTTATTCTATTTTCAAGTAAAGACCACTTGAAATTACCCTAGATTATAAAAATCCACATTTCTGTTAAGTCCAAACTCCTACTTATGCTTATTCAAAAGAAGATATTGTGCAGTTCAACCGATAAAGAAATAAATACTAATTGTTCTAATTTTAAAATATGTCATAACTTTGTCAATATTATTGTCTATATGATCACTACAGAAATTTAGTATGTGTTTAGCCTATCTTCATTTTCTGTCTTTCAAGGATTTGAAATCCATGTCTTCTTATATCTATTACATTCTCTCCTTTCCTCTCTTAAAATAAAAAAATCTTGATGGTATAAAAATTTTCACAGCTTCTAATATATTCTCTGTAGAAAAGATTTTTAAATCCTAAAATTGAGTTCTCTAAGAAACTCTACCAAGTCTGTCAGTCTTGAACAGAAAGGCATTAGTAACCACACATATCACTGAAAATAATTCTCAGATAGACATTTTAATTTACTAAATCAGCACAAGCTATTATAGAGAGTTAGAACAGAAAAATAAATCCAAAGAAATTTATGTCATTCAATCTTTGATTTTATCACTTACTATCAAGCCACTGTTACTTTGTCTTCTCTCTCTGTCATGGACTTTCCTGTAGAAGATCCCTCCTGGATTAAATTGAGTGCTCCAAACAATCATATCCCCTTGAAAATATGCATCCATTCCAGTTATCCTTGAATTGTGTTCAATATGTGATATTTGCTGATGAACATCACTGTAGTTGAATGGATATGCAAAACCCAGGATGTCAGTGTCATTAGCAACATAGAGAACTTGATCTTCAGAGCCTAGGGATTATTATAATGAAACAAAAATAAGGTAAATGTCAACTAATGCAAAATCAGTGGTTTTATCTCAAGTAGCTTTTTGGTGCTTAGCTGATATAATTTCTTACATTAAAATTCTTTTTTCATTTTTGAAGACTGCAAAAACACCTATACTCTGGGCAATCAATGAAACTCTGATACTCTGATATCAACAGAAATTACTTCAATGCTCTCCAAGCTCACAGTGTGACGCCTAAGACTATATTTTAAAGAGTAATATAAGAATTTGAACACTTTTAAGCAGTATACAAAAATACAGGATATTGTGCTTTAAGCCCGTATGAATCCCATATTTTTATATGCATGTTGTCTTTAGAGGGTCCTAAATATATATATATATATTAAAGGGACACAGAGCTGTCAATAAACACTTTAAGTGCTCAATTGGAAATTAGAAGTGAAATCATTCTATCTTTAGTGAAGGTGGTGAAGTTTTGAAATGGACTGCAACAGAACCTGAGCAGTTGTGTGTTACATCTCCTCATTTCAGATAGCAAACCTCCACGGATACCTGTGAATGGCTGGTACTAGTGGATACCCAGTTACCATCTTGATCCAGATGTTTTAAAGTACATCATTCTTAAGAAAATGCTCTCTGGTATCCATTCATTAAGTTTTGAGGAAGTTTAAGATCGACTGGATATATTAGACTGTATTTGTATTATTATTTTTAAATTTTATTTATCAATTCACATCACATTTATCCATAGGGAATCAACTTATATCATGTCTGTCCAACACATGTCCTCCTTATGAGTATGGAATATCAAACATAAATTGTTCCCTTCCTCCTGATAAATGCAAGAACAAAGAGGAGTTTGGTTAAGGCAAATATCAATGAAGGGAAGAGGGAAGCATTAACTGTACTAGAATGGGAGTGAAGCTTGTGAAAAATTCAGATTCAGGATAATGATTCCCAGAGTTTTAAACTATAAGATCTCAGAATTATATCTGTGTTCCTTTAATAACAAACCATTATCCTCAGTTAGTAACCCAGTTTATTCCTGGGTCATTATCTTATTTCTTTAGTAATAGGCAAGGATGTTAAACCCTGATAGAATCCATGTTATGTATAAGTTACTAATGACTCATTAATATGAACTTCCCATGGTAAATTTACTTTAAAAAATGTGGACCATGTATGTAAAAATGACTTATTACTGTCTATTTTGATTTTTATAGCCTTACCTTTTGCTATGCAACTGTTATTCCTCTCCTTATAATTTTTCTCACATGCACATCTGTAAGACCCCTTCGTATTATGGCAGTGTTGGGAGCAGGCACCAAAAACCATACACTCATTGATATCTAGGAAGAAAAGAATTGTCATTTACATACAACTTAGTACCCTACTATTTAACATGTTCATAAAATCGTGGAACAAAGCAGATGAACAAAAGGAACTCATAAGCAGTGCTACATCTTGCAACAGTAAAAGGAAACCTTTCACATATTTCACTAATTTCATTTCCTTTCAATCAACAGAGCTCAGAAAGTCTTTTCTATATTATTTCTCTACCCTTTGTTTATCTACCTATCATCATTAGAACTTGAAATCAACTTTGAGAATGAAAACGTGTGGTACAACTCTGTCCAGCATAACTGCCTCTGGTACAGTCAAAACTACATGATTATCCTTTACTGGCAAAGCTCCTCTTTACACTTTTTTCTTAAGAGCCAAAAAAAGAACCATATATTCACTTTGATAGTCTCATTGAACTAAGCTGGACGTTTCCTGTAAATTACTGCTCACCAGTAAGAAAATGGATTCACAACCCATTCTTTGGGAAGGCAGGTTTATCTTATCTTTCCAATCAACCCTTGCATACAACAACTGTGCCTTCTTGCTGACCAGTATGGCATCATATACACCAAGCCTCTATTTCCTAAGGAATTTTACTTTCTATCTGTGGGGGTTGTTTTTTTCCATTTCAATTTTGTATTATGCAACTTCATTATTTTAAGCATCTCAAAATATCCTCATATGCCAACTTAAACACCAGTCCCAACTGCTCAGTTAAATAATCTACTAGACCTTAAAACACCAATTTACCCCTTAAATAATTTAATCATCTTTTTGACATTCACAACTAATATTAAGTCTTTGATAACCTCTCCAGGTAAAATGTATGAATCTATATCTTGTAAATCCTTTCTTTCTGGGTTTTTTTTTTTTTATTTCTTAATTCCATATCTATGAAACAGCTTTTACTTTATGGGAAAAAAAAAAGAAGTATATGACTTTCTCCAGCATAGAAAATTGACTAAAGAGTTGACTTTTAACACTTTGCAACAAGGGAAGAGGGAAAATATCTGTACCTTCACATTGTCTGTTCCTCCTGTTTCTCTGAAATCCAGGTTTACACTGGCACAAAAGGGATGTTTTTGTTTGATTACAGTATGCATCATCTCCACAAGGATTCACATTATCTTCACACGTATATTCAGCGACACCTAAACATAAACAAAATGTCTAAAAAATTCCTTACAGACTTGTTCAAACTGTTAAAAATGAGATCTAAAGTAACAACTGCAAATAATAAATTTGTCTTTCTGTTAGAAGAATATCAGGTAAATTTTTAACAAACAAATGCCATTACAGTGTTTATCTGTATATACGTATAAATTGGCAGCATTTAATTGACATACTAAATTTCACATCAAGAATTTAATACTGAGATTTTTCTTGTTGTAAATATGACACAAAATACAATCAGTTAATATTTAAATTTCGTCAAGAACTCGTAGCTACTCTAAAACATACTGCAACTTGAATTGCTGTAAAATTTGCTGCCTTCTTCTTCTTACTTCCTTTTTTAACTAAAAAAAATACCTACATTAAACTAACTTGTGCATTGTTGAGAAGGTTTTGCACCGATGAATGTCTCGGTTAATTGTTTCTTTTCTGCTACAATCAAGAAAAGAGATCTTGTCAGCCAAACTCACTTATTTTGCAGTCTTGTTCATCTGAGCCATCTCCACAGTCATCAAACCAATCGCACTGCAGCTCCATCGGAATGCATTTCTTATCACTGCAGGCAAACTCATCTTTTTTACATGGCCTTGCTTTATATGTGATTTTATCTACATAATTACAAATGAATAAGAGAAAAATAAATCAGCATTTAAGATTCTTAGATTATTTTAGACACATACAAATGGGAATGACCATGAAGCATTAAGCGGCTGAAAATTATTTTGAGCTTAATTTCTTTTCATTTCAAATTCTGATCTACTAACCTCCAGTCAAGCTTTACTGAAGGACAAGCAGATCTCTGTAACAAAGTTTGCCTTCAAGTTGCTTTCTCTGATCTGAATGCCTTGAAAGGTAATATCACCTACCACAGTGATCTTCATCCGAGTTATCACCACAGTCATCGACCTCATTGCAAATCTGCTCAGGTCGCAGACAAACTCTGTTGTTTCTACATCTGTATGGCCTTGTTGGAGGGCACGGAAACTTTACTGCACAGTAAAGAAAAGAATCAGTTATTACCCAGCTAGTATTCTTATACCTTCTCTAATGACACCTTATCAAAGCCAGACACATGCCGGCAATGTAAGTTCTTCATTCCGAGAGTTTGTGTGATAAGGGTAATTTATACCTTTTCTTGAGACTCAGTAAATACGGCAGAATTAAAACAAAGGAAGTGGGAAGTGCAACAGTGATCAATATTACACCATACAAGTAACTCTTTCCCCCTCTGTGGATTTCCTACAGAAAGGATTCATTTCTCACAAATATCATATCTGAAATTACATGAAAAGCAATAACAAAAGAAAACTATATCCCACATTTCAAGCTTATCTTCTAAAAGCAAAATAAACAAAACTTAAGACACAGATGCTTTTATACATTTATGTGTCTTAAAAGTCATTCTTGCTTTATTACACAAAAAGCACTGAAAAATGTAATGTCATACCACACATTTCAGCAACTTCATCAGAGTTATCTCCACAGTCATCCTCACCATCACAAACCCAAAAATGTAGTTTGCAGAGGGAATTGTTGCACAAAAATTCATCAGCTCTACATATATTTCCCCCTGGGAAGATGAAAAGAAATGAAAAAATGCAGGAGAACAGAAAGACAAAACACTGTCAGTTTTTGATAAAACCGGTACACTTTTCACATACTATTTGCAGAGAATAACACAGGTAGCATAAGTACATTTACAGATTCCAGATGAACGGGTTGGAGAGGCAGAGAAATACTCATTCAAAAATCTCTTCCATGACCTAATACTTCTTTCACTTCCTTTTCATGACTGCTAGCTAGGAATTACCTATTTGGCCTGATTAAAAGGGCAGTTACCAAAAGCACCAACAACTGACCAGCTGGACACGTTCTCCTTGCCTTTAGCCAGGAGATGTTTAAACTGCTGCCTGTGACTTCCTCTGGTGATGCTGCCTCTCAGCAAAGGCCTGGCTGGTACATCAGTAATTTGAGCTGTCAGAGAACGGTGTAAACCAGAGGACAGAAATAAGGCCAAACATGTGAAAATCCACTTCAGTCCAGGTTTGTTTCACATGAATGTCTGATCCTCCACTTATTCCTACTCCCACTCTCTGAGTCACACGTCAGAGACAAAGTGATTGCAGCCCATTAGCTGTGAGGTAGCAGCTTTTTCTTCTCCTGAGGAGCAATGGGCTTGGCCAGGCTAGTCATATCACCATCACCTGTACGTGCTGTAATTAGGAAAGGTCCAGCCATGTCGGCACAGAACAGATAAGATTAGGTGGCCTCTAACAGTATCTTCCTTTTTGTAACTTCTGAAGTGTCTCATCAGGATATTTATTGAACACAGAAAGCCGCAAGAATAAATTCTTCCCCGTAACTTCAGAATGTATTGAACTCTGAATCATCTAACAAAAAGGAGCACAGGGTGAGGGAAAATATTTTAGGCTGGAGTGCTCAACCTTTAAAAATCACTTCTAGGTGGATTCAGTTTTAATGCGTGTAGTGGTAAGAAGGAATTTTCACAATTATGCATAATTTTATCACTACCAATCAGCAAAGTTATGGAAAGTTCTTGCAATTAATTTCCTATAAAACACATTTTTATGGTAACTGGATTTTCAGTTTCCTGAGAGGAGTGGAGTATAAAAGAAATGAAGCTGTGTACCTGCAGAGGAGGTAACAATGAAATTTTATATGATAATGCCAAAACTCTCAGTGTGGCTTCCCTCAATGCATTACACCCACTCTAAGAGCTAGAACAGGCTTCAGTGGCTTTTTACTGATTCATTCAGTGCCCTGTTCACACCCCATTAAAATCAACAGAAGGCTTTCTTTTGCTATAAAGGTTCAGAATGGTTTAATTTTTTTCCCCTCCCAAAAATTAATTTCCATGAAATACCCATCATGCAAGAGGATGTTTGAACTCTCACACTATGTTACCAGGTATAATTCACTCCCACTGCAAATATAACTTACGAACATTAACAGAAAGATCCTGCATTATTATCCAAGGAAAATATATAAAATTCAAGTACTCTTCATGATGAAAGGCATGAATCCAAATAATTGTGTGTGCAATCACAATATAACCATCATTCTAGTTGTTTAATAAGATTGAAGAGAGTTATTTTTATAAACATGCACAGTGGGCTACAGATAAATATTATGGATATTATTTTAGAATGCTGTAGTATAAAACTCCATTTGTGTTTGCTGTATTTCCAAAGATGAAAAAAATTAGTTATCAGTGAGATAAACTGGCATTTGTTTCATGTCATTTCTCTGCCTGTCATAATTCCTTTATAAAATAGATTTCTGAAACAGAATCATAATTGTGACATAAATACAAAGTATTATAGCAATAACCAACTAGGCAAAGGCTTCTTATTGCATTATAAGCAATTTGCAGTTCACAGAAGCTCCATTATGCTACCCAAAGAATAATGTAGGCATCAGATAAAATAAGTGTGTTACTATTTACTTACACTTCATTGGTTTTTAAAGAGATACAGTCCAGATACTTTAAAAGCAACTTTAAAATGGACTAAAATGTTTTCTTTTAAAAGTTTATTATCTATCTTCTTGCATCTAAACACCTCGGGAATATTCTTCCCATTTTCTGAATTTTCTGGTCTCTCTCAAACTTAATCATCCCATATGAATTTTTTTTTTTTATCTTTGTGTTTAGTATTGCTTAATAGACTTAAAACAAAATAAGGAAAGGATATTTTCTGGAGGGAAGAGAGGCCCAGGAGAACCTGGTTGATATCCAAGCTCAGGAGTGATGTATCCCAACAAAGGGAAAGTCAGGCAAAAGTGCCAGCACTGTGTGGACCAACACAAATACAAAAAGGATGGTGAGGCCCTGGCACAGGTTGCCCAGAGAAGCTGTGGCTGCCCCTGGATCCCTGGAAGTGTCCAAGGCCAGGTTGGATGGGGCTTGGAGCAACCTGGGATAGTGGAAATTGCCCATGCCCATGGCAGGGGGTTGAAACTGGATGAACCTTAAGATCTCTTCCAATCCAAAGTGTTCTATGACTCTATGAAATAGAAAACTGGGGTCTTAAGATTACTTATTTAGCAGTTCATCATATGGCACGGCTTTGTAATTTATTGTGCATGGCTTTGTAATTTACTGTGGCCTATAAAAATTTAAATTAACTGGATTTATTGCTGATTTCCTTGATGAAAAAGAATATGCTTCCAGTAACAACACGATCTTTTGATCACTGAGGATGCAAACAAAAAGGAGGAACAAGTGATAAACCAAGTTTTGTTTCTTCCTGCAAATCACTTGTTCAGCTGCGGGACTGTTTTTGTCAAAAGAGGTCACAGAATTTTCCTTTCTCCACTCAAAGGGGCCAGGGTACCTCTAACTTGCAATATGTGTTCATAAAAAGCCAAATAAACTTTTTTAAAAAGTGTCTCTTGCCTTGGTCACAGTTTTCTTCATCACTGCCATCCACACAGTCATGGATCCCATCACAGAGCCATCGGACAGGGATGCAGTAGGCCTTGTTTTTGCAGCGGAACTGATCTTCTTTACATTCTGTTACGCAATCCATCTGTGTGCACACAGATATGAACCATGTTCATTAATGTTAATGTTAATTAATGAGAACAGCAACACCCCTGCCTATGCTGCCAGGATGGAGCAGTCCCAGATGGAAACTGCCCCAGAACCATGCTCGGGTTTTGACTTAGGGCAAACAAATTTGTCTACTCCAAAAGGTGCCCACAGACCAAACAAAGAAAATAATGGGGCTGAGTTATCTGACAGCACTCAATGGATGCATGAAAGCCCTATTTGCCCCTTCAATTATTCTGACACCAGAAAAATTTACAAAAAATTGCATCAGAAAAACAAAACCAAAACCAACAAACAACAGGAATTTGTCAGGTACCTCATCAGATCCGTCAGCACAGTCGTACTCCCCATTGCATTTCAGAGATGCCGAAACGCAGCCTCCGCTTGCACACACGTACTCACTTGAAGAGCAGGTTGGAGATGCTGGTTACAAACACATATTTTAGCATTAAGAAAAAGACAGTTTATAAATAAGTCGATTTTTAATTTAAAGTTTTCTTCTGGTTAACATAGTAAGCAAACTTGTGTCTCAGCACTTTCACAAACTATAATAAAGTAGTTGACAAATCTGAATTGTTGCATCCTAAGTAAATTGTATCACGATAGTGAAAAGGTTTTTGTGTTTTACCACTTAGAAACTCATTTTGTTTTCTCCTTGTGCTTGGTAACAAAGGCAACTACACACATGAATATATTCATAGAAGGAGTATATTAAAAAAAATTGCACTGCTTAAAATGGGCTTAGAGTTTAGTTAAATTTAGCTAGTTTATAATTAAATAAGTTAAACCTACAGGAAACCATGGTTTTAGAAAATACACATTATTACAATAGAAATAAATAAATATCAACCAAGTTTCTTTAATATATAGGTGGATATTTTTGTTGCACGCCAAATCAGGGGAGTTTTGTCATAGGCTTTTGTCAGGTACATCTGTGCACATGAAGCTTACAAAAAAAATTAAAGAAAATTCCTGCAAAAGTAAGCTGTATTTTCCAAGGCAGTAAAAAGGAAATAAGGTAATAATAATAACAATAATAATAATAGTAATAATAATAATGTAGAGAAAATCTTTGCATAAGGACTTGTAAACTCTGAATGAACACCACAGAATAAAAACTCCCAGAGACACTTCAATACAGGCCAAGATGTTTTCAGAGAAGAGTTTTATACATTGAGTATAAATTATCAAATTACATTTCCAAATAATTAAATTAAATACCTGTCCCCCAACAAGCTTCACATTGCAGAGCTGTACATAAGTGGGGGTTTCAAAACACAGGTAGGAAGATACAATGATACACATTCAAAAGGTAAAGTATTTTCAGATTTCTTTGTACTTCTCACACTTCTAGTGCAAAGAAATCTTGACTTGCTGATTTATTTTCTGCTTTCATTCTGATTTATTCCTTGCTTCATTTTATTTTCCAGCATTATTTACAACAATACCTGGTTCACAATTTCTCTCGTCATCCCCAAGTTTGCAGTCCTCGTGGCCATCACATTTCCATTTTGCTGATATGCACTGGCCATTGGAGCACTGGAACTGATCCCTTGAACAGCCTGTTTCACAATACCTCTGGTACAAAACAAACAGTGAATATACAGGATCAAGAGTTTAATATAAACTGATAAATATACAGCTGCTCACAGAAGTTACAGCCTATACTCCTACACACTGTGAAATACAGCAAAGTCTTGTGAAATGAAATATATTTCTGGATGCTATTCATGAAAGGTGGCTTGCACCCTCTAAATAGTTGGGAAGAACCTGAGGTTTGGTACTGGTAAGAAAGAAGAAGGCAGAAAAAAAAGGGAGAAGAAAGAGCAGGAAACCAGTGAGCTTCTGCTACATTGTCTACATTGTCTCTTAAATAGTCTACGTTGTTCTCTCAAAAAAAAGCCCCACAAACCAAACCACTGCTGTGTGTAGAAAGAATGGTTTCCCAATCAGGACACAAAGTATTTCCAGGATGGGAAGAGGTCGAGATCATTGCTGGGACAAAAAGGTGTATAATGCTGTTAAACATTACTTGATTCACGTGCATGTTTTCTTTTCAGAATAACTACTTCAAGAGGTTTAGTTTTAATTTAGTAATGATATTTGCATATGTGGGTTCATGGTTAGAGTTCCCATTGCTGCCTTTTAAAATGCTCACAACAGGAATCCATTCTCCAACACTATAAATCAACTAATTCTCTGAAGAAATACTTTTTCTGGAAGATGCCTACCTCATCTGAGCCGTCTGCACAGTCATAGTCTCCATCACACCAGAATCTTGCTGAAACACAATCTCCATTTGCACAAAGAAAGTCTTTCAAAGTGCATGTTTGAGGCTCTGAATAAAGAAAAGAAACAACCCTGGGTTTATTCACATTTCCATTACATGTTTTATGTGTAACTCCCCTGAATCAATCAATGAATAACAATAAAAAAGGCAAAACTTGAAACTATAAGGACTGGTTTTCTATAGGATTTTGTTCTATAACATAACTAAATTTCATTTACATGTAGTAAATTAAAGTACAAACTTTCTTTTCAGTTCTATCAAATTTATTTCAAAAATAATGTGATGTTGACTATATATATGCACTCACATACACAAACACACGCACATATATATGTATATATAAAATTTATCTCAATGCCTGTATGTCATTACAGGTTTTGTGAGAGAATCACCACAGACTAGAAATGAATTTTGCAATTCTTCATATCCAATGTAATTAGAACCAACCAGATTTCTGACTTTTGATCATGCAGTAGCATATCATTTGTCACATAACTTTTAGTGAGTGTGTGTGTGTCAAGATTCAGCTGCCCCTGTGCTCAGCATTCAGGGGAGCAGTACTGTGATGGCAAATGGAATGCACAAGAGTTAAGTTTGGTGTTTCAATTAAAATAAAAGTTTTCACTACTGCTGACACAAAAACAATGGCAAGGGGACCCCTGTGGAAGATTCCCCCAGCAGAACACTATGTGCTTTCCTCCTGAAAATGAGGACCCGTGCAAAAGACATTTTCTGGATGCTGGACCATTAGATTAAACAAAGGAAGAAGGTGTTGGGGATTTAGGAGAATTTAAGCAAGTCTGTACATGCAATTTAGATTTGCCAGTCAGGGGGCTTTGGGGAAAAAAAGGACTTAAAAAGCAAACAAGGATTATTTGTGAGATTATTTCTATCACAGCAAACAATGCATTATGTAAATGACGTAAAATCAAGAATAAGGATTAATTAGTAAGAACTTTTCAGCAGAGAGATGGGAAATAGCAAATGGCAGTGACTGAATCAAAGGAAGAAGGGTAAAAAAAAAAAAAGAGGAGAGATGGAGCAGACAGCAGCAATGAACTGGGTAATGCTGAAGGGTCGTTCAGCAACTTATGGAAGGTGCAAGAACAAATGCTTTTGTAAAACATACCACAGTGATCAAGGAAAGCAAACACAACATTAAAGGCTTCAAACTGACAAGAATTTGGTAACTACCAGCATAAGAATATACCAGACATGATTTACATGGACCCAGTGTAAAGTTGAATTTAGGGTGGTGGGTTTTTCAGGATTTATAAAAATCAAAAACTGTTTCAGGAAAGAAATCATTTTAGTCAACTTTTCAGCTGCCTTTTTTCCCCCTCTTTACTTCATAAAAACAGACAAAAATGACCCTTGTTTTATTTTTTTTAAGAGAAATGTCATTTTTCAGGTAGGAACAAATTTTAATTTTAAAGCTGCAGGAAAGTCATATCAAAAGCAGATCTGTAGCAATTGCATCAGTTCTCCAGCAAAGTTAAATTTAAGCAAATCAAAGGCTGGCATTTATTTGGACTCTTGCATTATATGCACATTACCTCATATTTTTTTTCAAAGTGTAAGCTCGTTGTACAAACATTAGCAAATCCCTGACGTTTGATTCTTTTTGTTGTCAACAGACCAGGAAGGGGAATTTCATGATATGATCAAATATATAAAGGCAATAATTTGTGAGAAAAGTAATTCACATGCAAAAAACATTTGTCATTTTTCTATATTGATTTGAAAAATATAAGTAAATATATTTGCTATCCTGCTAATAAATTATTTATAAGCAGAGATTTTACTCTGGAGAAAGGTACACAAAGAGCTAAGTACTCAATTCTCTGTTTGCAAGAAATATTTCTACTGCTGCTGGAATCCATCTCTGTGATTTACATATGAACACAGAGAAGTATTTTTCCATCAGTGCTCAGAGTGTTAGTGAAAGAAATAAGTATTAATAGGAAACAGTATGAAAGGAATAAGTATTAGTAGACTTCTGCACAACCAACGATGGACAGCGTTCTTTTGTTTCTGCTTTATAAAACCACTGAGACTCCTTCCCATGAAAAGCATTTGGGACACAAATTTGTCCCACGACAAAATTAACTAATTTGTTTTCTTGGCAACATGTAGAAGCAATAAAATAGCATTAGAAAGAACTTCTAGCAACATTAATATTTTTACACTGACTGAATTAATGTCTTTCTAAGTTTGCTCTTCTTCAATGTTATAGCACATTTTCTTTAATTACATTTTAAAAACCCCAAACTGATGCCTTCTTTTTAGCAGGAATAAGATAATCATTACTATGGAATTTTCGTTTTCTGGAGTTTCTTGAGAGAAAAAACACTATTTTGGCTCTAATTTGTTTCTAAAAATCCAAATAAAGTCTAAAAGCTAATTCCCCAAATATTGCAAACAGATATTACCTCAGAAGAGTTAACAATGTACTTTACTTTTCTTATTGCAAACTCATTTTGGACCAATATACATCCTAATAACTCTTACTTATTTCACAGGGTCTAAATATAATGAAAGAACAAGAGACTGTAAGACAAATACAGTTAAATAACAAAGCCTTAATGTGCACAATGATTTGCACAACAGCACTAATAATTTTTCACACCCATATGTGATATTTTCAATATGTATTCTGTTTCACTTCTGGTAACTTCACCAGAATAGTGAATTTCTTGCATGTGAAGAAACTACATAGAAAAGTATAAATGCTTGAGCTGAATTTCTATAATTCAGTGAATTCATTCTGCATTCTTGAGACACAACTCATTTTCTGATAGAGTTGCCTGACAGCCCTTTGTATATTATATTCATGTATGCCATGAACAATTTATGGCACTGAGTAATGTAAGATATTTTGTCAAATGCTTTTGAAGTTCTAATTCCATATATGTTTCATTACACTTTATTCTATAAGTGGCTTGATAGTCTGTAAAAAATTTATACAACTGTTTCAAACAACTGAACAGTATTAGGTACTGTCCCAGCGCTTCCAAGATTTTTGATTTTAAAACTGTGTCAGTATTTAATTTAAGCAGCAGAATACGGGATCCTATAGTTGGAATGCAAGTATGCCCTTGACAAGCAAAAGTAAATTAAAAAAAAAAAATCCTTTACGTTGATGCACTTCTGTGTCTCGGTACTCTCACTCAACTCACTGATTCCATCCATTACAATTAATTACAAAATTCTTTATCTGCTGCTCTAGAGGACAGCCAAGAATGGAATATATGAACTTATTTATTGATATGAACACAAAGTTGGCAAACTTCATAAATATTTTCAAAAAACCCCACAAATAAATGATTTCTCTCTTGTTATTTGAACTTTTTTATATCACTTTGTACCGTAACTATCCGAACTTCAAGAAAATTCCTACTGCCAGGTTATACACATGGTAAATTCCAAGTAGGATGCTCAACACTTGTTTTGCAAGCAGCAATATTATTTTGTGGAAGTTTTCATTTTGGTTTTTTTTTTCAAATTTTCAAAAGATTGTGCAGTCATGTAGATGAACAACTCTATAGCAAAACTATGACTCTTTATTTGATTTTTACATGAGAATAAAAGAACATAAAATAAAATTTCTTGCTACTTATGATATAGAAAACTGACACGAATAATCAATTCCTAAGTAAAATCTCCCACAAAGCTAAGAAGGCTTTTATGTGTCAATCCCCCTGGAGTATAACAACAAAAGGCTCTGAGTGATTACTGAGCCACATGACATTTTCCCTTCGTTTTTAAACACTTGCATATGAAAACTACAGCACTATTGCTTGCAGTAACTCTCAACATTTTCAAAATGCAGGTAGCAATTACAAGGCAGACAAATTAACCCCTTTAACCTCCCAAGCTCTCTGTACCTATGGACAGCATGTCTTGAACTGGACAGGGGCAGACAGCATTTACTCAGCATTAGAATGCCTAATTTATTAAGCTTTCTAGATCACTACCTTGAACATGCTAAATATACACTCATGATATACAACCAGGAATATGTATTCAAGATTATGTGCAAAACCAATATATTCTTCTATTTCTGAGTACAAAAGAAGAAAACCATAGAACTTGCCAAGAGAAGGCACTTCAGAACTATTTAGGGAATGTCCCTCTTGAAATATTTTATAAAGATAATAATTATCAGATAAAACCATTAAAAATTTGTCATTTCTTCCTGAGAACCAGATTAAAATTAACTCATTGAAAGTGGTATTGCAGAGATTTATTAGGCCTTCAGGTTCCTCATGGGTAGCAGAGAACTAGGTAACTGACCTACTTTGAATAACCACATTTGCTTCTTAATGCAATTAAGTACTATAGAAATTGACTTCTCACAATATGAAACAGGGCAAATCATCTCAGGAATATAATTAATATAATGAGCAGGTAATGTTTGATAAAAATTCCTTGTTAACAAATGCTTATCACTTTACCACAGAACAGTGGTTATGATTCTTGTTCAGATATAAGAAATGTAATATGTAACTAACTGACAGAGGTAAACTAATTGTAATATTTATTTTTAATTCACCAGGTTATTGAGAAGCTGCAGGTCAGGCATTTTTGCATAGCAGATATAGAGTTGCAGCTCTTTATAAGAATGAATAGAATTGGAGAATTTCAGCAAGGGACATTTTCAATTGTTGTCAACTGATTTTCAGCAGATTAGGGGGTGCTGAGTGAAGACATACACGTGTGCCTTATCAAAATTCCTCTTACATGTTGCTAAACTGATTCTAATATAACATGGACAAAGGCAAAAGTTACTTACTACAGTTTTCTTCATCAGAATTATCTCCACAGTCATTCTGGCTGTCACATCTCCAGTGATCTGGAATACAGTTGTTGTTTTTGCACTGGAATTCGTGAGGTCCACAAGTTTTTTTATCTGTAATTAAGATGAATTGCATTTACAGCATTAAAAACAAAGGGTCAAAATGGGAAAGACTTCTACTAAAGACATGAAAACTTTGCTGGATACATTTAAGAGGGAGCAACCAAAATATTCAAAATGTTACTGTCAGGAATAATTTATTTCTCATAACATTCTTTAAGCTTCATAACTTAATCTCAAATTTGATAAAATTAAAATATGCACTGTATAAACTCTCATTTAAAGATATAAAATTCAGAGAGTATCACAAGGTTGTTCAAAGAGAGGATATTAGTGCTCTGAATCTCAAGGACTGCATTAACTTTTCCTCAAATTAATCTGTAAAATTGATTTACAAAAGATCAGATCACAGTAAATCACAAGAATATTGATTTGAAAAATGTACAAAATATGTATTTCTCAAAAGTTATTTTTTGCATGCAATAATTTAAGACAGAAAACTTTTCACTTTGATTTAAATTTTCACCTACTGATGTATTGGAAGCCTCCTCATACAAGAGGAAACATTTTAAAGCCTATAATGCTAAACTGAGAGAAATTTTCTTCATGTTGCAAATTTTCAAGGACCTTTCTATTTTCAGAGAAGCACTGGAGGGAAAGACTCTTGGAGATACATGAACATCCTGAACTCCTCCAGCAAGAAGGAGCTGCCCCTGTGTTTTCTGTGAGCAATTCTTGAATAAGTCATTCAGCTTCTAAGGACTGAGATGAAATGAAATAAATTAAAAACTTATCTGTGACATTTTCGTTGGAGGAAAAAAAAAAAAGGTTTGCTTTGTAAAAGCCTCATGACATATTTAAAATTACATGTCACTGTGATATTTCAACAGAAATTTTTTAAATTTCCGTGAGGCAATGTCATAACACGTCAGTGCAGCTCCACACTGCTCTCATGGCAACTCCAGGGCTTCCACGGCTGACAGAAACAGCAGCTTCAATCAGCCTGCCTTCTCTGCTGCTGGAACTCAAAGGAGCACACATTAGAGGGATCAGATTTGATGCTCTGGTCCGAAGTGATGTTTTCCGTGCATTGTTTTAGGGGTGGTTCTGGAACTGGACTGATAAATCAAAACTACATTTGAGTATCACGAAGGTGGAGGTAAATGGTGCTGGTGCTCAGTTGTGTGCACTCAAAAATCTGCTAACTGCACCACTGCCTTTGGTGTTTGTTTCTTATTCTCTGCCAACGTCATGATTTTAAGATGTTTTCTCCCAAAATATTTTTCCCTATGATATTTCTCGAGATTACAGGATATGTTACTTTGACCATGATATTTCAAATACTCACAATGGAAAACAATTAAAAATATTTAACATTACAAAACATAAAAATATTCCCCCAAAACATATGGCACCTTTGCATTTTGATTCTGTAGCTTTGCAAAACATAGAGTTTCAAACCTGAAATCCATCCTATATTTATTAAAATATTTCTAGTAAAGTCTACAATCTCCCACTAATATATCTGTCCACAAAATGAGTTGTAATACTAAAGACAGATAACATCACAGAGACATAGAAATATTCTATTTATCCTTCCACACCCAATAGAAATACCAAGATCTAATCAGTAATACACAAAAGCCAGAGATGACACCCACTCACTTCAGTTACCTGCTAAGATGAAGAGAATATGCAATATATCTTTCTCACTCTTCATGAAGAATTACCCAGTTCTCAAGGATGTTAAATCCATTTTCTGGCATTGCCTCTCTACATGTGTGAAGAAAGGCTGGACTATTTTTTTTTTTTTTTTTTAATTTTATTTATCCAGTCTTAACCTTATGATTACTACTTGAATGTTAACCTTTCTCTTCTTACTCTATTTCTATCAAGCAAAAAGGAATATTAATTATTTTTTTAATACAAAGTATTTTGCATGTTTGTAAGGCTCTCCCTTCTTCACAAATCTGAAAGCTTTATTCTTCCTCTGGGTTGAATACTCTCTCGTAGCAGCTTAGAGCTGATAGTGTCTTACAAACCAGATTTACTTGTCTTGTATTTCTTTCTTCACATTAATGAGAACTGAGGAAAACACGGGGGTACAACTGATAGGATACAACGAAGAGGAAAATTTGGGGAAGTTGTGTAACAATTATCTGATCTTTGAGATTGTTGGATTCACTCAATTCAAAGGAAACAGTGCAAGACCTTATTTATTTGGAATTGTGGAACCATGAAAAGCACACATTGGCCCACACATATTTTGTCATCTCTGCCTTCAACACTAAATTGCTTTCTCATTTTTCCTAAAATGAGACCACCTTAAAATGTGAAAGTTCAGATAGAAACGGTACAAAGGCAAAGAAGCAAGTACTGATAACTCCATTTTCATATTGCTCTCTTCAAATTATTATTAAGAGATTCACTGACCTACTGTAACTGGCTAAGCCCTTTCTTAGAAATTTGCGTGATTGCCTGTGGTAGCTGCTGGTTGGTTGGGTTCATCTTTTGTGCATACAGAACTAGGATTTTATTTTAGAAATTATTCTACATAGCATAAGGAAAACAGAATGAAGGCTTAAATAGAAAAAAAAAACCCCAAAACCCCAAAACAAAAAACCCAACAAAACCAAAACCAAATTAAACCCAAAAAGCCCATATGTACCCTAAAAGCACTTTAATTCAAATATCAATCCCTGTGAATGAAAACACTATTTTGTCACTAATTGCACTGCATTGCTGTTTGGGGATTTTAATTCCATGTATTTTCACGTGTGTGCATTTGTGTGTATGTGCCCGACAGGAATAAAACCCTAAACAAAAAGAAATTTGCTTTTGATCCAGGACCAGCTGGCTGTTCTAGAGCTTGGCAGTTATCACCAATGCTGGATGCAGGAAATTTTAAGCCTGTTGAAGGAAGTTGAAGTTTATATAATGCATCCTTCAAAAGCCTTAAAGAACATACTCATTCATCAGGAAAAAAAAGCCTGTTTTATGACTCTTGCAGTCAAAATTAAAATTAATATTAAAAAAAGTGAGGAAGCAGAAAGTAGTCATACCAATGTTGACACGTTAAGGTAATAAAGACCTGAAACACACATAACCTTTAAAGCATATTATAACCACTTTCCAAGACCACACAGAGCTTTCTTCAGATTCTAACTTAAACCGGCCCGTTTTGATGTGGAGTCTTAAAGTTGAGAGCAAGGATTAGCATAATCTAATGACTTTCTTTAATTGCCTGGACAGGTAGCACGAGTTAACTCTACCTACTGTTCTCTGAGAAACACCACACACTCCTTAATAAACACACATTTCCTAATTCTACTTCAACTCTCTGAATTGGAAAGTAACCACAGAAGACCAAAATACATTTACTCTACTTCCAGCAAATTTACTCAAAGCACAATCTCCAATAACACACAGCAGCAGATGTTGACTAAGAAAAATACATATCACTCAAGGAAAAAGAGACCACAAGTTTATACAACATTTGCATTGCAAGCAAGAAATGAACTCTAAACAATAACAAATTAGTATTACATCAACATAAACAGATCTTTTTTATACTCAGCTTGCAGCCTTAGAATTTAATTCTCTAACCCTGTCCATAAAAATAACAATCGTTAACTTGAAAAAAAATGCAGAAGACCAAACTGTATCAAAACTACTGCCACAGTAAGGATATTTAAACATATTTCAAATACTAAAAGCACAGAAAACTTCAAGATGTGATTAAATGCACCCTGTTCTTGTCAAGGCTTAGCTGTTCCATGTGCACACAACCATGTTTGGCGCAGAAATTGTGAATATGGATAAATTCTTCTGTCTCCTCCAATACAAAAACTAAGAGCAGTGTATTGGATTTTCAGTGTTGAGGAAGGGTTCATTTTCCTAAGCATATTTTCCACTTTCAGCATTTTCACATATGGGCTTGTGTCAATTGCTTGAAACATACCCATGGAAAATCAGCTGTTTCTCAGTGCTCTGTCCTTGACAGCAGCCTGTAGTTTTGTTACTCTGTTGTCCCAGAGACAGCATAAACCTGTCCAGACACATGTGTTTCATCAAACCATTTACTGATGCATGGGTGAATCATGGGTGAGAGCTTTAAGTGTTCCATATGACTCCTTGTCTTGTTCTCTTCCATCTCAGAACACTTTTTTATATTTTTCCTTTATAGACCAGTCTTGAAAAATTTCACAAGTGTTTCTGCACATGGTTGATGGGTGTCTTGCACTGACATCCATATTCTGTGATTTTCCAGCAATACAGATCCACTTCTTCTGCCTCCGATTGTCTGCAATCCATTTCCCAGGCAGAGTATTTATATTTATCATTTTCTCTCATTACAACAAAAAGAGCTGACTCAGTATTTTGGAACAATGCAAGAAATGACTGAGAACAGCTACTACTACCATACAGTGTGGTCTGTTTTTTTCCTAAGTGATAGTTAATAGTTAATATTAGGTCTAAAATAACCTGCCTCATTAGGGTGGAACACTGTGATTCTGGATAGTGTGTAAAATCTGACAGAAATTAGGGCTTGCTTTGGTAATGGTGAAATTCTATCCTCGATCTTCTCTGCAGAGGCTCTGCTTCCTCAAACTATCCCGTTTAAGTACAAAAGTTTCACAGGGTTCTTGGAGAAGTGCTATGGGAATGCAGAGTTTGTGGAGTGGCATATTAGGGCACATCACTCCCTGGAGCTCACAGAGAGAAGGAAAAAATCGGTCATGTCAAGTTGGGATCTGCTCTGAACCCTTCTACACAGCCATTCTTATGTGCAAATTATTATACTTTCACTATTTATGAACTTGAGCAGCAATAAAGTGCAGGCTGAATTGACAGAAACTGGATAACACTGTGAGAAAAACAAAGAATGTCACTGTATCCTGTGACAGTCACTGCGTTCTGTGCCACTCTGCTCCTGTGATTCCAAATGCCAAATGAGAGACCCATGGGCAGCCCCTGCCGGTAAAGCAGCAGCACAATATTAATTTTATGAGCTACTCATACAAAGATGACCATTCAGCAAGACCCGGAGGAGCCAGCTAGGTATTCTTAGACACTGCAAGAGGACATTAAAAGTGGGATGATGATTTCCTTTTGCTAAAAAGATGTCAAGCTACAGTAATACATTCTGAACCACTGGCATACTCACCACAGTTAGCTTCATCTGATCCATCAGCACAATCTGGGTCTTCATCACATACCCAGAGTTTGGAAATGCAGTGTTTTGTTGTTTTACACTGGAAATGGTCTGGAGAACAACTGTTTTCAGCTTTAAATAAAAGAATTCCAAATCAAAATTAGAAATTTCTGCTAATATTCAAAATATTTGTTTCAAAGGAACAATATTAAGGATTCAAATTCATAAATTGGATATCTCTAGCACCATTTAGATAACATCTGTGAGCAAACAGCATTCAGGTTTATATTGCTCATCATTTTGTCATTTTCTTAATATTATTTTATCTATAACAGTCAGGTAAAATGAATCTAATAAACAAAGTATCTATTGTGATATTCTTTTAACAGCAAATAGACTTAAAAATGATGTAATAAAAACATTTTAGCAAAAAAACAGACAGTTTTTTTCCCCTAACTTTCAAAAATGCCAGTTATCATTTCTAAAAGCCAGTTTATAAGACTAAGGCAGCTCTGGATGCTTTGATCAAAAATGGAATCAAAATTATGTTCAATTTTGGTGAAATTCTGTGCTCTCTGTTAAATTGGGTAAATGGTGAGAAAAGCCTGACAAATATTTCACTTTATCAGTTTAAAACAACACTTTTTTGAATGAATCCTACAGCAGAAAAAGATGCAAAGTTGCAGCTGGTATTTCAACCTACTCTTTAAGGATACTCTAAGGTAAACCTTAACTGCATTAACCTTAGGATGGCCATTCCCTGTTTTATAATATCCCCAGTGGTAACTGGAGAATTCTCAGAAACCGCGAGCAAAGCTTTATTAAAATAAAATTAGCACACTTCACTTTCTTAAGAGAGAAGTTAATGAAGTCTGGGTAAGCCACAACAAAAATGAAAAATATTAAAATGTTAAAAATGCTAACATTTCCCATTCCCCACTGTGTCCTTGCAGGTGGGCTGAGGGCTGAGTTTCAGACAATTCAAAAGCTCTGTGTCACAGCAGACTGTCCTGTCCTCATCAATCCCTGGGACATTTTCCATCCCCTCGCTGCTGCTCCTGACCCTGCCCATCCCGCAGTCCCCGAGCACTTGCTGTGCTGCTCTGATTTAACTCCTGCCAGCTACACCTCAAGGTGTTGGGAACTTTCCACGTGCCACGTGCACTTCCTTCCAAGGAAAGAAAGTGATCTCCCCCGTCTTTCACAGGAGTTGTCCTGGTCCCTCTTGATCAGGTTTTAAAGAAACCTAACGTGCAAACCAACATATAATATTTGTTCTTGGCAGAAATGCAGCACGTGCAGACCTTGAGAAAGGCGATTCAGAGTAAGCAGCTTAGGTCAGCAGTAGAACTGGGTAATGAACTGAGTGAAAGACAGAGCTACAGTTCAGGACAGCTCCATCATCTTCATTACAAAGTGATCAAAGACACAATAGATTTGCATTATAAATCTGAAAATATTTTGTCTACTTATGTGTAAAAAATATGGAGTGAAAATGAACTTATGAAAAGTTGCAATAAAAGCCGAGCAAATGGAAATCCAGTTACACAGGCAAATTAATGAAGTCCTGAGAGAAAAGGGAACAGAAAAGGTAAAAAAAAATCAATGAAAGAAAAAAGTATGTAGAAGGAGCTATGAATCTTTTCCAACAAAAGATGCTGAAAAATATCTTTTTCCATTGAAATGCATTGCTGCAAGGCTTGGCAGATGAAAGCCTCAAGAAGATGAGTCATATGTGAGGTGGTTAAGAATCAAATAGGTGTTTCAACCCCAGTCAAAACCTCAATTAAATCCTTGAAATTGTTTACATCCCCTTCTTCTTTGCAATGAATTTAAAAAATGAAGTTAATAAATGACATTTTAGCTTGCCATCTTTTATATGAAACGTTGCAGACCACTCCCATGAAGTACCTGTTTTTCATGTTCTCAAATTATTTTAAGTAGAAGACATTTACAGTATCCTACTCCCGTTCCTTGCTCAAAATCAGCTACACAGCAAAATTCTCTAAGCATAACTTACGACAGTCTCTTTCATCTTCCTCATCACCACAGTCATCCTGGCCATTGCATCTCAGGTTTATTGGGATACACTTCTGATTCTTGGTGCACTTGAACTGCCCTGACAGGCACACGTGTGTGTCTGCAAATTAAAAGGATTAAAATAACAAGTTAAAAAGATTGCAAGATTTAGTGTAAAATATTCAAAACTTCACAGGTAAATGAAGAAAAATACAGTTTCTTGACAGAGTGTAAAGCATGGAATTTAAATCAGGTTAGCATGTTTCTGAAGCCTACAATGTATATAATCACCTACCACAGTTCAGTTCATCAGAATTGTCCCCACAGTCATTCTCTCCATCACAGATAAAGGCTGGAAGAGCACAAAGTCCAGTTCCACACTGAAAACGACCTGGCTGACATCTGAATTCAGCTGAGGGAAAACAAAACTGCTTATGAATCCTGTCAGAGGAATGGTTAAAGTATCACTAGTGCTGTCCTTACTCTATGGACTAAACAAAAGAACTTATAAACTTCCATATTTGCCTGTATAATCCCCATCTGAGTATATATTAGTAACTAAAATGTACACATACAATTGCAAAACTAATTTCCAAGTCTGAGATTTTTAATTTGTATAGCCAATGTACTAATGACACAGAGTGAAACCTCCTGCAGTTTGAAGCTTACTAAAGGTTCAACAGAGACTTGCAATTTAGGATCTACACACTTCAGATCAAGTCTGCTTTTAAGAAACTCACTATCCCACTGTAATTCTATTTCCCAAGAAAGGCCTAACATTGTCCTTCTCCAGACACTGTCATTAGAATCAACTAGCAATTATGCACCTCTATAGGAATATTTTATATAAACATAGTGCAGCTTAAAATGGAATCTTGTGTAGAATGATTACATATGTTAAGGTTTTCTTTAGAGGCCTCTGCAGCAGGAAAGGAGAACTAATTACAAAATTGTAAAAATAGAGGTAGGGATTTCAATACAAAAGAATGAAATTATCTGTTAATTAACTGGAGATTGTAGGACACAGAGTAGAGCATTTTTTTAATATAAATTTAAGGGAAGAAGGTAAGAATCACAGGGAGAACACTGTTGTTGCTCAGAAAACTGCCATAATAATGTGTATCTAAACTTCTATAATTTCAACAAAACACAAGCAAATGAGATTAGAATTCCACATTTTTATTACATACAAAAATAAACCAAGTAAACCTGGCAGAATTTTTTATTTATGTAAACAACCCCAGAACAGAGTTTTAAAATTAAAATCTTTAGCAAAAACATAACTGGGATGAAGTAAAGGCTTGAAAGATGAAAAGCATGCATGATTTCCCAAAGACTTTGAAAGACTTTTCGTAGACAGGAGTTAATGGAGAACTTTTACGCGATGACAAAACCCTGCACCCTTTGTAAATGCGACAAGAGACCGAAGAACACGAAACAGGGCTGAGAACAAAAATGTTCCAAGGAATCCTCTTCCTAGCACCTACAGAGCATTCCATTTGCTGTGGCTGCCCGCGCAGGGCGCACTTACGGCACTCGGCCGGCTCGTCGGAGCCGTCCCCGCAGTCGTCCACGGTGTCACACTTCCACCAGAACGGGATGCACTTGTCCGTCCTGCACCGGAACTGCAGGGGGAAGGCAGGGAGGAATAAAAGCTTTGATGTGAACATTGATTTGTTAATTTTTTTCTAAGCAGAGATAGCACAGTTTGTGAAAATTAGAGTCACTGCTTAAGGCATTGTTCCGTTAATAATTTCTGGCTGTTAATTTTACAAAATTTATGTTTTAATTTTTTTTTCTTTTTTATTTGGAGATGTTTGCACTGAGATTTCCACTGACAAAAATCATCAGTTTCAATGACTGTCCTGTAGGCTGTTGAAGCAGACAACATCATTTTACCAGATAAACCCAAACACTCAGTTACAGAAAAGGGCCTTAACATGAGGTGTTGTGTCTGGTGTTGCTTGTAGTGCTTGAATTAAATGAACAAACCAAATGCAAATCCAGACTTTTAAAAAGATAAAACATCTGTAGGAAAAGAAAGAAAACCCTTTGTAAGACTCTGGCTGTGCCTTTACTCTGTACTCAGGTGACACTGTACTTTTTTTTCTGAGTGAAAGAGGAATGCAAACAAAACAAACAGTACAAATTGAAGTAATTTTAGAGGGCTAAATCTAAAACCTTTAGGAAGAAAAATCTGGGTAGATTATCAGTCAGCTTTTAAGAATTGCTGGGTTTCCTACCTGTCTCCAGGAACACAGAACGGAAGGAAGCCAAAAGGTTCAGAAATGCTAGACATTTCATTTTCTGTAACTGGGCAGCTTTTTTCACTTTTATTCAATTTATTATTATTCAATAAAGCTATATTTTATAGGTATATTAAAGTTGTAGCATTAGCTCAGTTTTATGTTTTCTGCCAGGAAAAATTAAGGTTTCAAGGGCATTTATGTCATAGGACCTATAGCTGGAGCTATACATCATTCTTGTCCCACCTTGAGGGACCTGCTGTGTTGCTGGCTGGGTTGAAAGGCAGCTGTTCTAAACCATTAAACTGCCCCACACAGATCTGCAGCTCAGAGGGGCTCAGCAGGAGGCTGCCAAATGTAGGAGACCAACACAAACTCAGACAACTCTCACTCATGGTATTTTCTACTTGCCCTGCTCACCACAAGGGACTTCAGGCTGTTAAAATGACATTGTGAAGTTATTTCCAGGAAATAGGTACTAACTCTTAGATGCTATTACGCTTTGCATGAAAATATTTGCATCCCCTTTTAAACTGAGGAGCCAGGCACCCTGGAAAATCAGGAACCAGAGTCACATGGGTCTTGAATGGCCAGAGTTTTGGTGTTCTGGAGTCTAATGTGGTTTGTACTAAACAATTTCTCAGGCCAGATTAGCCATCACAGGACAGTCTGTAGATGCAGGAGCAGTTTATCAACCACTCAACTCCTTTTCATCAGAAATAGTGAACAGTGGCTGTGTTGCAAAGGGCAATTACGTCATAGGACCAGCTCTGATTTGACAGAATAATCTGGAAACCTTAAGGAGAAAAAAAACCCAAACATTTTTACCACTGATCTCTGCATCTGACGCCATCAGACTGATAGGTCATCAAACAGCAAACAGATTTCAAAAGTGGATAAAAGTGATGCATAACCAGCGTCAACCTGTAACTCTGTCTGAAGCTGCCTGTTTTATATAACTCTGCCCTCCATTCTGTAGAATCCACAAGTGATAAAACATTGCTCCTCAAGTATCCAAGATGTGATGATATATCTTGAATTCATACTACTACTGAATTAATTAGACAGGAGTAGAGCCATTCTATCAACTGTTAGCATATAAATTCACTGTGGAATAATCTTGTAGTGTCATTTAAATAATTTTTTTCTTCTTTTTTTAAATGCCTTTTTTTTTTTTTAACCAAATTTGAGGAGTTAAATATGGAGGGGAAATTGGCAAGAAATTCCTCATTTTACAAGTGATTTACACCTCTTTTTTCGTTGTTCTCCACGTGATGGGAAGTAACAGGGAGACAACCCAAACAGAAAAGATATTATGGGCACCATAAAATCACACCAAATACCACCTTAAGGAAACAGAGGAAGGCAGTGGGAAGGTTTCTTAAATAAGGATATTATTTGAGTGAAATTGTACATCATTAAAATAACCACTGCCCCCTAAAAATTAGGGGTAAAACCCCTTTCCTTAATGCTGGAAGTCATTATCATGCATCACAATCATGCATCATGATAGAGAACATTGTAAGAGGTAATTAACATACATCTAATAAAAGTGGACTACTAGAAAATCAAACTTCTAGAAATATTTTAAAGGCTATATGTACTACAACAATGAACCAATTAATTGTCTGGTTAGAATGATCCGAAGACTTTTATCAAAAAGGTCCTCTTATAAGCTACCTTATATTTCAAGAAAAAAAAGTAATATTTCAAGGAAATACACCTCAATGTTTTAATTGATGCAATTGTTAATTAATTACATTTTAGGCCATTTCCATTTCAGCTGCTGGATTATTTTTAAGGCAAATCTATCATTTACCAATCTATCTAACTGGACTGAGCTTGCTTTCTTTTTTTGAATGTAAAGTTCATTCATGCATGAATACTCCCAAATCATTGTGATATACACTTTGTATTTTTGTATTTCAGACAAACGTTTTTTCTCAAGGCAATTTTTATGGGTTTAGCAGCTGCATTTGTTCTAGCGAGTGGCAGAAACACCGAGATTTGAAGGGGAACAAGTTCTACACTCTCCGGAAAACAAAGGCATTTGCAGGTGTGTTTTCCACTAACAGCCTTGGAGGTGAGGCGCTTTAAGTGCACCCATGAGTCCCCCAGCGTTCTTTCTCCTTTCAAGCCTCTGCATTTCGTGGGTGCCAGGGTTCTGTGTTTGAAGGCGGGTGGAGAACCAGCGGGACACCTTCCGCGCGGGCGCGTACCTGGCTGGCCGTGCAGTTGGACAGGCACGTCCTGTTGTCCGCAGCGAGGTAAAAGTTCGTGGGGCAGGCACAGGTGTGCATCTGGTCAGGGGCCAGCAGGCACAGGTGGCTGCAGCCGCCGTTGTTCAGCGTGCACACGTGTTTAGACACTGTGGACAGAAGGGAGCAGCGCGTCAGAGCCTGTTGTCTCCGTACGCTTCTGGGTATCTGCTTCGTAGAGGAAGGCAGATGTATTCCATGTACTGTCTTTGCAATGGAATGTCTCAAATCAAAAACCCATGGGGGCAACCTCTCCCTTTTGCCTTGAAGCTCTGCTCTGTTGCGTGCAAAAATTAATTATTATTATGGCTGTAAATTCAACAGTGCAAGAATGAGAGGAAGAAAAACCCCACTATTTCTTTCTTTTATTTTTTTAATGAAAAGAGACAAAATTAGCTTATCTAGTTCAATTGCCAAATTGTATTCAGTTACAATTCAAATACAGGGGTATCAGGAGATAATCATACCACTCCCATTCCCTGACATTCCCTCCGTCCAACAAGTTTCTAAATAGCAATATTCTTCTGCGCTATTAACACTTTTCAAAGAAAAAGGTTAAAAGTCTTCGTAATAAACTGTTCCCCTCTTAAAAACTGCTAATTTGTACTATAATGCAAATGAACAGTTCCCTACTTTCAGTCAGTATCTGGGTTAATTCTTAAGCATGCAAATTGGTATCTCAGCACGGTTCCATGCATTTAACACCAGATATGCTTAAAACATTAATCACAGATTTGTGTTTAAAAATGATAATATGAAAACTCTTACAATTTGAAACAAAACAGAAATGGAAATAATCACTGCAGATAAATGAGAATCCAGTACGTCAGCACCTGGCTACTGGGTTAAATACATCACTGTGCTGTTTGGAAAGCATAGTCAGAATAATTACCATCAGGCTGCCTGTAAGAGTGATACACCTGGATGTCTGTGATGGTGTGCCACGAGTTGATCAGGGACAGCCTGTCTGATCCTGAGGTTTTGTGGGCACGGCTGAGGGATTTGGTTTTCCCGTCTGTCCAGTAGATGTAGTCTTCAAACAATGTTAGTGCAATCACCCCTGGGATGTCTTGATTAGGGACTGGAAGAAGAGATGCTTAGATTAATGTTCACTCTTGGAAAGGTGCCAGCTAAAACACTCCACGCTGCACGGGCTGACAGATACAACTGCTATGGAACGTCTGGAGAATAATTGCTGTGACAATACTCCAGGACCAGAGGGTCCTTTGTTAGCAGTTGCAGTAAAGGTGGATGGAGCACGAGCCCTCCTTGCTCAGAGTTGGTTGGCCCAATCACTGTTCAGGAAGTGAAAGAATTTCAATTAACTAAAAACACCTCCAGATTTTAATCTAAAAGCAAGTTAAACTTAAAAGCAATAGGTAACAAACATAACTTTCTCTACTCTTTGCATAAGCAATATTGATTGGCCCTTTTAGTGTAATGAAAGTTGTTAGAAATCATCCAAAACATAACGTATACATCCTTTTAGGCTCTGTGTTTAATACCCTTTAAGACAATTAATAGTATTTTTTTCATCAAAATATACTGACTAGAAACAGGATAAAAAAGCATTTGCATTAAAATAAACATAGCAGTAAGAGGACTTATTGCTTATTCCTAATATCACCAACCACAAAATATAAAAAAACCAAAGTATTGATGATAGTCCATTCTTACAGTATCACAAAATTATGAGCCAACATCATTCGAAAAATGATGGGAGGACAAAAGGGAGAAAAAGCTTTGGAGCATTCTTTATCTTGTTGTATACTCTTTAATCTTGACCTATTTGTTCTTGGTAAACAGTAACTGAACTGCAAATTGTTTTTTTTTACTTTAAACATATATAGGAGAAATCAGAAATGTCACAGGAAAATATCACAATAATTAATTTGTAAATTAAAATTTTTTATTGCTGAATCACTCTAATTACTGATAGAGCTGAAAAGGCAGAGCAAAGCAGCTGACTGTCCCTTTTAACCAGCATATTCTTAACACTTTTACCTTGTTTTCTGTACCTTTTTAACTGGAAAGTGCTTACACAGAGTTGGCAAATCCCAAATTCCAGCTGGAACCTTTCATAACTCACTGAGATCTGATGACTGATACCGAGGATGTGGAACAACAACTTAGCAAATTCAATTTTCTATCCCATAGTCCTCCCAGTACTGAAATCCAGGGTGGGACTTGTTGCCTTCTGGTCAAGGGGACCTTCATTAAACCTGAAATTACTTTCCCTTCTTCCCTGTCTCCATGCACCACATCTATCTCCCTGAAATAACAACATGATATTCTTTGAAAGAGCTTTGAAACATTTCTGAGGAATCAGACAGACTGCAAAGAAATCTTAATTTTGGCACTCATTACAGAGGCAGCTTTGCCATGGCTTCTAACATAGAACAGTACAAGAAAAACTCTTATAATTTCTGTGATCTGTAGAATCCCATTGTGAAAAGTTTCCAATGAGAAATACAAAGCAGACCAGCAGGAGAAGCAGGAAGGAACAGCAGAAAGAGAAACTGCTACCCTGAATGAAGTCCAAAAACTTTCCATGAAACTTCAGTTTTGCTTGAGTTCTGAAAAGTAAATTTATTCATATAAATTATGGCCTTTGCTGCTACTTTTGACATCAAATTAAAGATATCAAAGGTCCCACTCCAATCGCTCTGAAGATTAAAAAAAGTGCTTTTTTTTCTTTTTCTGATCAAAGTTAAGATTAAAATCAGAATAAAAGGGTGTGTAAAATCCTTAATGCACATGAAGAGGATTTATATAGAAAAATTATTTGGATTTAATCATTGCTATTATTCCCCAGCAATAAAATAGATCTAGTAGTCATCCTTGTTTTGGCTACCCAGGAAGTAAACACCATATCCTGACCATCGATCTATGAAAAAATGCTTGCTCTTTGGTTTCTGTGCATGTTTGTGGGTTGCCATACAATTTATCCTGGCTTCAGTGGATTAGACATACATCAGAATCCAGATGAAACTTTATATTCATGAACTAAAGGTTCAGGAGATTAACATATGCTGCCTGAATTGTCTCATCACATTGTATTAATAGGGAAGCTAAGTTAAGTGTGTGGCCTAAAATATTAAATACTACAGTTAGAACACTGCATTTAAGAAAACTGCAGCTGAGTCAAGTACATTTTTCTTTCCTTTTTTTTAAAAGTCAATTCTGTAAGCAGCAGCTTTAAGAGCTTAAATCTTACAATTATCTTATAAACAAAACCACCCTATCAGAAACAATGCAACAAATATTACACTACCTTCTTTTTATGTTCTTTAAAAGAAGTATGACAGAGTAGAAACAAGTATACTTGTTTCTAAAAACTGGATTTCCCATTATTACCACTTATAGGTAAAAAGTTGAAACTGTCAATGGTTTAAACACACACAGATTCAGGTTGCAGTTTGTCCTGCCACTATTTCTTATTTCTGAGTAACTTTGTAAATTTAATGGGCTTCTGCATTAATTTTTCATTAGGTCATGATAAACACAAACTTGATTAAATTCTTTGAGAAACTTGCACCATTTAAAGCTGTAAAAGCTACATGTATTCAGTTCTGACTATTAAACTTAGAGAAAGTTATTAAAAAAAATCAACTAAGAAACAATGAATAGGCTGGGCTAAAAAAAATGGTACAAATATATGCAAAAAAAATCCACTTGAAGTAAAACACAGGAAAAAATAAGCACAGTATCACTGGACATAAACATTCCTTATAAAAATTTTACACTTACCATAAAAATACAAAATTGTTATAAAATAAGAATTAATAACAATCAAATAACAAAAATCCTCATAAAATTTCTTCTAAGCTGACCATAAAACTCAATGTATTTTCTCACTGAAGACACACCTGTAAAGCCTGTGAGAAGTTTCTGACAACAAGCACTCAATGTCAGCCAATTCTGATTTACTTCACTGTTTAAGGAATAGTTCTATCATAGCTGGATACAATTTTTCTTTGACTTTTAGTGTATTATAAACAAGGGAACATCAGATCTGTCGACATGTAATAGGCCATAGAATCTACAGCTTCCATCAACCGTGAATGAGCGAACAAAAATGAATTTTTGCATCTTATTTTCAGATGGAACAGCAAAATAGTCTCCCTTGCTCTTTATTCTTTGCCTTTGAGGACATCAGTGTTTCAGGCTTTCCAAAATTTCAGGTGGTGACAGGTATTGATCTTTCATAAATGCATGGAGCAGAAGAAACACCCACTTTATTCCTTCTCTCTTTCCTTTAACTTCAGAACAGCCTTAGCTGATCCACCTCTTCAAAAGTGACATACAGTAGTTACATGCTGCAATACTAATTACTAACCCTATGTTGCAATACTAATTACCAACCCTACAGCAAACTTTGGAGTGTGAATGACAGTGTTAAACAGGAAAGCAAGACCAACAGATCTCCTTTCTTTGGCAAGCGCTGCAAAAGCAGACCACTTTGTGCAAATTTAGACAGGTTAGTCATAACTAAACACCTCTGCTTCCTCTGCATCACCTATGTGAAAGCACTCAATCAAGATGTCGACTTGGCAATCCATTAGTAAGAAAGCAATATATTCTGTTAAAGATAAAAAATTACTTTTGTGATTTCTTTCCCTACCAAACAGCCTCCTCCTGCTGGAGATGGGCAAGTTCCTTGCAATTCCTCCTTTTCTAACAGGCCTTCTACTGCCACCTCTGGTTCCCCAGTGGTGCTTCATTTTATCCATAAATCATGGGTTTTCTTACACTGGATGCTAATCCTAAACAGTGCTTGACCAAACAATCCGTAGGTGAGAAATGGGGTAAGAAAGAGGGGGTAGAAAAGAGGAGGTGTGCACAGGCCTTTCAGAAAGCTGCAAAAACACAGGCAGGGAATAAAAGGGAGGAAGGGGGAGGCTTGGAACAGATCAGACGCAGTGGGGAATAAAAATTATTAGATACTTGAACACAAATAAAAATGACAATATATAACATAATAAAGGGAGATAAAGTGCTGCATGATCTTAAGAGAAGAGCCACAGTAGGGAACATGATTATGTAGACACATGAGAAACATGACAGGTTTAAAATATGTCTCTCTCTCTCTCTCTCTCTCTCTCTCTCTCTCTCTCCCTCCCTCCTGCATTTTGTATGAATTTTGATCCAAGAATATAAATTCATAGACTGGAAGTCATATTTGTGATACAAATGTTTACTTTTCTCTTGTGTGAACTCTGTGCTGCTTATATTTTCTGAGTACCTTTACTTAAGCATAAAAAAATTGTTCCTTTGATTTCAGAAGTGAAAATCATTCCATCTAGGATTTCTTAGCTACAAACTATGCTTATGAAGAAGCCATACAGAAGTGAAGCCCAGTCTCCCTTAGCTCCTACTGAAACACAAATATTTCCAAAAGTAAAAGCAAATACTATAGAATGAATAATAATAAAAAAAGGTCTCATTGTCAGGTGGTAAAATCAATGTACCAAGAAAAAGGGTCCTTAAAATGGATAAATGTTGACTTCTTCTAACAAAAAATAGTAAAATAAAATCTGTGTTCTATGATATCCCTCAGTGTTGGATTTTCTTCGGTATTCAGCTGCTGTCCAAGCTGAAGATGGCTGATCCCTTCCAAGCCAGAAAGAGATGTGTCCCTTCCCTTCCAAAAACAAGGGAATGCAACCTTGCCATGCCCTTGTGAAAAATCTGTAACAACAGACGGAGTGAAAGATTCCTGTCATGCTCTTCCCAAAAATGCATTCACTCAGCTACAGTGCCAGTGCTAGTAAGCAATTGCTAAACATAATTAATTGTTATTATGCAACAATTTAAATGACTTTCTACCTTCCCGTGGCATTAGAGCAGTTTCTGCTTAAGAATTTTGGTACCCAAGGACAGAAAATTTACACTGGTGATCAAACCTGAAAAACCAGGCTACACTATTTTGAATTCCACTCTCTGAAACTTGATTTTCTGAACTGCAATAAAATAGAAATAAAAAGCCTACTGACATCTTGATCTAGATGGAACCAGTGGTAATCTCGAAGGAAGGATTAGAAACCTTCCAAAGACAAATTGCATCAAGGAAGAACACTTAATAAATAAATAGCAATTAAACCTACAAAACCAAATAAACTTGGAATTTGCTGAACTTCTGCTACAATTACGGGCCCCCACTGTCCTCTTTCCATGTGAACTCTCTTGTAACTGTTTCTGTCTCATTTTACATTCAACTTGTAAAACTCTCTGGGACAGAGTCAATACTTTTTTATTGCCTATACACTTTTACTCCTGATGCTTGTTCCTTTTGATAAAGAGTTTGAAGTGCTTAGTCCATAAAATTAATAATGAATAATGACAATAAGATTATCTCTTGTGACAAAGCATGTAATTTTGACAGATATAGTTAAAGTATATTACATTAAAATACTATATCTTAAAGATGAGATATTTTATAATCACTATTACTTTTATGAAATTGACACTTTATTTAAAACCCCAAACCTGTCAAACTCTATAAAATGAATAAAAATATTCATGGATTATATAGATTAAATCCAGTAATTGAAGCTATGTTTCACATTAAAAAAAAACCCCAAAAAACCAAAAAAACCTCAAAAACCTTTTAGGATGGTATTACTCATATCTTTAAAAACAACACATGCATGCATAAATATTTCTTTCTCCAAAATTAATATATATATCACACATACATATTGGGTGAAGTATGGAAGATACAAGTCTTAGCATTAAGTGGTGGGGTATTTTGCCAGTCTAAAAATGTGACTGAAACAGTGGAAACTGAGAATATTTCAGTACAATAAACTCACACAAAACTTGTTATACATCTCAAAACTGCTATCACAAAAGAAGCTGGAAAATTTAGACTTTTATCTTCAGGCAGTAATGTATCTGAGATATTAACGCTGACTATTACCTATAGCAACACCATGAGAAGAGATGCATAAATTTTCTGAAATCTGCCTATAAAATCAGTGGATCAAAACTAGGATTGATATATATTATTGTCCCACTTTAAAATGTTTTATTCCCTTTTTTAATTCTCTGTGGGCAGTTTATATGCCAGTTACTCCACGGCAGTACAGAGTAGTAATTAAATTATCCTCAAACATATACAAGTCACTACTCGAGTAGAACGACTCAGTGTGCTAATGAGTTTCAAAGGTTTGCTAATTATTTTTCAGATTTACAGAGATAATTTACCTGCCTACCAGCCCCTCACCTTAGACTCGTGTCTTGCTGCTGGTTTCAACATTCATTTCCACTGACCCCCAAGCTATTCCTTCCTTTATCTTTCCCTCTCCTGCCATCATCCAACTGTGAGGACATAAACTACTAAATCCCTTTGATTTATCTCATTTATCTTCTACTGCAACCATGGGAGCTGTTCAACACTGCAACTTTCTTCATCAAAATCCTCACTTTTTCCATGGTGTTATTATGAACAGGGAGAGAACAGAAAATCCATGGTTTATTTTCTGTTGTTGTTGCTCTCCGAGAGGAACAACTGCATGAAAACAAATGCCCATCCTTTAAAATTTGTGCTGGCACATGTCCAGCTCATGTGGAAATTTAAAGTGAATGTCTGCTAAGTTTTTAATGAGCATGTAGAAAAACTATTTGCTGAATGCAATTTGGGCATATTGTCACAAGAACAGTTGAATATACAGAAACCAGCCTGTTGGCAGTCTTCAAAAATTGGGCTCCATAAACTGGAGACTGTGGGACCTCAAAATAATGTAACTGTGTGAATTGACTTTAATATAGGTGTATCTCAGTAATCTTTCCTGAATATTATCCTTTAAAAGAGAAGGAAAACAACAAAATAAAATCATCTGATTTAGGAATATGTATGGATTGAAGAATTTGGTTGGAATAATTACAAAAACTGAATCCAGAAGGCAGTTATGGAGAGGAAGCAATTATCAATTTGTGCTATCAGATGTGATTACAATGAGTAATTCTTTAGACTCCTCAAAGTTGGGAAAAAACTATCACCATATCAGAACTACTTCTCATCTGCTGTGGGATGCTCTTTTCACACTTCTCTAATTTTTGAGCTATGAAAACTTCCAGTATAAACCTGGAAGAAAATTGGGTTTCATAATCTTTTAGATTACTTCTATTTTAGGACAATTTCATAAACAACTGGATATACTCTTTTATAAAAGTCTGATGGAAGAGTTCAGACTTAGACAAAAGTACTCACTTTCTACCTACAAAATCCTACAATGAACAACTTTTGAAATTACAGGTGCTAAAAATTAAAAAGGTTGTAATCCCCCAAATCTTGCAGTTGTTATTCAAAACTTTTATTTATACAACCCAATTCTGACAATTCAAACATTCAGGCAGAAGCTAAGGCTGAAGAACAGTGGTTTTTTTTAAATTGAGATACTAAAGGACAGTTATTCTCTGTCAACTATATTACAGCTAAAGAAGTAACTGATGAATAATTAATTTATTTAATGTTCAACACTTTTTAATTGCTTAATTTTCATGCCCCTGTCAGATGAAGCAATGAAGTGCTCAACTTTTCTTTTTACCATATAAAGCATCAACTTGTTTAAGGACTAATCTCAGAGAAGCTTCTGTACTTTCTAAACTGGACTATCAGATTCCCCTTTTACAGTCTCATTATGCTGAAATGCTCATCTTCAAAGTGAAATGGGGAAATGGTAGGGACCTCTGAGTTTTAAGAGCTCTGAAGAATAGGAAAACCTGCATAAAACAAGCAGATACCTAGGGAACTGGGAAGCTTGCATCTCCTCTGGGCAGTGGGAACCAAGAGCAGCTAAGTCTGACAAATTCTTAAATTTAATTTTTTTTTTTAAAGCTCACATAAGTAAACCAGCTTAGTGCTTATCCAGATTAGTGCTTCAATACTTGCTTAATCATTTACAGTGTGTAACATTTGTGAATGCTGCAGTGCTGAATTGGCTAAGCTCTAAAGACAGTTTACATAACCAAGCATTAAACTTCAAATAGCTAAGCAAGGTCATTGCTGCCCCCAGTGCCAAGAAGAGCTCCCAAATACTCTAAGATTTCTGGCCTAGTTAGCATGTTTTCAAAATTCTTACTAGGACTCTCTTGGCAATTATAAAAGCCCATTTCTCTATTGAATTGCAGAGGAACTTTACAAGAGAAAAGCAGCAGATGTTCTCTTCTCCTGGAAAAGCTTTAAGGTTTGTAAGAAAAAAACCCACAAACAACAAACTTGTTGAAAAAAGTGCTAACACTAAGATCCAAATACATGTAAACTCCCACTGCATGTGGTAAACACTCCTTGGTTTAACATACAGCATGTCAATAATTAGCCTAAGATTGTTCTGTTTATCCTCAAGAAGTATCTGATGTGGAGCACATAACACTGCCCTCTGTCTCAAAACATAGTACCCTTCAATGATGTAAAACCCACGATTTCTGACAAGGAACATAATTCCTGGGTCTCGTGAAATCTCGGTGGCATTTTCTGGTACATTTTGTAACAGGTAATTTAAGATCCAAAAATCACATTCTCAGAAAAAACAACTCAAAAGAAGATAGTCTTATCCTCAGAGGTAATAGAAACAGGTGAGAAAATACTTAGTTTGCCATAACTAGCACTTCAGACTGCATCACTCACAGGATTCCCATTCCCATTTTTCCTTTGCTCCATGTATTTTGTGGTTGCCCTATCTGTGCCTTTATTTTTCTCCATTTGAAAACACAAAGGATAGAACAAATTCAACCATCCCCTGCTTAGTTAACTTTGACAATACAAAACATCCAAGATGACAAAGGAAAACAGACCATGAAATCCATGTGAAAAACATGCCTTTAAGAAACACAGTTATCACAAGATATAAAACCTAATCTTTCTCATTTAAGTGCTTATCAACATGGATTACAGATATCAGAAAGCTAGAGGGGATCACAGTTCCAACCACTGAACTTCCCGGAGTTTCCCTTATTAAAATAATTACTTTGCAATGGTTAAATTTAATCTTCTAAAATATTTCTAGTCTTGTGCTGAACCATGAAGAAATTCAGATTTTATTTGGTTGGTTGTTTCAGGAGAAACAGGGGAGGCAGAGAAAAGACCCTGATTAAGGGCAAATTGATCATTATGTAGGCAAAACTCTCAAAGCTCCCTTCAGAGCACCTATGGGCATGTTTCATCTGTTCCAGACACCAAGAATTCTATCACTTTTTTGTAAAATCCACAGAAATTTTTCTACAACTTGATTTTGATTTGATAATCACATTTTGAGTGAAACCCCTGACAAGAGAAAGTGACAAATGGCATTAGGTGTGGGCAGGCTGGAGAGGATCCAGAGAAGGGCCACAAAGATGATCCAAGGCCTGGGAAGCTGCCATGTGATAAAAAGCTGAGACAACTGAGTTTGGTCGTTCTTGAGAAAAGAAGGCTGAGGGGAGACCTCATCACCATGTTCCAGTCTTTAAATGAGCGTACAAAGAAGAGGAGGCTCCCTTCCTACATGGAAAAGGTGAGGGGTGATGGGAACAAGTTGCTCCTGGGAAGATTCCAATTGGAGACAAGAGGAAAACCTTTCACAATGAGAACAATCAACAATCAACATCAAACAATGATGTCCCCAGGGAAATGGTGGATTGGACACTTCTGAGATGCAGCTAGACAGGGTGCTTGGCCATCTATACCAAGCTTTTGCCAGAAGGCTGGACTAGATGATCCATGAGGACTCGTCCAACCTCTATGATGATTAGCTAAGGAGAAAATCTTGCTTCTGCATCATTAAACTACCTCAGGATCTTTCTCCCAAAGTACATTTCTTATTTCTTGGGTATTTATGTACCATCTTCAAACAGACGCCCTCAAAAGTAGGTTGATACCAGCCACTACTGATTTTGGAGCTGGCCTCAGATATTCCACTGGTATTCAAATTTGGATAACTTTGCTGTGGCATTGTGACACCTTTCCTTCTTCTCCAAGATCATGTATCGTCAGGGGAAGGCATTAACACTGTGAATACAAAGCAATTAAAGCTGATTTTACCCACTTCGGCAAGAGAAACCCACAGGTTGGAGACTGAGGCGATGGACACTGAAGAGAGCAAGACTGGAATTTTGAAGGTTTTTCCTAAATTTAGTGACAGGAGGACATTTTCTGGGAAAGAAAAATTCTGAAACTCTCAGGCTGAAAGAGAAGATTGTGAAAGGTTTGACCACTGCAGTCAGTTTAGGGCTAAGAGAGACACACGGGCTATTATTTGCTTCTTTCCTTTGAAAGATCCAGAAAGAAGAGTGAGTGGATAATTGTATGAGAACGAAAAAAGCAGGATAGCAGCACAGGGAATAACATCAAGAGGAGTAGGGAGCTTTGCTTCCTGTCAGAAGAACAGACTGTCAGCAGGAATCCAGCTGGCACCCGGGCGTATGTCAGAGCCAGAGCTGCAGGTTACGACTGACCGGTGTTCGTCCCGAAAAGATCATGGAAGTTAATGCTGAGATTAATGGGAATGTTTACAGCTCTCATAGCTACTGCTATGGTGCCTCCAATCCACCATCTCAAATAACTGCCACTGAATTATTCATGATGTATTTATAACTTACAATTCATGAACGTAAGGGCTAGAAAACTTGTTGTTTTGCTTTTTTTTTATTTCACAGCAAAGCTTGAATCTGAAAATAAAGTAGCTATTTCATGAACTCTAGTTTGGAGAAAACCTGGAGGCACCCAGGATGAGATAAAAGCCTAAAAAAGCCCAGATCCATGAAGGTTTACCAGCACAGAAGCAGTCCTGAGGTTCGGGTAAAGCTTGTGTAAGAAGCTCAGGTAACAATTTCATCTCAAATTAAACCCCAACAAAAACTCAGTAGAACGGTACTATTTAATATATTTGAATTAAAATGAAAGATCTTTAATTATACAATTTGGAATATGAGAACTATTCATCATAACGTAGATTTTTTTTTTTTAAGAATACTTTATAGATAAATGACATAAGCTTTTTAATTATCTGTCAGGTGAGAAGCAAAACACAGGGATAAAGATTAGTTCATTACATAAGTATTTCAAAAGTTATTATTTCACCCATCTACCAGGAAAGCCCCAAATTACATTTGCAATTCTGGTCTCATGCTGAGCACACTAATGTGCATTTCCAGGCTTCTGAGGCTGCAGAAAAAGCTGCTTTTAGCCCTTTTCTGACACAAGGCACACAGGATATATCCCTTCTACTTTTAACAGCCAAGTTTCATTCACTTTGTAACTTGATAAAGAACATGTCTATATATGCCGGAGTATAAAATTGACAGGGCTGCCTCAGACTGCTGAGTCTGTTCCTAGAGTTTGTTTTTCCATTTGACATTTTTTCCACAAACATGTACTACTGCATGTCTAAAAACTATTCATACTCGTTACAGAGAAGAAAAATGAAAAACAACTTTTAAAATATTGGTAAAAGGAAAACTTTGTTGCAAAAATGTTTTAAAGGACAGTTTTTACATAACTGTGCACAACACGGAAAGCATCTTTGATTTAAAAATTACCAAAAAGAAAAAAAAGGACAACTAAAGTGTTGACCAACCTTTATGTCTATGAGATCCATCCATGTCAGAAAACTCAATATGATTTTCATCTGCCCAATACAGTCTGTGGTTGACATAATCTATTGTAAGAGCCATAGGTCTGGATATCTGTGTTTCTATGACAACACCTTGCCTGGATCCATCCATACCCACACGGCCAATGTGGGGGTACTCACAGCAATCAATCCAGTATAAGTATCTGCAGAGCAAAACACAGCAGCTCAGTAATATCAATAAATACCTGACCAGAGAAGCTGTGGCTGCCCCTTCCCTGGAAGTGTCCAAGGCCAGGTTGGACACGGCTTGGAGCAACCTGGTCTGGTGGAAGGAGTCCCTGTCCATGGCAGGGGGTTGAAACTGTATGGTCTTTAAGGTTCCTTCCAAACCAAACCATTCTATGATCCAATGGTTAAATTGTTTAGTTGATCTCAAGAATAAATCAGTAATTACTCTATAATATTTCTACCTTCCAGATAAATTTTTGCATTTTACTAGATATGTCTGTAAATAAGTGCGCTAAATGTAAAAGGTTTGAATAGGAGAGCCCTCATGTTAGGTGTGATTCCATTAAATTCCTTATGGACTAGTTAAATGTGCATTTAAATGGCTTAGTCTCGATACCTTAGAATTTGAAGTACCAAATTGGACTTTGTGAATCTCACATCCTGCATAAATGGCATCACTACTACATTTATCAGAAATATGGTATTACATTTACTTTTTTTTTAAATGCATATTACAAAACCGTATTTGCTGTTAACAGTCACATAATGCAAATTAAATTGCTTCAAGGAGTACTAGTTCCAAAACATTGGAACAGTTTCTCACATGGAGAGCTTAAAAATGGGTGAAGAACTGAGAAAGACTGTTGGAAAGCTGAGCAGGAATTTTCTCCTCAATGTGCTATTTAACTACAATACAGAGCATATTTGTCATAAAGAAAGAAAAAGTCCTATTATTTAGTACATGGATGCATGTGGCTACTGTTGTATGCCATTACTCAGAACCTCAGGACAGATCTTTCCAGCTGGGAAGCTGATACTACTCTACAGGTTTTGGACAGGCTCTCCAAAATCCAGATGCAGTTCATATTCTTAATAACCACCTGGAATAAGATTTGTGTGCAGGAGGAAATGGTGGCCCTAAGAACAGCTACAGGTATCCTACAACACACAGGTGCAATGTGTTGGCTCCAAGCCTGCTCAACAGTAACAGTAGAGAAAGGGAATTCTCTCCACTGACTCCAACAGAAAATGCTTTCTTTGGAAACAAATTGCATGGCATCAGCAAAATAACTAATTAAGCATTTCTCATTTGTGAGGAAAAAATTCCCTAATTTACAAGTAATGCATTTCAAATTACAACTCTGATTTTGAGTTTTTATTTCTAGGAACGTCATATATTAAAGTAAATGGACAAATATATGTGTTTATTAAAAAAAAAATTAAAAAACCAAAGAAATCCTTGGCCTTGGAAAGCTGTCTACACACGCTGTGCAGGAGCCCAGTGAGTTTATTATGCTTATATATATATATATATATATATATATATATATATAAGCCTTTCTGAAAGACTGGGACTCTGTACAAATTTTGTAGAGTGATTTTTGCACATACAGGGATGTTCAGACTACCAGAGAGAGATCCCATGTCCTCTACCTTGAAGACATTTAACAGAGGTCTGCATCCTCCCTGCCAAATTTTACAGGGAAGAAAGGGTACAGCTGCAAGAAATTTAAACTCTAGTTCTAGGAAGTGGTAGAAAATAGATTTTATCTTAAAAAGAGTAAACTAGATAGGTTACATTTCTATGCTAGGAAAAGCTGCTTTTCTTTAGGTAGAGTCCAGACCAACTCAACAATTTTCTACTATCACTGAAAATTGGATAAAAATACTAATTAGCATTTCCTATCTACTTTTTAAATAAAAAATATTATAATATCAAATTAGGATTAAAGAGGAATTACAGAAAATTGGCTGCTTCATACCCAGCTTGAGGATCTAGGGACAGATCTCTGGGAAACTTCACTCTCTTGCTCACAAGGACAGTGGGGTACAAGCCATTGAGTTTAGACACCTCAATAATTCTCTTTTCAGTGTCAGACCAATAGAGATTCTTCCCAATCCAATCGACAGCCAGTGCATTGGGAACAGCTGTATTGTGGATTACCTAGAAAAGCAAAAGTTACATAAATTATTCATCCAAATACTGGGAAAAGGAAGAACCAGAGCTACTGACACCAGGATATTGAGACTGGATATTTGATATGGTGACATACAACATGTGAAAAATGGGTATTAGTCACTGTTAAACACTGACACTTCTCAAGTAATGACACTTTCCAAGTAGCTATGACAATGTGACACTTTTCTTATACTAAGGGAGAAAGGAAAATACCATGATGTATAAACAGCAAATTCCCAACTTCTCTGCACTATGCACTAGCTTTTGAAAACTTTAGAGCTTTCACTTTTCATCTTTCATTTCCAGTTTTCCTTTTCTCATAATGTAAAAAGAAAATAAAAACAAACCAACCTTTTTCCACTTTACCATCCTATTTTTTTCTTCCCCCAGAATAGAGTGGAGATGAGGCTTCTCTCCCCACAGTGTGCCCTTGAACACATCTGCTTCTCAGCTCCCCATTTCTCTCACCAGTCCCCATCAGCATATCTCTCATTGTAATATCACAGTAGAGCCATATGTCACCGTGACAGAGAGACCAGAAGAGCACTCAGCGAGTTACAGACAAAGATTCCTGGTTGGAAAGTAAATACTGTGCTCTTTTTTCCAACATTCATGTGGCAGAAGAAAGAGGAGCTTTCCAAGAATTAGTTAAAATTCAAAAGAACTACATTATTGAGAGACAGAAGCAATTTAGTCACCTCCTGGAAAGCCTGTGGTCTGCTGACAGGGATGAGCTACTCTCAAGGTTTTTGAAGCCTTGAATAATTCTGGAACTTGAACAAATTCCTCTAGATATACGTGATTACAAATCTCATCATGATTGTATGACTCAGCCTTGCTTGGCTAGGAGTACTTCATGTCAAGTGTTCAGTAATGTTTGAATATTCACAATCATTTGAGTCCAATTTCTTCTAGCCTTGAAAATGGTATTCCTGAGAAAGTCTATCCTGACCTATTCTATTCCTGATTAAAGTCCTGATTAGCTCTGTGCAACTAGAACTGAAGAAAAAACCTCACAAATCAGAAAGCAATGCTTGAAAATTTATGAGATTCCTTAAGCACTAATAATGGGTTTATTTCTGTGTTGTACATTCTAGTTTATTGCCATCGTCATCACTAAAAGCACGTGAAATACAGTATAAACTACACATGTAAACCTGATTATGTATAACTGGATGTGTTATTTTTAGATTTATTTACCTTTTGAAGATACAGAAAAGCCTTCAATATAAGAAGGGATATGGTGATATACTTTAAATCAATTTTATAGTTATGACTATGTAAAAGCACCTTTTATGTTTGTTACAAAATTTATCACCTTATAGAATCTTTTTAAGAAGTTAAATTCAGACATAGACTGATTATTTAATAGGAATAAGATACTTTATTTTCTAACATCTTACACTCCCAGCTTCACCAGTTTATAAATGTGTAATTGCAGCAGCTGCTGCTGTTAACAAGGGACATTTCATGTAGAAATGGAAAACTGAAAATTTAGAAAGAGGTTTAGCTACACCATTTAAACACAACACTACGGCATCAACCAAATTAATTAGTCTCTCTTTCTGATGACTTTTCCTTTGGAGAGTCACTTAAACATATCCCAGTCACTGAGATCACCAGTGAGGCACTTGATGTGCACAGTCCAGCTTTCCACAGCATTTTCCACTAACATTTCAATCTACAACACCACATAAAACACTGCGGTAATGTCTGAACACATCTATGTGGAAAAGTTGTCATTCCAATTCTATAAATATCTCCTCCATGATCAGATGCAGAAGAAAAAAGAGATGCCATCAGGCTTCCCAGGGCTAGAAAGCCAGAGTGGCTGTGCTGAAAACATGCCACCTTTTAAAGGGGAATTCAAGGAAATACATCAAATAGGATCACTTACACTGATAGATCTATTTATAGCAAAGAGTAACACAAGTGTGAAATAAGAGACTCATACTTCAGTGGAAAAAAACCCATAAAAACTCTCTCTCATGACAAAACAACATATTAAAATATGTGTACTTGTTTGCTGGATAACAAATAACATCACTGTTTAAATAAATAAATACTTATAAGAATTTAATTTAAAATAATTTATTTTTAATAACATCAGTTATTAAATATATCCTATGGAAACCTGTTAAAAAATCAAAGAGACAAAAATTTGGCACTGGAGAAAAGGTTACTGACAGCCTATTACTGACAGACTGCTACAATATATAATTCTTGCTAAATTTTTGCACATGTTTTAAGCTTTCAGAGGCCAAATCTGGTCCAAGTTTTACAGACAGAAAACAATTTTTTTTGTATGAAAATTAAATTGACTTATTTTCATAATCTTTGCTCCAAATATGGCATCCTATTTGAGCAAAATTTTCATCAACGTGACACTCGTTCTGCAAATTGCAAAACATCAATGACGGAAAAAAAACCCCTTCATGCTCCCTCCTAATTTTCTTCTATTGTTTATTCAAATTTCTGAAAAATGAAACATTTCTTAAAATATGATATTATTATTGAATCATTGGAAAACAATAAGAGGTTTTTTGCATTCTTCTACCTGCTTATTACAATTTTTTGACTGGGAAAAATGCTTTGCTCTTCTTGAAACAGTTAAGGTTAGAAATAAAATGTCTGGGGTAATTCCCAGCCTTTATGCAGTACAGACTCACCCAGAAAAGACAGAAGCCGAATAGGATGCTTTGATACTTCAAGGATTTAATGGATTTTGAACCCCACACTTGCCTGTCTCCTTTTTTTTTTTTTCTTTTTTCCTTCACCGGGAATCACTAGAACTTTTGAGTGCATGCTGGGTTTTAGTTTTACCCCAATGGAATAAGAGTGCCATAAGCTGCTTCTTCTTTTTTTTTTTTTTTCTTTTTTTTTAATTTAAGAACAATTATTTTGGTGTGAAGGATGCCAACAAGGTTCACTGAAGCTAGTGAGTTTCAAACCATTAACTCATAAAGACCAAAGCTGATGTGCTCTGAGGATGTGTCAGTCCACGCACTAAGCTGTGAATGAAAAACACAAATGTTTTCTCTCTGCATATTTATTGGTGTACAATGAGGGAACAAAATTCACAGGATATGTTACTGCTCATTTACTCCATGTTTCAGAAGGTCAGACATACTAGAATAAACAAAGAATTCCTCACTGCTTATCACCAATCCTGGAAAAATGTTCACATAAGTCAACAAACGTGCTTAGTAGTGGATTTGTGAACTTCACCCACTACAGAAGCAGAACAGCCAGGCTGTGCAGGAATGGGAGTGCAGTTTTACCCTGGATTACTCACAGCAAAGACATTGAGTTATTTTAATTATCAGTGTAGTGGTGGTGACACAAAAACAAACTGAAGACCATGGGAAATTTTATGGGAAGAAATAATACACCAGTGTATTTACACAGCTCACACCTAATTATAGCTCTTTTTGATTTGGAGTCCTGTAAAGCACATGGAACTGCCAATTCAGTCAACTGTCAAATAAGTCATAAAGAATTTAGCTCCTAGATACAGTTCTCTTAGTCCCTATCTTTACTTTAAATAAGGTATAAATGCAATTAAATTTGACTAGGACTTGCTAGCTCATGTTGTGTTTGTATTCATACACCAAAGCCTCAAAATCTGGGTTAAAAGTATGAAGGAGCATTTCCCAAAACACTCAAAAAAATTAATTCTCATAGTGACGTTATTAATCCCCAAGTACCTTGATGTCACTTCCATTTAAAGACATTCTGTTTATGCGACTGCCATTTGGTCTGCTGGAATCAATCCAATAAATGAACTCTTCTCTGTAGTCAAAGTCTATTGCAATCACATTGTTCAGCCCCTAAAAACAGAAAAAAAGTCAATTTATTCAAATGTTTGAATACAAACTGCTGGATAGCATTCAGAATGTAAAATATATTTAATATTCATAATGCTTTGTTTTACTGGCTGCACATTTCTGGAGCACTTCTCTCACTTTTCCATACATTACTTGCAAACAATCAGAATAAGATAAAGATTGTAACAGAAATAAATATGGTGACAAATTGACTGTCTCACATTAAAAATGCAGATGATGTATGAAACTGAGTGAAGATTCTGTGTTTTTCTCTAGTATTATTTAAATAAACTTTAGCAGTAAATATTTTTAACTTTTGCCCAGTTTCTGTTAATTACTATCTTTGTCATTTCTTTGGCAAACTAGATGGGAGAAACAGAATTAGTATAATATCTGTGTTATTTAAATAATGACAAAATTCTCTAAGTAATATAAACTAATCAGGAATTAAAAATGGTGGTGTTCAGAAAGGCATTACTTTTAATTCCTGAATAAGTAGGTTTTGACTTCTTAGATGCTATATTTTATGTACTGTGTATATATATATAATAATTATGTTTATATGACGTGTGTCTGTATGCATACAGACACAGAAGTAATATATACAAAAATTGTGGAAGCTGGAGATCCAGCAGGAATCTGGGAATCTGCTATGGCTCCAATTACAAAGCCAATACATTTTAAGAAGGAGTGGTGATTACAGCTGAGGTACTCCTTACTCCAGCAGGTTGGGAAGAGCAGTCATACAGTAGTGGCTTTTCATCCCAAGTGGCAGATGAGAAAGAAGGGGATTGCATTCAGGTGATGGCTCTTATTTTCTTATCTGCCCCATAACTTGCTTAATGTTCTGATATGTAATGGAATCACAATTATTCTTAATATGCCAGGATGTTGTTATCAATGAAATATGGAGCAGCAGTGGTAAAGAGAACGGATGTGGTTCGTACCCCTTCTATAAATGCAAGATCAGTTAATCAATTCCCTTATCAGCCCAGAGACATTCTACTCAGGGAGATCAGCAACCTCCCTCGTGGGTCTAATTCATTGCTGTGCAGGGGTGTGCTGGACCAGCCAGCTCGAAAATAAACAACTAAGAACAGCAATATTTAATTGTCCAGAAACTGATACACAGCTTATCTGCCATCTACTACCGTGTAATTACTGTAAATCTATCTTTTTATCAAAATGTAGAGGAAAAGAGCAGTTAGGCTGCACAAATTGTCATTAAAGGAAGCCTGAAACAATACAGTGTAGGAGGATCACTCTCATTTTTCAAAAATATCATATACATGCACACACTTTTAACAAATCCAACGGCAGCTCTGTCAGTCATAACTGTGCTGCAAAACACTTTTCCTGTCTCTTTTTCTACTATTAGTATAATTGCATCTACAGAGAAACCCCCACCCCAAATTCTTAACCAAGGAGACAACAGTAAATGAATACAAAATGCTATTTAAAACAATTTTATAACATTCTATAAATCAAAGTCAACAATTTGTGAAAAATTTGCTTTATATCGATATATTCCACAACACTGTAAAATTTTCTTAAGCATCCAGAATAATAAAGAGAATGGACTGCCTGCACAGCTTTGGTTTCCAGTGTTTAATTTTGGGTCAGTTTAGCTCAATATTCATCAGAGCATCAACTGCAGGTAAAATATTTCTGTACATCTGTAATAGAGTTCTGTGTCCAGACATCATTCCCTCTTTGTTATATTTATCTCACTTAAGCCCTCCTAAGATAATTCTGTTATTTCATGTGTAATCTGCTTTTTAGAAGGAACAGAGAAGATTTCAAATGGCATCAGCTGCATTAGTCTCTCATCTTAAACCCGTGGTTTGTTTGTTACACACAGCACACAGGATCCTTGGCTGTGATTTGTGTTCCCTTGGTGCCCAACTTAAATAAATGGAGATAAAATCACAAATAATGAGGAAGAAGGTTATCTACTCTGTGTATTGAAGCCCTAAGGATTTTGATGACTAGGAGTGAAGGAAATGGAAAGCAAAGAATATACATGAGACACAATTCAAACAGTTGTACTGTTTATGTGCATTTGGGAAAAAGAAAAAAAGAGAAAGAAAAAGAAAATAGAGAAAAAAGCTGGCACATAACTCAGAGAAGACTGAACGAGCTCCTACTTTCAGCTCCTTTATTCTGAGTTCGTATGAACAACTGTTAGAATGGTAATCACAGATCAAATACACAGAGAAGGGTGGGTTTGCTCCTCTGCCAGAACCACGCTGGTATTTGCCATCACCTGGTAGATGTCCAGGGAAGAGCCAATCCATCCTAACACCACAGGGACACAGAGATGTCCTTACGAGGGAGATAACCCCCCTGTTCTGCTGGTGAAGCTCCCTCTTTGGCTTTCAAATCAAATGCTGCATTTGCAGGAGCAAAGACCAGTAGGTTCAATAGCAGAGGCGTTTATCAGACCAGTGAATTAATGTGATATGGAAAACATATATTTTCTTCAGTGGCTGGAGCTACACAGTCACTGACACACCGAAGAGGAGTCCATTAAAACCACGACTGATGAAGCTCTGAGACAATCTGTCAGCACCAACCACAAAGAAAATTTCCTGTTGCTCCCCTCTTTTCCCAGGCTTCTACGAACAGACACACCAGCAAAAGAGGAGAGAGGCAGTGAGATGTAAATGAGAGGGAGTCAGAAAGATTTCAGAAGAACAGACAGACTTTCATAATGCTTGCTAAGTTCAAATAAAGTCAGTGTTTAATTCAAGATGCTCCATTTCATAATTACTGTTGTGAAGACCTGAGCACCTCTCTTGTGACATTAAGGTGCACAGCTTAGTGACACAAGAAGTTACAAAAAGCCTAATGATATTGATGGGCAACAAATAATTTCCTAGTCTTACTACAATTGATCCATCGTGATTCAAGGAAATAGATATTTTTATTAAAACATATTTTGGGGTCTAATCTGTGGTAAGTAACTACACTTAGGTGAAGCATAGAAGGAGAGCAGACACTGCCGAAAATGGCAGTTCTGTATTTATTGGGTGACTTGCTATTTTTGCATTTTTTCACTTTTTTTTTCTCTGCTATAATAATTTAGAGTAATTACTTAAAAAAAATTAGATTTATGCAAAGATGCAAGTTCATGTATTGTAATACCATAAATATTGGGATTGTCTGTCTAAAAAATAGATTTAGATTATGACAGTAAGCAGCCCAAAGAATACATGGCCAAATAGGGTGGGGTTTTTGTTTGTTTTTTAACTGAAATAGACAAATTGCACAAAACATATTGTGATGGAAGAGGATCACAAATAACATAAGTTTTTAGTACATCAGAATGACTGACGAAACAACTGCCTGAGCTTTAATCACGTCAAATTCGGACAAAATTGTCAATTTGAAGTATTGCAATAACTCTGAAGGTACTGCAGTTGTTTTGTGGTGCACACAACACCAATTGTAGGATGATATTTCTGTCAGTTGCACACTTTAGGAAAGAATAAAAGTATTGAGTTAAACTTAGAGCATGGTACTATGGTTATACCTGTTTCAACAAAGTGTAGTTGGATCCATCAGTGCTAATTTTTCTTATTTCATGATGATCAGCCAGAATTAAGAAAGGTTCCTCATCTAAACCCCGGGAGAAAGAATATATTAGACTAGCTTTTACGTTAATTTATGGAAAATCAGGAATACAATGCTGAAATACAGATGGTTTGAAAAATAAATGTTACATGCTCTGATCAATGTTATGGATGAAAGAAATATTTAAAACATTCAAATGCTCCAAGAAAGATCAATGATGCAGTATAAAAATGAACAAAGCAATCCATTAGTATATCTTTCAATGCAACTTAATTCTTTTGCTTTTGTAATATGGGAACTATGCTGTATTTTATCCTAATTTAATGTCAGAGATTAAATGTGAAATATACTTCATTTAATATGCTTTAATTTCAACATTTACTTTCAAATTAACACTAAGGCTATTAATGGTTACATCTGCAAACTGAGCATGTTTTGACCTTTGCTTTTTGAGATTTCAATACTCTGAACAGTAAAGTGATAAAGAAACAGTTATTTATAAAAACCTTGATTCTCTAATTCTGAACTGAAGCCAGATTTGACTTTTTTTAACTCTGGCTGTTTAGTTTATTAAAAATATTTACTTTCAGATACTCATTCACGCCATCACTTTGAAACATCTGTGACACTGACATACATAATACTAAAAATATTTATTTTTTAAGCTGTCTTTTTTTAGCCCTATTAAGAGAGACGTCAACTGAAATAATAAAAAGGAAATTATCAATGATAATTAAAAATGTATTAAAGACCTTGTATCTTCCGCTCATACACTCTAGAATGCAATGTATTGTTCCCTACTCTGCTCTCGTACAGAACATATTTGCATTTCACGTTCAACTCTTCAGACATTCTCCGAGTCATAAAGGACTTGGGGCACCATCCTCAGCCCTGGCTTGTGGAGAACGACTGCAGTGCTCTGCTCTCTTGTGAAGGTTTCGAGGCAAATTACGCAAAAAGTCAGCATTAGGCCCAACATCCCCGTGTTGGCCCCTCCTCGCAGCAGAGCCATCCCTGTCACAGCACCACAGCTCTGTCATGGTCACTGTTGAAGTCTGATGTGCTACAGCTCCAGCAAACAGTTCTGAGGTTCTCCAGCTCCCCCCTTCTCATCTGAGTGGTTTATGGCTTCTAAATGCACAGGTGGTTTGCGAGGTGGGAGACAGGAATACAGCAAAAACAGCTACTGAGTTCCTGCCCTCTCCCGTGTTCCCTCTGGTTACTCAGGGAAGCACCTGAGCCCGGAATATGAGGCTAACAGAGGTTCCAACCTCCTTGAAATGTAGAGAGAAAACTGGAAGCTTGTCTGGGCTGTGAAGGAAACCCGGCAGAACACAGCAAAGTGTTTTCTGTTCCTTCCACTGACTGAGCCAATCCCACTCATTAAAGCTCATCAAAATAACATCAGAGGGGTGAGGAAATAACCAATGCTCTCACATAACTTGACCTTCACTGTATAATACATGTAAGACTGGAAGATTAATATGTTATAGGGATAATAGACTTTTCTATTATTTTTTCCTGTTTGTACTTTTCATATGAGGAAGTTTGACATACATTCTACTATTCTAAAGATAATGAAATAAACCAGAAAAATTTTAAACTCTTGTCATAACCATGCTATTATCATGTGACTCAGTAGGACTAAGTGATATATTTTAGCTTTCCTAATACTTTTTCTAATAAAGTTACTAATTGCAACCTTCATAAACCACTGTATCTATTTACTACAACTGAGCTGAGGACAAGACATGTTAAAATAGAACTTATTATTTCATTCAGACATTGAATCACATTCCTGTTTTGAAGAAGTAGCAGATTCAAAGTAGCTCTGTTTATATTGCTTAAGAAGGTAAAACCTTGGGGCTAAAGTTTAAAAAAAAAAATATTTGGATTTAGCTGTGTATTACAAAAAAAATTAAATAGTAATACCTGAAAGGGATTTGCAGCCATTTAGGTTATCAGGCTGTATTTCATACCCTTCTGCACACAAGCACTTGTAGGTTCCATATGTATTGATGCATTGCTGGCTACAGGGAAATCCAGATGAACATTCATCAATATCTACACACGTTTTGCCATCATCCTTCAGGAGGAATCCAGGCCAGCATTTGCACTGGGAAAGAAAACCAAATGCATTCATTTTTAATTCTGTTTATCATCTTGTGTACTTTCTTCTGAATACGTTAGCATCATAAACTTTTTATGTATCTCATTTTTTTCAAGTAACATCTTAATTACATTGCTGCTTATATGCTTTACAGGGAGACAGATCTACTTTTCTTTTCAAATATTGCTGGTGTGATCCTAAGCACCACTCCCTCCAAAAAAAGCCCTGTAGAATGAGCAATTATTCTTTCTACTTTAACTGAAGAAAAAGTAAAACACACCTCTTCAAAAATATAGAAAGGATTCTTCCTTGAAAATAATGATGGATGTACCCTTTGGAGTTCTTCATTTTCAATTATACATGTGTTGTTTTGTAAAGATAGACAGTGTTTAATGATTTTTCTGGAAGCATTGATATCACCTGTGCAACCAGCACAGCAACATGAATGAGAACTCCTAAGGCTGATTAGGAGTTGGACAATTCTTGTGGATCCTTCTAACTCAGGGTATTCTCTGGTTCTCTGACTTTTACTGGGGTCTGGTGATGGCCCTGGCAAGTTTATCACGTACAATGTGAATCATGCAAGATACAACTGGGCAGAGGGGTTTTAAAACAGTGCCATTAATGTCATCAACAGAAAACTTTCTGCCGTGTTCTCTCCTATATTCTCTGTTTCTCTCTGCAGACATCCATGCCATGCTTTCTCCACAAAAATGCTACTTCAAAACAAGGGTTTTGCTGTGCCCAACAGCTCGTGGGTCTGTGTCTCAGCTCTACACTTTCAGAGGGTTGAATACCTGTAGAGGTAAGCCATGCTGGACAGTTTATTTAGTTCTCAGTGTGCCAATATTCAATTGAAAAGATGAAACTTTGGGAGTGCAGTTAGGGTTACTTCAGAGTTAAAAGCCTGGAAAAACGTCTCTCTTCTGTTCTTAGCTACTCCTTACAGGCTAATGCAGTCTATTCCTCTCTACTTGTCAAGGCCTAAGAACAGATTCAGGTGATTCAGAAAACAGCCTCACATGCAGAAAACTAACAGTTTTATTCTGTTGCTAAGGCGATATTACTTGGTTTAAATATTTCTGTAGGAGTCTTTGACCTGGGAAAAAATAATTTGAGAAAATAACTCTTCCTGCTTTTCACTCCTATGTGTTGTTTTTCACAATTAATTGTCAGTGGTCTGTGTAAACCAGTATGATTTGTTGTATTTCAAGCACTGTATGATCTCTTCCATAGGTTTAAAGCATGTATTGTATAATTTTTTTAAATACAACTGGCAATTTTTTGCTTACAGGAATTAAAAATTTGAATGTTCTTATTATGGTAGGTAAGATACTTCACTGCAAGGAAGTACCACACAGTGGAGCTTTATTATAACCATGCAGTAGTTACATATTTAAGAACTAAAAGCCTGCATCATGTTCACCACAATTTGCAATTATTCACCTTGTATCCAACAGGAAGATCCTGACAATCTTGTGAACAGCCACTAACTTTCTTACTGAGGCATTCATTAATGTGGCAGCTTTTCTCATCAGACCCATCACTGCAATCTTCTTTGTTATCACAAACATCACTCTGAGGAATGCACTTGCCATTTTTGCACATAAAAAAAGAGCTGTTACATGACTGCTCTGGAAAACAAAAAAGAAAACACAACTTGGTGTCATCTATTAGTATTTGGAATTAATTTTCTCATGGAACAGATGCTGTGTGCACATGAGATGAAACAATCATGCAAAAATTGAATATTTAATCCTTATTGATAACATTACAATATCTTTTCATTTTTCATTGTCTTTAAAGGTTATTGCTCTTCTGGAAAAACATGTGAAGGTATCAACTTATTACTCCCTCCTATATATTTGCTTCCATATAATGGAGAATCCTCTACACCATCTCTGCACAAAATAAGAGCTTTAGAGTTTCCAAAACTTTAAAATAACAGTTTCTCCACCCTGTGGGTTCTGAGGTGTTTAGTAACACAACCTCAGCAAACTCATTAATGTAAGCAGAAAATACCAGTAAAACCAGTAGCATTTGGTAAATGATTTACTAAAAAAAAAATTAAACCAGTGTTTATTATTTATAGTGAGAGCAACTTTACGTCCTCTTTCGTATGATCTGCTTCTATATGATGAATACGTTGAACATAGTAAACATTTTAAGAGTAAGTTATAAACTTTGGCAATGACTGCATTAATAGCATCTTATTTTAGTATTAACAGGAGTTAAGGAAGTATCTGCTATTTTTTCCCACAGAAACTGGTGGCTTGAACTTTGTGAACTGAGGTTTGGGATGCTCAGAACACGTTCTCCTTGCCAGACATAAGCAGTATTACCATGAAAGCACTGGAAATTTAAGCTATGATGTTTTACATTTGCTGACTTACGACCCTAAACCATCGCTCTCCACAAAGACAGGTCACATGTTCTTCAAAAAATTAGATATGAACCTGAACTTTTGCACTTGGTGTTGATAGGGGCTTCATCAGAATGGTCTGGGCAGTCAAAATCCCCATCACACTGCCACTGGGAGTTTAACAGGCACCTTCCATCGGCACAAGTGAACTCTCCAGGACGGCAGCGACGATACCCTACAAATACAGCAGCCAATGACTTCATGTTTTCTTTCAGAGTTTCCACATAAAATTCTGCATATTTGAGGCAATGTCAAGTATTTTTTGCTCCATAAAGAGATGCAGAGCGTTATTTGCTTACACATGAGTGTCTACCAACAAAGAGAAAAAGCAAAATTCTCATATGCAGCACCAAATAGTCATGATACAATTCACACAGATGTGAAACATATTTGTTCAGCTCTCAATCACAAAGATATTTTCTTTTTGGTGTTATTTCACTTATTGCTGCTATCAGGAACTAGTTTAACTATTAAGCATTTAACTACTAACTGGCAATTATTTTTGTGGTGTGCTGACTAGTGTGTACCTACAAATGGAAAAAAATAAGAACAAGTAAACCAAAACAAACCCTATATTTTTAAATGTATTCCATTCATTCAGCCTTTAAGAATATATTTCAAACCAAATTTCATGTTAATTCAGTAGACTGGTTGCTGAAGAGTACCTGGGTTCCTTTGGCTCTCAAGACGGAAAAGGTTTAGTTCCAGAATGTAATAGAGCTATGATCAGGCAACCTAGTTTGTAGTCAAATCAGAAACCACAAGTTTAAAATCTTGGGTAATTGTGTGTTTTAATTTTAAATCCTGACGCCACCTTGAAAAATGTGTGTTGGAATTTGACTCCCACTCTTTACGAGTGGTTCCCTTTCTCATAAAAGAATGTAACCCTTTCCTAAAGGGAAGTATAACAAGTTTTCCATCCTGGTCACACACCGAGGTGTGTATCTGATTACCAGTTCACAGAAAACTGCACTGAAGCAGTGCAGCACATAACAAACATTGCTGTAGATTTCAGTTTCCCCAGGAAAAATTGAATAGAGCCAGTGCCCAAAGGTAGGTCCATGCTACAACTGGATTAGGCATTTGTACATATCCTGCTTCTGTTGCTGTTTTCTCCTATATTTCTCTGACAAAATAACACAAATTCTTTGTCAGATTTCCTGTTAATTATCTGTCATTAATAAATCAATAAGCACATTTTTTCTCACAATCTTTGGATGTCTACTCATATCATTTATGCACATACTCCCTTCAGGTGGTGCGTGCAATAGAGACATTAAAAATATACAGCTATTTTCTAGCTATTTTCTGTCGTGGTTCTTATTTCTGAAGCAAATATACAAGTAAATAACCAATACAGACTGTAACAACACAAAACCAGGCATGATAATCACCAGTTTGTCCTTTTAGGGGGAATATTTGCTCTCTATTTTCCATAAACCTTATTTATATAGATTAATGTTTCTGAGTATGGCCCAGATATATTGTACAGACATTCAGATAATATAAGAAATCCTAAATTCATGAGAATGGTGAAAATTAAACATTTACATATGGTTTTAGTTGATATCATCTAACCACAGTGATAGTCATGACAAACGTTTCATTATTTGATAGGAAAAAAATGCCACATACAGAGGCAAAGACAAAAATATATATACAAAGATATACATAATGAACAAGAAATTCTAGAATGTACATTTTTAAATTCTGTTAAATGCTATTAGCAATCAACTGTAAGACACTATAACAAGCAATTCATCACTGTGGCTCCAGATCCAAGTTAATTCCAAGCTGTATTAATTAATGCATAATTTAAAAGTGAAAATTAATTTTACAAAAATGAAGAGCTTTCTTTTTCAATACTAACTTAAAGTACTAGACTCTGAGGAATGCCTTACAGTTTACAGTCTGAAATTTTTCTATTTATCCTATTTTTGTTATACTTGCCACATTCCAGAGATTCATCTGATCCATCTCCACAGTCATCATCATGGTCACAAACAAACTGTTTGGGAATGCAGACTTTGTTATGGCACATGAAAGCATTCTCGTCACAAGTGTTATTGGGAGCTAAGGAAAATACAATGCATTAAAAAAAAAAAAAAAGAAATTGAGAACAATAAGATATACAGCCAATTTTCTTACACAAAGATGAAATGAGAAGTGAATTTGAGTGAACTCAGGGGAAATAACCATAACTTTTTAGCTTAGTACAAAAAGCATCACACCATTCAATAGCATAAAAAGCTACTCCTCACAAAGACAGCTACAGGAGTAAGGATAGCTAAAATCTCCTGTAATACGAGACAGAAAAGCTTCAGAAACTGATGCTGTCTACAACTAAACTAAGTCTGTCAGTGAGGAAAAGATCATTTGGAAAGCAGAGATTTCCTTCTTATGTTACTCTGCTCCTGAACAAACGCTCTTTAAATCCAGAAACACTCCAAATATATAGAATATATTTCTATACCATTTCTATACATTAATAACACCCCACTCCCTCCAAGGAAGTATTACTGAACTCCTGACACTGTTAATAAAAACATATCCCAGGAGACTGGAAGTAATATTTGATAGGGCAAGAGATGTCACGACTTGAACAATTAGCCAGAATAAATTGAAGACAAAACTGCGTCTCCTTTCTTGATGCACAACCTCCCTGACACGAGCAGCAGCAATTTCTTCAGAAAGAGCAATAAAACTGCATAGTCAAAAATGTGCTAATTTTCATCAGCAAACATGCTGAATGATGTCTGTGACGTGACACACATCCTGATCTTCAGCTGGTGTGCCCCGGTGTGTGTCAGCAGAGCCTGAAGGTGTCAGGCTGACTAAAACCTCGAAGGATCCTGGTCCGTGTGGCTCACACGGGGGCCACCAATCTTCACCGGCAACCTTGGCAGCGGAAGGGCATGGTGTGACAGACACAAACAGCAGCTGGGTATTCCAGAGGCAGAAGCACCACGAAAAGAACAGAATTCATGAGATTCTGACAGGCACACCTACCACAGCCCGCCGTCGACAGCTCATCGCTCCCGTTGGGACAGTCCCGCTCCCCGTCACACAGCCAGTGCTGGGGAACGCAGGCGTGCGAGCCCAGGCAGCTGAAGGTGTCTGCTGCACAGGTCACTGAGCCTGGGAAAACATGGCATGGGAGCCCTGAGCGCGGCATCATCGGATATCCTCAGCTGGAACGGCCTAAGTGGTGTTTTTATGGTAACGGGCGGTGATTAACGGGGTTTATTTCAAAATAAAACTCAGAGAGGATTTTGTTCTCTCCATTACAATAAATACACTGGATAAGACTGACAACAAAATTTTGACAATCTGCTATTTCTTCCATTCTTTTCATTTCTCCAGCCTCTTAATATTATGCAAGGGAACTTAATTTACCACACATCATGAAAACTATCCAGCAGAGTAATTTTTCAAACCAGTTTTGGTCAGTAAGTTTGACTGCACGTTTGGACTGGCTGAACAAAGGAAATGATCTTGTAAACCATGTAACCCCTGCACCACCAAACTCTTATGCCAGGAGGCTCAAGGCATTCAAAAGTTTCATGAGTCAGTCCCACATAGAGGAAAACAACCTGTACCAAGTACAGTAGTAGTGGGAGTAAAAAATATCTGTCAGTTCTGATTCAACTAACTCAACATATTCTCAACACTTTTTTTTACTTGAATTTTTTTTGTTTGGTTATTCAGAAAATATATCCTAGGATTATTTTTACTCCATTTTGAAGCAAATTCTTGTGCAATCCATCACTTAATCTCTTAAATAAGTTAAATATACTTCACTAAAAAGGAAACAGTGCATTTTCTACTAGTTTTAATTAGAAATTGATAAAATATTAAAATACTTGTAAAAATTGTTTTCTGTCCTACTTACACAAAAGAGGCAACTTTTGCTTACTTATACTCATTTGCTATTTTTTAATATTTCTGGAATTGAACTTCATGTTAAATAGAAGCTGATTTGTAAGACTGAAAAATCTGAAGTCATTTAGATCTCTTTTCTCCTTGCAATTCAGATCCATCTCCTGTTCCTAAGGAGAAATACAGCCTTAACTCTCTCTGTTTCATAACAACTGAAGTTTTTTCCCTTTGTATGAGTAGTATCCTAATTAATTCACATTTTGCCATATTAGAACAGTATATGTTCCACTTCCATCCTTTTTATTTGATGGCATATCTATATCTGTGTTTGATTAAGCAACTATTTTAACAAAGCACAACTCTGGACATAAGCTGAAGAGATTTCTTCTCTGCCTACTTAACACTTCCACTTGTCAACAATATTTTTACTCTGGTATCATACTGAAAATGTGGAACAAAATACTGTTTGTTGAATGGACTTTAAGTAAGTGTCCTTTTTGAAAAGGGACATTTATTTAGGAGTTAAGAGCTGAAAATGTGAAAAGAAAAACTTAAAATACAGCATAGATAATGATGGAACCAATGCATAAATATCACTAAATTGTGACAGTATGACTTGACACCATGTGATTTTTCTTTTGAAAGGAATTCACTAACACATTTCCAGTCCACTGAGCTCTAGAATGAAAACAAAATTTTCAATTCCTTATGCACCTTGCAGGGTTTGGGAATTTTAGAGGAAAATCATGCAATAATGCTTATGATGTAATGTAAATACATTACAGAAATTTAGAGGGAATGGGAGAAAGAGCTGAGGGGAAAAAGCCAAAAAACTTTAGAGTCTTGGAGCACCTGCCACTGAAATGGAAAACTCAAGCAGGGATTTTACCTCAAGGACAGGAATTGGAGAAGTGTTTGGCTGTCCTTTTGGCCATGCTGGTGTGCCATTCGTATCTTCACTGACAGCATACACACAAACCATATAGTCCCCATAAAAAGGAACCCATCTACTGACTGGGGGGGGCTGAGGGAGGAGATCCTCTCATGCCCTGTCTTGAAGCACACACCCTTTGGAGATGCTGTACTTGTTCCTTCCCACCACCTCCGTGTCTCACGTGGAGGCTTTCATTATGCGTGACCTGGCACAACACAGAACTAAAATTATCCATCCCACTTACCACAAATAGCATCACTCTCATCTAAACCATCTCCACAGTCATCCTCTCCATCACAAGTCCACTGCTTAGAGATGCACTTGTTTGCAGAGCAAGCAAATTGATTCCAGGAACAAGATGAATCTGGGAATGACACCAGGCACTGCATTTGTTAGGTTCATAACATCACGGCATTCCCTGCAGTTTCAAGCACAGTTTAGGAATGTTCACACTGCTCCTTTCTCTCCTCCCAGTTTCTGTGTATTAAAACACTCCAATTTTGTGCAATCCTAATCTTGTTATTCAGCATGTTATCAGTGTGTCTCGGAATTTGCACACACCACACATTTATAAAAATAAATAGCGAAATATTCCAAACACTTTCCAATATTTTCAAACATTTTGTTAGTGAGAAGAGGATAAACACTTTAAAAACTGGTTTGCATATTTAACATAGATACTACAACTACAGTGAACTGTTTTGTTTGGGTAGTAGGGCAGAGAGGGCACAGTCCAAACTTTCCAACACAGCCTTCCTCTTGGTATTTCAGTATTTATCTCCATCTTTTAAAGATTTCATGTTCTTTTATCTCACAAGAAAAAATATGGTGTGCTTGCCTTCTGTTGTCCCATTTACACTTTTCTATACATTGACAATAACAGCTTCTGCGTTTCAAAATCAGACTGGACAACTGCTCTAAATCAATGCCATTTTTTTCTGAAAAATTCAAATCTTCCATGTTTCCCAGACTTATTTAAGAATAAAATTTATTTTGTTCCAACTGAAGACAACAAGTTTTAATACTAACATGAAAAAGAATTTTAGGTAATGCAACCTGAATTTCAAGGAGACTATTGTAGCAAGTATCTCAAAATGGGTGAGAGCAATCTGTAGGGAAAGTAGAATTGACTTCTCTCTTGCCCACAAAAAGCAGCTAACTCATTTTACAGTACTGTACACAAGTGTATAAAACCTGGAAACATAAACACCACGTTTTGCTTGACAGATGCGGTCAACAGAAAAGATTCAGATTGTCATAGTGCACAGCAGTTTCTAATTTTGAAGTTATAAATATATATATATATA